>WARS01000046.1:17187231-17549731 GCA_008933995.1 Datnioides undecimradiatus
ATCGAGATTAATTAATTACAAAGCCTCTAATTAATTAGATTAATTTTTTTTAATCGAGTCCCACCCCTAATATATATATAGAGATATATATCTCTATATATATATTAGGGGTGGGACTCGATTAAAAAAAATTAATCTAATTAATTAGAGGCTTTGTAATTAATTAATCTCGATTAATCGCATTTTAATCGCATAACAATATTTGCCCCAAAAAGCAACATTTTTTAATTTAAATGGATTTTAGTGGACAACTGAATCAAATAATAGACACAGACATGAATATTGTAAACTCAAGCTCTTTTAATGTCTGGAAAAATGCATTTAATTGCATTTCAATTCAAAACAGTAGAAAAAGAAATAGAAAATATCTCCAAGCACCCTTAGCACAAATGATTTTGTACATTAGGCTGTAACACTTACTAATTTTGGTCCTGAAGCCAGTCATTTGATTGAGTTTGGGCTGCCGATACCTCTTGTTCGTGCTCGGACCAAGACTGCTAGCACTAACACTAGCACTGTGCTTGCTGCAACATGCTTTGCATTTAGACGGTACCGCAGGGTTGAAGTGCATCAGTCCTAGCAACGCGCTTTCATCCGATTCCTCCTTTTTGGTAGCTGTTAGCCGAGCTCTGCCGTGTGCATCAGTGTAATCGGTGTACTTGGAAATTGTGCACTGACAAAGGTTCCGCGTTGTTTGGAATGCAAACTGCGAATAAATGCGCTAATTTTTTTGTAATTAATTAATCATAATTAACGCGTTAAAGTCCCACCCCTAACACGTATGTATATACATACATATAAATATGTATGTGTCTATATATATATTTAAGTAACCTATAGAATTTACCAATGGAGTGGGCTGAGAGAGGCTGTGACATACTTATGTATGTATCCATCTGTACATATATATTTATATATTTGTGTGTGTCTGTGTGTGTCTGCCTGTGTCTGTGGGTGTGTCTGTGTATGTGTCTGTGTGTGGAGCAGAGGAGGGAAGAGTAGAAAAATAAAAAAGTACACTCCATCACAACTCCATCTAGCTATGTCCGGACAAAACATCCTCTTGGAACAAGAGAGGAAATGTGTGTCTATTGCATGAACTTATTTTTGAGGCTGTGGACCTTCTTCAGTAGTTTTGCACCATCAAGTTCCAAAAAAAGCTTTTGAAAAGCTTCAAACGTGTTCTTCAGCTGCTTTGGATATTGAGGTTGAGGGCATAACTGATATATTCCCATCAGTACACATGCCTTTGTTTGGCTTCCACATCCTTCCATCACTTGGTTCCCCTCAATCACAATAGACACATCTGATGGATCCTCCTCAGCCATGATATTGTGCATCATGATCACCTTCATCGTTTTGTCTGTGCAGTCCTCACATTCCTACATGTTAAAAAGAAAAAAACAAAAAGCATACACTTTTTAATTTAAGTATATTATTTAAGATGCTGTTCCAGTTGTGGTGGAAATTTTAAAGGAGTCCTATTTACCAGATCACATTTAAGGATGGAACAACATCTAAGGAGAACAACACAGAGGATCATCGTTTATACCTTACCATACAACCACACTTAAAAAAAGCTGAACTACCCTTTACAGTCTGTGTGTTGCCTATTCAAACCTCCGCCCATTCAGTAACATTCACAGTGGCGTTGACTAGTTCCTAACCTTAAAACCAGCAGTAAGACACAGTCATGCATGCTGACTAATCTTGTAAAAACCACACCGCGAACACATTTCATTGCGAACCCTACTTACCGGCAGTTCTACGTTTTATATTGGGATCAGTTATGGTTGTTTCTCCATGCAGCGATTTGTCCGGACGGTAAAACAGCCATGGTGCCGCCAGGGACAGATTCAAACCTTCGTTTCAAGTAATGGCACGTAACACAGACTCACGCCGAATACAAGTGAAGTGGAATATTTCATCATTTCATAAATTACCATTTGCATTCGCACTATACACAGCAATAGCCCTATGTAAATAGCTTACCTTCACTTCTGCGGTTCGACAGCAGCCGAAGTGAGAGGAAGATGGCGGTCCAAGAGTTCCCTGTCCCGCTCACTCAAACACGCGGTCTGACGCATGCGCAATTTGGAGCATAGGACTCACGGCTTTGGGGTATATTTTACCCTATTTTTCCATGTAACAGTTGTTACTGTTAACGAATAGGTAGTATGTGTAAAATTTATCCATTACTTTATAATTCCTTGGCTGACTACAATAATCGAGTAAATTTTATACGGTTTGCATAGATTATATTTACCATTCACCAAAATCGCTTCTTACAGTGCAGTCCTGTGATGTGGCGTATTATATTTAAATATACAAATGAGGAATTTAACAGAGGTCACATTGGTTGCTACATAATAAGGTCTGTAATGTTCTAGAAAATGATTAAATGATTTGTCAGGTTTTTATAAAGTTAATTTGATGTTATGGGTGTTTCATTTTTAAAAATGTTGTCAACATTTCCCAACAGTTTTATATTTTTGCAGTTAAAGGCCAAATTTTCCCATGCAAATGAGGACACAAGCTAAGGTCACATTGTGTTGGTGGTTGCATCACAAAACTGTTTTAGCTGTGCTAGTTAGTTTGTCAGTCGGACACGTTGAGATATTGTGATAAGTGTCTAATGTATTTCCAGGAAAGTCGGATCAGACATTCATTTTCCACACAAAGCAAAGAAAAAGTGATACATGAATGAATGAATGCATGATTTTATTTATATATTTTTTATTTTTAAAACATATAAGCCAACTCAAAACATCATCACTTCTACATGTGTCCAACACATTACATTAAATGTAAAATAATATATATATTATAGTTAACTTTCATGAGGATGTTTCAGTGTCGTCAATAAGCCCAGACATAAACTAGACAGCCACTGCAACTCACAAACACACAAACCTTAAAAACTGAAAGTGATGCACAAAGCCAAAAAGGATTTTGGAATTTTAGAAGAAGGCAAATGGGTTTTCTGACCAAGGACAGTTTGATTATTGTTGTCCAAAGACAAAGATGTAAACTTTTCTAATATATACTGTATATTTGTATAGTTTATTTCTTGAGGGAGTGATGCCAACTCTGTTATGAACTGGTTTACCATATAAATGCATAAGATCATCTATAACTTGCAGCAACATGCCATAAAAATATGTAAATATCAGCTCACACATTAGAAATAAAAAGCACTGGATGTAGTCTACAAGCGCTCCTTGAATGTGGCCAAGATACTTCATCATTTAATTCTGAGCAGCGCAACACATTTTAGTCTTGGACTGAATTTTAGCTTTGTGTGCCATGCAATGTTCAGGGAAAATGAGGGAGCAAAGACCAATTGTGACCCAAACAACAGTTTTTGATTGGCTAAAGGGAAGTGTTTTGTTTTGTTTTGTTTTGTTTTGTTTTTTTTAGAGTTTTCATAAATTTGCATGGCTGTTGTCATTGTGCAGTTGAAGAACCACAAGTCAATTCCGTAAAGCATTTTTTCCTCAATGCACCAGCCTAAAAAGGCAAACAGAGCATCTGAAAGTTCCTTTTCCTGTTAATCTACAACTACATCATAACCTATGTGTATGTGCAGTCAATGATCACCACTAATATGAATGAAATATTCAGTTCCCAGACACACAAGACCATAAAATCCGCAGCTAACAATCAGTCAATTTGCAGCTTATCCTATTATATTATCTTAAGTGCAAGCCCACTGAGTTTCGGTTAGTTTCAATTTCTCCACTTTTCTGGGCTGGATCTTCCACTGCAGTTTGAAGTTAGTCCATCCCAGGCTTGTTAGCATGGCACCAAGCTGAAGAAGAACAAAAACAGATTTCTCCATATCACTGTCACCATCTTTACCCTCTGTTAATTGACATGAAATAAAGTCATAGTTGTACCTGCTGCAGAATCTGGTTGTTAGTAGTTGGATCAGTTAGGTCAGCGTCCGTCTTTATTGTCATGCTCAGTGTGGTCTCCAAACTCGTAACTGGAAAGTACGAGAAACACTCAACTCAAAGAAATACTGTAAATTTCGACTGATTTAAAAAATATATACTTTGTGTTGTTGGATGGTTACCTTGATGGCAGATGAAAGGAAACTTAGAGCCACAGTTGTCATCATCCCATTCATGCAAAGTATTCTCAGCCATACAGTACTGGTTATTCATATAGTTGTTTGGACTGTAAAGCCGAAAGTGTCTAAAGGAGCTCTGGGACTGGTCGGACCAGGTCCATGGTATTCGGTAGAGGCCAATCCAAACTGTTGCAGTGGCTGGTTTTGCAGAATAGACCGCGTTGTTATCTTCAACGCTCTCAATCGTGGCCAAGTCGGTGTAGTATTGTCTGCAGTAGGCTTGTGCAACAGCCCACGTTTTGTATGGGAGGATGAACACGTAGGTTGTTTCATTTTGGTCTGTAACTGCAAAAGACAGAAATAAAGCCATTGTAACAATTCATTATTGCTCTAGTTGCATCACAAGTGTCTTCACAGTGCCTACAGCTACTCAGAGTCGGGGCATCGTTGCCAACCAAGGGAGTAATAATTTCAGACTGAGAGTTGGTCTGAACACTAGCGCAAGCGCATGCTCTATAAATTTGAAATGTGAGAGCCGAAATTAGACAGCGACAATGCCTTCTTCAAACATGAGCAAACTTCTAGAAGCTTCTAGAATGATTTATTTATACAGCTGCTCATTTTCACATTTTACAGGTAGCACAGGTGTGCTGAATCAGTGTTAACTTGCCTCCACTTTCCTGTTAATTGCTCATTTCTTGAGCAAAAGTGCAAAAGTGGACCAAGGGACAACCAATAGCTGAAATGATTTGTAAATTATTGATTACTGCTAAAACAGCCAAAGTTGTTGATAATCATTTAATTCCTTTAAATTGTGATTTATTTTTTGTTGAACCAAACATTTGCTAGTTTATTGTAGTATCCATGAGCTTCAGACTTGTGGTTGGACGACAGAACTATTCTGAGGTGTCTTGGTAATGTGATGAGCCTTGTTAATACTGTTCTGACCATTTATTAACAGTCTGACAAGCAACTAATGTATTACTAAAACCAACAAATAGACAAAACAGATTAATGACAATGACAATAATTGTAAGTTTTAGGTTTTCATAGTTAACAGATTAAATCAGTAAATACAGTCCATAAATTTAAATATTTTCTTACCATTGTAGCAAACAAAACTATAGATTCCTTGACAATCCACGTCACTCCACTCTCCATTAGGATTCATTACAACACAAAGTTCAACTGCTCCTACATCATTTGGTTCAGCGGTATTCCAGTTGTGGTAACCAGTTTGACTGGTTTCTCCGGTCGCTGACCATCTCCAGGAGTTCTTATCAGTGCCCAGAACCACCTTCCAGGATATTGGGTCATCCTTCAGTCCTATCCATGCCCATGAATAGGAGAAATCCGGTTGTAGCATGTTTATATCGTCCATACTTTCAAAGGTTGCCAGGTCAGTGAAGCTCTCTCTGCAGTAATGCTGAGCATCGTTCCAGGTCATTGCCAAGTCAATGTAGAAGTACACTCGCGGGGGGAACCGAGAGCAGGAGGTGAAGCTCAGTCCTGAGGGACGAGAGGTCATTTTTAGTATTAAGAGCATCAGCTGCACAAATTTAACATAATTAAAAAAACGTGTAAAATATTATGTTAGGCTGCATGTTTTTCCTTTTGTCTTTTTGCAATTGAATGAACTAAATCTGCTGCTGCTTAGTGCTGCTGAAATAATGTTACTTAAAAAAATTTTTATCAAAGTATTTAGGCCTGTTAGTTAAAATTATCATTGATATCTGTAAAAGATTTTTAAATGAATAAAAATTTCATAATTGTCAGATTCAGTTATACCAGTTATAAAAGTTGAGACAAGTTTGTGAAGATTCTTAGTCAAACCAGAGCATATTATGTTAAGAACAAATTTAAATCACAATAAATAAATAAATACATAAATAAATAAATATTTGACTACAATATTTTCCTCAAATTGTGCAGCAGTAGTTGGTCTAGCCTTTAAAACTTAAAAGAAATAAAGTATTTTATCTCTAGAGTGGCAGTGGCACCACCATCAGTCCACCACTTCACTGTGGTCCAGGCTAATATATCTCAACAACAACTGGGCAGATTGTTTTGAAATTTTCTACAGAAATTAATTAAGTAAACGTGTTTTGCTAAATTCCTGAAAGACCAATATCATCCCTATCACCAAAATGTTAGCTTGCTACAACAACAAAACTGCCAAAACTTTAGCATGCTAGCATTGTACGCATGATAGCATATTGACTCAGCAGTTAGAACAAATGAGCTAAAACCCCACGGAGCTGCTAGCATGACTATAGACTCATGATTGCTACAGAATAGAAGATGGCTAACGTCCTGCAACTTTGCCTTGCATATTTTTGAGCAAAACAGTTACGGTGATTCAGAGTTGGATGATAACCTCAATGTTTGGGTGGTGGCAAAAACGCACTGATGTAGCATGCTGTTGCTAGCTAGCTAATTAATCAATCTCTGCCCTGTGCTGCTAAAAGTTGATTAATTCATAGCTTGATGTCATGATATTATAAAGTGCAATTGGTTGGTTCTGCTTAGTTAGACACATGTAACATTGGTTTTACAGGAGGAAAGCAATCAGATTTAAAACATTTTTTGGTGTATGTTGTTAGACGGGCATATGACAACAGATGTGATCTGAAATTGTTAAAAAGGCTTTTTAACTCAATGTTGACTTTGAAATTTGGTGTAATTTTCCTTGAGAGAGCTTCTTTCTCCTCCCACAGCTGGCATTAAAAGTAATGGTCATTTTAGTACTCTTTTGAATACTGAACAAGGTTTGGATCTTCAGGACACAACCCACAATGCTACCACAGAACTTCAGCCTTCAGCCTTCTTGATACAGATACAAAATACAGTTCTGTCAAGGGGTTTATGTCTTCAGTCTTGCATAGATTTTAGATAAATTTGGCAAAAAGTTAAAAGAAAAGATGCATTTCCTAAGAACTCAACCAAGAGAAGATGTTTCTTTTGCTAGCTTAATTGGTTCAACACACATCTGTCCATTGAGGTCATGTCAAAAAGATTCTTGAAACAGTTTTATCAACACCCTCCTGCAGGTTTACTATGTGTAGTGAGCAACACTCACAATAAATTCTCCTTTTTAAATCAAATCTTTTTGGAGACCTCTCTGCCTCATTTGTTCCCTCTGTTTTTACCCTTAGGCCTCTTTTGGGTTGTATAAATCAACAAGCTGTGTCACAGGTAACGTGAATACTTAAAAAACAAAATCCACATTTCATCCATGAACCTATGCAAATTACACCCTTGACCTTACCCAAGATGAGGATGAGCACAGTCACGTAACAATCCATTGTTGACCTTACTGCAAATAAGAAAGAAAGGTGTTTCCAGGTAGGTTTGTTTATTTGGTCCTCAGCTCTGCAGTGCACAGAATTAATGAGAAGAGCTAGAAGCTGTGTAAAACACGACAAAGTGTGTTTGTTTAGGTAATTTACAGGTCAAAATAAGTCAATGTTAAAAAAAACCCAACAAACATTTAAAATAACATTATAATGCAAATAATCAAGGCACAAAGAAGAATCATCTGATCAAAAAGTTCACAACGATATTGTTTCAGTAATGAATATTTAAAAGCAGTTCAGTGTGTAGCTGTCACCCTTCATAAAGCTAAGGTTCACTGGTTTTTCAACTAACCGGCTAATTCCTTTTAAATAAAGAAGCATACTTACAAGCTTAAAATCCAGCTGATTCTTCAAATACAGACCTTCGCACATGCGATGGTAAACCTTAGCTTTTGCCTCCCTGATAGAAATACTGTGCTGCCATTTTCATATGCAAAGTGTGGCTTTAGTAAAAGTCATGATTTGGGTGTCGCTTGTGTTGTAAATGACCTACGTCTGGCAGGCAATTCATGCAAAATGGTTGATTAAAAGGCAGTTTTCGTAATTTTGTTTTGGTTGACCAGTTAAAGTGGTAACTCAGTATAAAAATTTAAAACCTTTGTTAGAAACTGTATTAAACTGATTGTTGGCCACTCACAAGCAAAGACAGTTTAGTCATTCAAAAAAAAAAGAAAAAGAAGGAAATTCATCAATGGACTAACTGACAACCATACTTAATACCCACATTTGACTGTTGAACATACATTTCAGTACAAAATGCATGAAATGAGGAAGTAAACCACAGAGAGGTGATTTCTTATTCAAACCAGTAAAATTTAATGTAAATGGATGTAAAGAATCTCTGCTGCTGTATTTGCCTTTGTTTAACCACAAGCTCCCTGCTAAACATATGTTGTGTAAAATCAAAGAATTAATATAAATGATGTGTGTGAGTGAACTAGGCCTTAACTACTGCAGCCTCCTATTAGAACATATTAAAAAGTAGTCATAGATATTTCCCTCTTCCCTTCTGTTTGGCTTTTGTGGGCTTTTACAGATGTTATACATCTATAAACTGAGTGATATACTGGTTAAGTGAGACAGTGGATCGTGCTGTTCTGTCTTTTTTGTTTTAGTTAACCATCTGCTAAGCTAGCCATCTCACAATGGCTGTTTGCCAAATTTAGAAAGCGAACAGGTGAACTCTTGTGCACAGGATAGGGTAGGACCAGAGCCAGAGCCGACTGGACCACGGGGACTCCAGGCAACCAGACAAATACAACAAAAGTGGTAATGCATCTGTACCTCTTTTTTTGTAAAATAATGATTTCTTCACATTTGGTGCCATGCTGAGCATTTACAGCAATATAACTTTGTACAGAGGATGAATGTTAACAGTAAATAGTTTCTGGACAACAATGGCACTCTCTGGCATAGGGAAATTAGATACACCAGGCTTTGGAAACACAGTTTGTATGATCAATTCAGTGTTGACGTTTAATGAGATTTGTTCACTAATAGAAAAAAAAACACAGGCTATTACCACACACACTTTAATTTATCCAGTTTAATGGATGTATTTATTGATTGCTTTGTCTTTACTTCTAAATCCCATTACAAGCATTATAGATGTGCAATGATATACTATGACACTCATTAAATCACACATGATGTGTCAAACATGCTGCCGTCTAATGAAACTAATTAAATATTTGATATCTTTACACTGCAGAAGCAACACTTGGTGGTGGATTTATTCAGTGTCAACACTAACTGCAGACGCTGCGGCTGAACGTTTCTGAGTTCAGTCTTTATTTTAAAGGTGGACACAAATTAATATATTCTATGTGTTTCTAGTTTCTGAACTTTACAGTAAATCTTCTTTGTGTGAACCACGCTGGCGGTGAACCTTTCCAGGAGTTTCTCTCACAGGACAAACAAGCAGCTGAACGGACAAAAGATAGAAACTTTGGTATTTAGATAGGATTCGTTGTAAGTGTGTGTGTGTGCGTGTGTGTGTGTGTGAGAGAGCACATCACGGCTGTGTATACCTGTTTTCCATAGTGCTCTCTTGTGTCTGCTTCACTGGCAGCTTCTTCCAGGTCAGTTTGACATCAGCAACTCCATGACGAGCAAATGCTTTGTGCAGCTAAAGAAAGGAAAATGCAATAAGTCAGAATTAACATTTACAACACAATTAAAATTCGTCTCTGTACTGTTTTTTCACACCAAGAGGAGCAAGTGTGTGTTTGCGGCTCAGTTTCAGTGATGATTCATGAATTTTCTGCTTGCTTGTTGACAGCTATGTGTAATTTATCAGTCGGCAGAGCTTTTAAGATTGTGTCTGACTAATTAATGCTCTTTAAAAGCTGCTCTGGTTGTCTTAAAATTCATGATTAATTCACCAGTTATTGAGACAAGTTCTCCAGGACCAAACTTTGTCAATGATCCGGTATTGATCAGTATTCCAATAAGTCCCAACTGTCCCTTTAATATCTCAGTGTATTTCACAGTGAAAGAAGTGTTGTTAACAATGTCACACAGCAGTTTTTGTTAAGGTTGAGGCACCAAAACTACTTGGTTTGATTTAGAAAACCATAAAAATGTCATAACCCTTAGTTGAATCACGAACACAAGTCATATTTCAGAACAGCCATTAGTTTTTCAGAATAACAGGCTGCTGAACACATCGGCCTTTAGTCTAATAATCGGACATTTGTCGGACAATTAGGATTTCAGAATAATTGGATATCAGAACAATGTTCTGGCACCCATTATTTAGCAGCAGTTACTATGTGAGGAATTCATCAATGTTACTGAATCAGACATTCTAACTTTCTAACTGACCCAACTTTAAGCACAGCGATGTGTTCGATAAATGCTGCCTGTCGATTAAAAGCACATGTGAAATCGTAGAGGCCTAAATTCGCAGTTGTTCAGATTAATTCCATCTCCCCCCTGCAGCCTCTCTTCCACATTGCTCAGCACAACAAATTATAAGGTGTGGATGGAGAGCTGCACAGGTGTGTTTAACATGATATCGTCTGATTATTTGTTGACCAGGTGAATGTGATACCTGCTGCTTCAGGTTGGCACTGAGGGCTGGATTGTCCATGTTTGCACTCGACTGGATCTTCATCCTCACCACTGTTGTCTTTAATTTGTAGACTGCACAGGGACGCAATGCATTACTGTTATTCAAAGTTTAAGTAAAAACGTCAAATATTTCCCGTTGTAGCTGTCATGAGTGATGATTTGCTGCTGTTATTTGTCCAGTGATGGTAAATTTAATATGTATTCAATAATCTAAACTCTGGCAACCTCACATCACATTAGGTTTGAGGATTTGTTAAATTGGACTAATGATTAATTGATTAATTGAGAAAATAAGTAGTAATCAGTAATGACATAATCTTTAGTTGCAGGCCTGATTTCAGCCAGGACCAGTATCGAACTTAGTAATTAGTAATTAAAAAGTCTGCACATCCATATTAAAGGTTTTAGTTTTGTTTTTAAATTAAAATTATAATTATTAACTTTTTTCAGGATTTTTGTTTGTTTTAAGTTCAGGATGAAACAAATGAACTATCTTTTCATTTCATTTTAAAAGCGGTGTGTAGACTTTTTGTATCCACTGTATGTTAAAGCATGCAAGTTAAAGGGAAATCCAGAAATAATGATGCAAATGATGAAAAATATTTCCAAAATAAAAAGCAAGATGGATGCATTTGTGCAAAAATACTGTTACTATTAAATGAGACTAACTCAACAAGCAACCAGATCAGTATATCAGCTAACCTAAGCTGTGTGTGAGTCAGCAGCGTTGCATGTGTCACTTCTGACATCTAACTCGAGCTTTAATCCCAGAAAAATGTTCAAGTGATTCATACTTTCGTAGCAGAAGAACGGGTATTTTGCATTGCACCACTCGTCAGTCCACGTTCCATCTTTCACCACCATAGCTGCACAGTTTTCTTGTCCGTTCAGGTTGTCAGGTTGATCCAGTTGCCAGTTTATGAATGAGTAGGGTTCCCTGGTCTCTGACCAGTACCAGAGTTCAGGTCTGCTGAGGCCAATCCACGCTTCACTAACTTGCATCATTGCCATCCTGATATTATAATTTGTTGTTTCATCAGGAACAGTGGCCAGAATTGAAAATTGGTTTTGACAGGAGGTTTTGGCTTCTGTCCAGGTCTTTGCTTTCAGATCGATGGAGTAACCTGAAATGTAGCTCTGCCCTTTTTTAAACAGAAGGGAAAGAAGCAGACAAAGGTTTTCAGTGTATCATGAGCAAACGCTTTCAGTAAAAGTATCAAGCTAGCAAAACTGATTCAGTATAGCAATACGCGCTGCACAGCACAGCTAGGTAACAAGTAAGCAGCAGCTGCAGCTAAAAGTGCTTTGTTGGAATAACACAAGCAGAACCAAAGTTAAAGGCTGCTTTGTGAACACTTGCAACATCACATCTGCAAGCCTATTATTAAACCTGTTAACCTGTGTTATTTCACAGTGAAGATATGTATTTAATCAATAATGCATATGAGTATGACTTCCCAGCACGTAAATAGACATTACAGGTTATTTGTTAATGACTCCCAAAGCGATATATATGACCGTTACTGAAAACTATATAAATCATATAGCTGTTGGAGCAGCAAATGCACAAGGTTAACAGAAAACAGTTGCAGCTTGTTTGGGATTAGCCAGCATAACTACTGGGTTGGGTTTAGGAAAAGGTCGTGGTTTACATTTACATGGATTACGTTCTTTGTGTAAATTATTTACATAAATCCTGACAAACAAACAGTATTCTCCTGGGTAAAAGTTGGGCTTTCAGCCAGCCCAACCGTGTCCTACAAAGACACTGTTGCTCTTTGTACTTTTTTTGGTTTATATCATAATCACTTAAAAATGTCTTTTTGGACACAATAAAGTCAAGGTAAAGTAAAAAATGTCTTTTTAACCCCTTTAGATCCACAGTCATGCTCTGCATTTAACAACATATACCAAAAACAACAAGGGACTCTAATTATCACATTTTGTTATCATATTCAATCAGAATTGAATTTTGTTCCTCCATTTAGACAGAAAATGATGGGTATGTATGGTTGCATTGACCAACTGTTTTCAACCTACAATGTCAAGACCATTCATCAATCTGTAACTTTAAGTGGAGCAACAGTGCTTTATTTGTTAGCCAGCTAGCAACAAGCTACTTTAATCACTGTAACTCTCCACTCTGATCCTTGGAAATATGTCACGATACAGAAGCGACAAGGTCTCGAAATGCTGTTTCATCTTGACATGAAGCTCTGGTTGTAGCCAATGTGTTCACAGGACAGTTAAATATAACTAATTAGAGTGGATGTGGCTGAATTTTACATAAAAATCTTAAGTTTATGTACAACTTTCCAATAAAATCATAAAATCTTCTGAATTAAATCAGCAGAATCTCAAAACTGGACTGGACTGAAGTAACCGTGGTCTATACCCACCGATAAAACAAACAGCAGGTTTCTTTTCGGAGCAGCTGTAATCCTTCCACAGTCCCATTTCAGTCATGGATACACAGAACTCAGAGGCATTAACATTATCTGGCTGTTTAGAGCCCCAGCTGGAATAAGTGGCTGGAAGTCCATCCACCCAGGTCCACTCTGAGATGTTCTCATACAGTCCAATCCAGGCCTTGTCTGTGTATCCCCCGGCTGGAGTGTTCATCACCATGGTCATGTACTCAGTGTCGAGTATCTGGGCCATTCCAACATGCTCAGCGATGCAGTAGCTTTGTGCGTCATCCCAAGTCATAGGCTCATTGACAAAGTGGTAGACGAATGGAAATGAGGAGGAGGGGGCGCAGAAACCTGAGGAGGGAGGTGGATTTAACCCCAACTGTAATTTAAATGTGTCTCTACTAAGAAATAAGTATCTGTGTGTATATTTCATTCGTTTTTATGTGTGCTTGACCAAATTATGACTATAAATATTTAATTTTCTTCAGGGGGAAGAGACTTTGAACAAGAGTGTGTCTGAGTTAGCTTTAAAGTCAACATGAAATTTTAAAAAATGGTTTTTTAACCATTTTAACAGCTGGAAAATCAGATTACATGATTACAGATTACATGGTTGTTTCAGTATATATCGATATATATAATAATCAGTCATCATATGAGTCGCATCTCACCTGCAAGAAGGAGGATCACAAACATGATCTCATCTATGGTGGCTTCAATAAACTGTGGACAAAATAAAGATCCAACATTAGAGATAACACACACACACACACACACACACACATGACATAAGACATTTAAATGAAATTCTTTACTTGTTTTTGCTTCATGTTTGATCTGCTTTCAAGATTCGATTTGGTCTTTGAATATTATCACAGTATCAACTGTTTTTCTGTTCATTGGTCAGAAAACGTGCTGTTGGGTTTGCTTTTGATTAGACACCAAGCTATTTTTAGATCTGACTGTAGCCCCTGTCCACAAGAAACCCTCTAACACCTGCTCATTACCTGTCTTTTGTCTTCAGTGTGTACAGTCTGCATTAAAACCTGCAGCGAATTGCTCCGGCGTAGTCAGGGGTGTTCACCAGCTTCGGCTTCAGTCGACAGTAATGTGAACACGTTACCCACGAAGACCCAAGATGCTAATTTTTGCCCCTTTTCCGATGTGATACTACCGGACGTTTTGGATGTTGGCATGTAAACAGTTAAATAAGGCCTGAGAAAGAGTAATCACCACAGGACTGTCACTGGCTTTACTTTCTACTGTTTTAGTGAATTTGTGACAACTGCTGAGATGTTGGGTGTGCAAACAGAAAGGCAAACGTGTCTACTAAGCCTATTTTTACATGTTTACCCATGTTTGGAACACCTGCATGCAAACACTAATTTTGGTGTAAAAGTGTATAAGTTTTGCTTTTTAATTATGTTGCTGTTCAGGTGTGTAACTCATGTATTTCATAATATTGTTCTAGTCAGAAAATCTCATCAGTTATTTGTCCTGGTAACATTTTATGTATGTATGTTTATATACTCTTAATTTCCTTTACCCTACTCCACCTTATTTATGTCTATTTTTACTTTATTTCATTTCTCCATTTTCTGATGTTTTATACAGTGTTTGCACAATTTTACAATTTTACACTGCTGCTGGATCTATCTTTTAGTAACAAGCTGCTTAAAATTAGACATAGGTTTAACTCTGTTTCCACTCAATTTCTATTTTATGTCACATATTTGCGCTGAAGTGTTTTGTTATCCGAGAAATACATGAAGCCACATATGTACTGAAACATCCACTCACCAGATTTTCAATATCTTCAGCTGTCAAGCATGAACAGCTGTCTGTCCCCTTCAGCGTTTGGCTACTACTGTTGTTTTAAGGCTGTTTTTATATGACAATGCAAATCAGTGCAGCAGGCTACGGTTAATTGAAAAGGGTAGACTAGTGAGAAAAAACCCTTTTTCCTCAATAGTTCAGTTTTGTTTGAGCGTTAAATGTGCGTAATATATGACGTGAAATGATACTGATTGGCAAACTTTAATGCTACCAATAGCATTTCCATAAAAACGCACTGTTTTTCTTAGTTTGTGGGTTCTTTTCCCTAAAAATCCAGTAGCATTTGATGATATGTTCAATGTTACATTAATTAATTTTATTTAATGACCCTTACTTCTCAATGATGCAGTTTTCATCAGTATTTTGGAAAATATTAGCTTCCTTCTTAGAGATAGAGGATCAATACTACTACTACGTCAGTGTGCTGATGACGGCAAAGCTAGATGCCAGTTAGCCGAACTTAGCATAAAGAATGTAAGCTGGGGGAAGCAGCTAGCGTGGTTAAATAAACAACATATATTGTGTTATTTAGTGAGATTTAGAGGTCTTAGTTGGCTAGCTCTGGTTAGCTCTGACAGACTGAGGCTAGCTGTTTCACCCTGCTTACAGTCTTTATGCTAGGCTATAAGCTAACAGGCTTAGCTACATTTTTAGCGTACATAGAATCTTCTCATCTAGCTCTCAGTAAGAAACCAAGTAAATCCCCCAAACTGCAAGCTGCAGCTGATCTGGTATTAGTGAAATCAAACTTTAATATGTTTTTACTGTCAGGGGACACTTTTATTTTAATTCGCCATTTTTATGGCTTTATCAAAGCATCAGACATGTTTGCAAAAGCTTTTTCTCTTTGATTGACACATTTACATTATTGTCAGACCTGAATGGAAGTTGACATTATACGGTCGCTTAGATTTGAATGAATCATTTAGTACTGAATGCAAATTAACCGACTTAACCAACTTAAATGTCTCAGATACTGGAACTGTTTGGTCAGAATACAGGCACCTAATACTGATAAAATATAAAATATGACAATATGTGTAATTGTCTTTATCTGCTGTTTTAAGAACATCAAATTTGGATTTGCACCACATTAACGACACAATTAATGAGACTGAAAAATGGATATTTACCAGTGTTTTTCCAGTGCTTTTCTGCATTTCCATCAATTTCAGATCCGAACAGGTGTTGATATTGCGCTGTGACATGAATTTGAATTAAACATACAGAGATTTGAATGCAAAGACAATCCAGTCATGTTAAATTGTCTGCTGAGAGGAAATTTATGAGCCTGAGCACACCTGTTCTCCATCAAGATGAATGCAACTTACCCCCAAGAGACATCAGGCTCAGCTGCATTCACAGTGATATAAATATAAATCTTATTCTACAACATGCAGAATGAGGTAATGAAAAACATGAAAAACTCAAAATTATGATATTTTTAAAATATCTACAGTGAGCACAGACGATACCTGTCACCTGTTTAGAGTTTATACAGGATGGTTTGCTGTTTTGTAACATCCATCTTCATTTACTGCATGTCACAAGCATGATGTCAGTCTTTTGGCATTAGTCAGATTGTGTGACGAATGCCGAGGTGCCATCGTCACCTGGCATCATCCATCTGGACCGTGCGGAAAAGGTAAACAAGAAAGACAAGGATTTGTCCTGAAGACAGACTCGGTTTTTAACTCGATTCTGTCATATTTGGGCTCAAAGGGGAGGAAAACACGTGACTTTTAACCAAATATTCATTTAACACAACACACATTAACTAACTGCAGTATAAAGTATGTACATCTGAGACATCTGAAGTGCTTTAAGTGTTTGAATGAGTTAATAGTGAAGTGGAATAAACAAAAAACAATGTTGGATTTACATAGCTGAGGGGCAGCAGGCTCAGGTGATGATGCACTTCCTGCCTAACAGGAAGTCGAGAGTACTGTTACAGTTCACAATGACATGGATGGGGTAGCCTCAGCCATTATATGTCATTTCTCTCCTTATTCCAGATGTTTGCTGCAGTCATATTACTGTGACCGGAAGAACGATTGTCAGCTCGATGCACTCGTCGAAGAGTCCTTGGGCAAGATATTGAACCCCAAATCATTCTTGCAAGTACAATTTTGAGTTACTTTACTCAAGTAGGCTCCTTTTTACTTCTCTTCCTGTACATAGATGCATAAATATCTGCATAGTTGTAGATTAAACTACCCAGCAGGATATAAATATGTATGTATAAAAGAGAGAAATACAGAAGTATAGAATTATTGTAATGGGTCTAAAAGCTCATGAAATGTTCAGACGAGTTTTTGTTTGGACTGAATGGAAACGGACTGCAGGTGGTTGTAGGTCGCTCATGGATCGCTGGAGTTTAGACTCATTATTCAGCAACAATTTACATCTGGAGAACTTTGAATACAAAGGAAATGTTTTCTTGTCAAAACGCTGAACAAACATCTGCATACACTGAAATACAGAAACAAAATATAACGAATGCTCAGTTGGTTTCCTCGGTATCTTCGGCTGTTTTAATGACTTCAGAGCACCGTTTGTTTTGCGTGTCTGTACTCACTGAATTTGATATTTGCCTTTAGCATCAAAAAATATGTCATGATGCCTGTGAGGTGGAGTCAGTTCAACAAATAGCCTGGCTGCAGACATTACTCATTAATTTCAGGAGGAAATAAGGTGATCTCATATGTTAAAGAGGCATGAACCACCCATAACTGTTATTTACGTCAAGATTAGTGTGATCAGGACAGCGCAGTTTATCATTGGCTAACACTAATCTATGCATGTTTATTGCACAGTTCAGTTCATATTTTGATATATTTCCACATGCACGTTTTCTTTTTTACCGGTTCATCACTGTGCTCTGATCCTGGAGTGAACATCCCTTTACATCCCCGTTCAAATGCCTCTGCATAACTTGTGCATGTTCAAGGTTCTGCCTGTAAACCTTAACCACCTGTTGTATATGACATGATACTACAACTACATGTTGTTTGTTCACTCTGAGTGAGGCACGGTGATCACATGTTCTTAGTGCTCGATCCAACAGATATCCTACCCTTGTCAGCTGATTTCAAACGTATGCAAGTAAACACTCCTTCGGCTCCTTATCCTATCTTTTAACTCATTAATATAATGCATTGCCTGGCTGACACAAACTGGAAACACACGTGAGACAGGGATGTTTTCAAGTTGCAGTCAGTAGGTTGGAATTAAACGGCTCCACCTAGTGGTGAAGGGCAGCCACTGCAGCCCTGAGGACGTGCACCATGGGTATGAATAAAACCACAAATCACACAGAGTACTCTTCACTTGTATTTTATTCATACTATATCATATTTATATTCTATTTTCATCAGATATTTATATATATGTCTTATATTGTCTTATATTTATTTATATAGTTATTTACATATGGCAGTGTTGCCTGTCAAAGAAACTGATATTTCAACAAAATGGATAACAAAAACAAGTGTCAATTCAGTGCTATGCACACAAAGTTTGATTTTTTTTAAAAAAGTAATAAAAACCAGAGAGTGGGAAAAAGAGGAAAAACACTTGGGAGCGACCGCGTTTGCACGCAGCCGTCCCATGAAGCCGTGTCACACTGTGGATTATTGTGTCACTTGGTTGTCCCGCTCCAGAACATGTGCAAATGTAGTGTTGCTGAAAATGGCGTCATCGACTCCCCCAGAAACCACCAGGCAGCGTGCAGGCAGTTTGACAAGAAATGGAAAAAAAAAACAAAAAAAACCCCCAATTAAATAAAAAAAGAAAAGAAAACATACAACACTGTACAGTCACACTGTGAAACAATGAACTGATGCTTTCTGAGGCAAGGGGAGAAGATCCAAGTTAAGTTGTTCGCATTAAGTACAGCCATGCAGTAGCAGCGATCGTCACACATTCTTCAATACGTTTTTCCGATAGCTTGCCTTTTTCTCGCTGCCGTGTCTCAGTCAAAGTATTGGACCAAACAAACATGCGGCATGTAAGATTCACATCATCTCTCACATTCACCCGCTCAGAGAATACACTTTGGAATTAAATGGCTTTTGGATCGACTAAATCTGTTACTACTCTGCGTTTTTTCATAAAGCCAGTTAAGAAGTTTTCCTCCGACACACGTGCACCCGCGTGTGTCCGTGTGCAACAAGCGTGAGCTATCGTCTATAAATACAGTACAGTTTTATACTCGTCTCTTGACAGACCCCGACACGGTCTGCTTAACAAAATAGAATAAAAAATAACTTTTGATACATTCTAGAAACAAACACACAACTGGGTTGGTCGAATACAGAGGGTAAATGAGGGGTGTGGTAAGAGGCAGGTCCTGGTGGAGGTGTGTGGATAAGGTGGGGGGCGTGGATGTGGATGTACCCACCCACCCCACTTTAGGAAGCTTTCAAGGGTGAACTTTGAAGGAGAGCAGTTCCTCTGAGTGCATGTTGTTGAGTGAGCGCAGCTCGGGAAGCTTGAGCAGCAGCTTGGTGAAGGTGGTGGCCGACTCGTCGCCGTGGTTCTGCATCACCAGGTTTCGCAGTGCGCGGATAAGTTTGTCCTGCAGGGCCTCAACGGAGTTCAGGTCCTGGATCCCTGAGCGATCTGAGAATAAAGACGCATTAAAGATTAGTTTTCTGGCAAATCTATTGCACATTTTATTATTGTTACTTATTTTAAAGTGGCATTTGTGAACATATGTATTGATTTAAAGAGAGTGGATCAGACATTTGCTCCCAGATTCATCTTGAATCGTTCTTACCGGCTGAGACGAGCACCACGGCCGTGAAGAGGCTCATTTCGTCTGAGTCGAGACGCAGCGCCGCCAGCTTCTCGCTGAACTCGCACATGGAGTTGAGGAGCTCGCCGGCGCCCAGCGACCGTAGCGTGTCGAGGCTGTAGCGCTTGCCGCTCAGAAAGGTCACCGTCCGCTCGGCCACGTTGAACAGGGAGGCGAATCGGACCATCAGCACCTGGGAGTCGGGAGAGAGAGGAAGGGGCTTTTAGTTTGTGGTTTGTTCTTTTAGATTGCACAGACTCACTTTGTAAGCCTCATCTCTTACATCAAGCCTTTAACACCATCTTGATGATGAAACTATTTAGAAATGTGTTCCATATTTGTCTTTTAATGGGTTATATTTTCATTTAAAATCTAATTTAAAGTAGATTTATCCTGAGGCCGCCATTTAAAACCTTCCATGGCGCCGTCTTTAGCGAAAATCTCTCCAACACACCTAAATATGCCACGATATGTGAAGTCTCTTTCACTTGCATTCCAGCTGTTATCAGAGCAAACATCAGTGAGCACACACAGCTGACAGTGTGTGACAGTGTGCTCTGTTTGGGAACGCCACAGTGGATCCTGTATTCAGAGCGTTTGAGGAGCCCCCTGCGTTCGACTTCAAAGCGAGCGCAAACGAACGCGCCGTGTTTGTGTTTTTAGTTTCCAAGCCGCCTCACCTCGAAAGTTCCAGCTTTCAGCAGGCTGACTTGGTCGTGCTCGGGGAGGTCGCGGAAGCCCGGGATCCTCTTGGCGAAGTCGACCACCTCCTGCACGGCCGGGGTGAAGCTCATGGAGAACTCCTCCCAGATCTCCTGGCTTGGCTTGTTGGGGTCCACGTAAGGCGACGTGTTCATCGGACAGACCTGGAACAGCACAGAGACAAGGGATCGATCAGTGATCAAAAGCCTCAATAATAATAATATTAATTAAGAAAAATAAATCATGTAAATGTCAAGAATGGAGCAAAGTAGCTACTCACCAAGTGTGATCTGTTATTCACACAGTTGGCTGGTCCGTTATAACCCCTTGAGGCAGTTTGTGTGTTGTATTCATGCTGTCTTTGGCTGTCTTCTGATGGCTCACAGCTGGGGGCGCTGCTGAGCTGCTGTTGCTGGTAGACCGCCCTCTCCTGCCTGTAAGCAGTGTTGGTGACGTGCTGGCTGTTACTGTAAGAACCGTGCTGGTAGCCTCCCACGGCCACGTTGTTGTTCCAGCAGTTCCAGCTCTCCTGTTGCTCCTCCATCCGGCTGTCGCACCCCGTCTCCAGGGCGACCGGCGATGGCGAGGCCTGGTTCTGTCTCGGCGACCTTTGCTGGCTGTACGCGAAGGCATCCTGGTGCTGCCGGCTCACCGTGACAACGGCCTCGTCCTCGCCGCTGTCTGATGCGCAGGAGGAGGCGGAGCTGGAGTTGGTGTCCATGGAAACCACGGACTCTGAGTCCTGGGGGCACTGCGGGGAGGAGGGGTTAGAGCACGATGGAGAATCGGAAGCAGAGGAGGAGGAAGAAGAAGGTGAGGCGCTGGCGTCGCTGGTCATGGCCTCCATGGTGAGTGAGGGGCTCTGGTGGCCGTGCAGCATGCTGTGCAGCTGGCTGTTGTTGCTCATCATGTTGTTCATAGCGTTCTGCATCTCCAGCAGCATCCTCTGCTTCTCCCGCTTTGGGATGCGGCCGAACCGGACCGCTGAGAGTAAAAGAATGAGACAAAGGTTAGATTGTGTCGCAAGAAGCTTTTGAGGCAATGCTTTCTTTATTTAAGTGTATAAAAATAAGCTTGAGATGAAACTAAATGAACCGCTCACCATCTCTGGACATGCCGACGGCCAGACACTTCTTGAACCGACACTGCTGGCAACGGTTCCTGTTGATCCTCATGATGGTACAGTTCTCCATCTTAAGACACTTCTTGTACTGTATGTTCTGCTGGATGCTTCTCCTGAAGAAGCCCTGAGGAACCACAAGATCCCCACGAGATGCATTAGTTAGATGTGTTTGTGCGCAGTCAGCGAGAAGATAATGAATCGAGCTCAGAGACAGGCGGCGCTTGCAGGGGCTTGTCTCACCTTGCAGCCCTCGCAGGCATGGACGCCATAATGGAAGCCGGAGGCCACATCACCGCAGACCTTGCACAACAGCACCATGCCGTTGATTTCTGCAAAAACAACAAGAGTGATTAATTAACATGCAACAAGTCAGACATCTTTGATTCCTTTCTCGACTGAATGGTATTTAAACTCCAGCAGGACTCTGAAGTTGCACTTACTGGTGATGCTGCTCTTCGTAGACGTGGAGGAGCGCCCAGCCTTCTCGGTGCTGTGGCCACGCTGGTGGCCATTCTTGGCAGGTGGAGAGATGTCCACCACCATGCCCACGGCCCTGCTGGGCAGCGCGGGGCGGGACCGGGGCGGTGATGTCGACATGAAACCGCTGCTGGGGCTGGTGCTCATGCAGGACTCAGGGCTGGAGGCAGAGCCAGAGGAAATATAGGCAATGACCCCTCCTGTGGTGAGAGAGAGAGGCGAGGACACGTTATAGCAAGTAAAAGACCTCGTACAGCATATCTACATCCAAAACATCTCTACCTATTTATTAACTGTATCTAATCAAGTCATTCAGCAAAAAAAGGCTATTGGACCGCTGCAGTAAGCAAACACGCTAAATGTTAAATTTGCTCTGCCCGAACACCTGTCGCCTTTTTTTTACTAGTACATCTATTTCTGAGAATCAAGAGACACACACACACCTTATCAAATGTGTTTTATTTGAACTTCACTAGCCTGCCAAAGTTAATAGAAACCAAAGCTGATGGCAGGAGTTAAAATGTAAGCTGCAGCAATAATGATAAAAAGAGAACATCAGTGTGTGCCAAATAAACAGACTCTTGGCAGTACAGCATGAACTGGCGCTCCTGACACGCCTATGTCTGTGTTTCCTGGTTGGTTTATACACCGCCGCGATTGACCTGCTTTATCACCTCCACTGCTTGCTGGTTGGATAACACGTTACATAACATGCCTGGGACTCTATGCTATGGGAGTGCGCTCTGCTGACTGCCGACCAGACAGGGTCACTGAAGCACTGGAGCAACATAACAGTTGCATATAAACATATACCAGTGGGTTATGTAATCATATGTTGGCCCCAAAAAAAAAAAAGCTCTGGTGGACAGAAATTGGAAAAAAAAAACTAAAAGTTTGATTGACCAACAGCACAAGCCTGCAGCTTGATTAGGAAAGGAGCTGTAACATGAGATGGGACACACTGAGTAATACATGAATGGAGTGGCAAGTTTCAGTTATTTAATCATTACAAATGTATGTATCTGTGCTTTAAGATGCGTTATCTCCGTACCCCTGGGCAAGGCATTAGCGCCGAAGTGCTGCAGTGACTAATTAGGCTACCCAGCAGTGTTAAAGTGAGTCATTTAATGTAGGACGGTGCATTTTTTTAAAAAAAAACCAAACAAACCTGCTTGGAAAATGTCCATTTAGTAATAAAAAGCACACATCTGTGCGTCTTTTTCGGGAATATATGCGTAAACAGTTAGGTTGTTTTTTTCTTTATAAACTCTAAGAAAACTAAATTTAGAGGCAGCAGCAGCACATGATTACCTAACCCCAACCATGACTGTTCTCTTTCACGGCCCACCCACACGTGGACCTGTCATGGATTTCTGTGAAAGCGAAGCGCGAGGAGGAGAGAAAAAAATCTAGGTCAGTAGCTGCTGTCTCCCTCCGTCTCACGTGTATCTTGCAGTCCAGCCTCGCGCCGGGAGTACTGTGTACAGAGCGGATTATGCAACGTTCTGCGTCACGGGTCCCGCTCTGACCAATCAGAGGAGTGTTCCGCCGAAGCGTGCGCGCGGTGAGGAACGCCCCTCGACCAATCAGAGGAGTGTTCCAGAGAGCTTGTACACACACAGGCACATGGCTAGGCTACGCTGTCCATGTGAGCGGGACCGGGGAAGATAAACACTGGTTGTTGTGTCAAATGTGTATGTAGCGTCGACGCAGCGCCGCACTGGCACTCCTCCTAACCCGCGACACAGTAACACGGTTATAACAGAGTTAAACCACACGACGGTGAAATAAATACATTTCTAAAAATGTGACATATTTGTATGACACCGAGTCGACGGCAGTGGTGATGAACAGCGGCAGGAAAAAAATAGACTTTTAACCTCAGGTCACCATTCATTTGTGAGCTGTGCTCCTAAAATATAACCTAAAGCCTGATCTATTTCACAAAAACACATATGGCGCATTCATTGAAACCAGGACGCAAAGTTACTTAGTTTCGCAGCATTTTCTTAACTATCACAAATTACTGTAATGACTTTTCTCTTCACGGGGAAAAGAGACATGAGAGAACTTGATGTACTAATGTGTTAAATCACTTTTAAAGAGGGGACAACATCATCGCTGCTGCAAAGCCCCAAACTGTGCATATTGCATGCAGTAAAAAAACACAACAACCCTGCAATTCATTGTATTAAACTGAAGAAATCCTTCATATCATCAAACGTTGTCCTCTTACCAGGCTTGGCTGTTCCAACGTCCTCAGGCATCTCCGATCGAGGAAAATTAAAACCTCCCCAGCTGATATTTAACCAAACTCAAACGTCTTTCTCACTAAACTTGGCGACTTTGTGCGAGTTGAGCGGTGTCACCGAAGCGCATATCAAGAAAAATAATCTGCAAGTCCGAGTCTCTTTGAGGGGAGGAAGAGTCGAGGAGTACGCGTCCGTACCGGAGGAACTCCCTCCTTGTGTGTGACCAGTGCGACTGTGGAACAAAGTGTTCGAAGTAGTGGGCTCGCCCATGTGACCCATTTGTCGCGCGTTAGCCACGCCCCATCCGCCCGGCAACTTTAACCCAGTGACACACTTTCAGCATGCGCGCTCTGCAGACGTAACACAGGAATGGTAACACAGCGGTCACGTTGCAGAGGGAAACGTGAAAGGCGGCGCGAGCGGTACAGTACGGTCATGCCGCGTGCGTTCGTGTTCCTTCATGAACGATCAAGTCTTTCTCGTTTGTGGTGGAGTCAGGCTCACCTCTTTTAACAGTCTGAGTGTAAATATCAGTACTTTAACGCAACAGGTACAGCCCTGAGGTACCTGAATGTGTCCTCTTTAAGCTACTTTAAACAGGAACTGCACTATTTTCGTCAAAGCCTTTTACAGCACGACACATATTTATCATTTGCAATTACCGGTTACATTATATTATTATTTTTATTCATCATCATACCACCAGCTTATAAAACGGAACATATTTTATTAATTAAACATCTTCACCACTAATATTCAATCAATTAATATATAATCTTACAATGACAGGGAGCATTGTGCATTAATAAATATAGGTGAATATATACATGCACATTCACATTGTTTATACCTAAACTGTACCTGTATGCATTTTTAAGATGTCTGTATTTGCCCAGCTTTTATATTAATATACTGTAATGTAGTACTGTATTTCATGAATGGATTACTGAGGGCCAAGATGTGTGTGTAAGTGTGTGTGTTTGGTGGAGGTGGTAACACAAAACAACTACGAAGAGATACACATCTGTCACCAAGAGACAACACGACTGTTAAAGAGATGCTGTCGCTCTCTGACCTGCGCATGCTGCTATATAGGATGGCCTTTTACATGTCTGTACCGTACATATACCCGCTGGCCCATAAGCTGCCCATGATGTTTTATATTATGACACTACTTCTACCTTATTTATGTGTCCATGTTCGGGGTGCTGGTAAAGTGGTTTTACCTAAAACACAGTCCTGAGCTTCTTCTGTATCAAACTGTATCTATAACACTCTGTGTGTGTAAGACTCACAAGGCATTTCATGCATGTGCCCATATTATTGTGTTTACGGTTTTTTTTAGGTCACCTAAACTCTTACTCATACCAGCCAAAACCAGCTTTATGTGATGTTTTTCAGTGGTATGTGTTAATATAACCGTCAAACCCAGGACAAAATGAAACCACTGCGGACTTAAAAACATTTCCTGTGTATTCAAGTTTGGAAAGCGTACCCTCTTTTACATTTAACCCCCGTGCAGCAGTCTTGCTTTGACTATGGGCTGCTTGAAATTTGTGTTACTATGTTTGACTTCTCCCTTTAGCCAGAGTGGGGGCTGAGAAGTGTGTGCTGGTGACACCTGTGCAGACTTATCGCACTTTGATGTGCAGGGAAAAAAAAAAACCAACTTGTACACACGAACTTACGGGTGACTTCTAAGAAGTGAGGTGAAAGTGAAATTACACTATTTGATTACTGGGGGAGTTTGGGGACTTCCGAGGGGCTTAAATGACAAACCAAAGATTTGTCAAAGTGAAAAATAGGTTAAATTTGGCGGCGAAGTTTCTTGTTCATGCGTCTAAATTAAACCTATTTGGCTCCAAAGGCTTTAAACTGCAGTTTGCTGGTATAAACTTTAATTTCGCCAGCAAATACCTGTAAAACTAACACTCAGATGATAAACATGGTGAACTTTACACACGTCAAGCATCAGAAATGACTTACGTTGAGCGTGTTAGCGTAGTTAATGTTGGCATTTAGCTCAATGCAGCACTGTGTCTCAGAACAGACACATTAGAGGAATTAAGATGTTGTGTGGCCACACGCGATGGGACGGTTTCAGAATATTTCAGTGTTTGCATTTTAATTTAAGGGTTACCTTAGTTATGCTCTGAAATGTCACTGAAACATTAGTTATATTAAACTCAGATTAAAAACCCTCCTTGTCCCTCAAAGGTAGCCCCAGGTTGACCCTGACATCTCTTGACTTGGCAGTTAGTGTGCAACCACAGGCATTGTACTCTAGCTTATCTATTTTTAAAATAATTGGCAGCTAATAACGCAAGTGATTCGAACACCATGTCCTTGGCATCAATCTAATTGCATGTAATGTGACTCTGTTATATTAACTGTATCATAATTGGCCGTACTCTCAGGGCTCATTGAGAGTGTCACAAGCTCCTCTACGTGCCGCACCTAAAATGTGAATGACTGATGTAAACGGCAATGATTAACATTTACAGTTGCTGACAACAGGAAAGTTCTTTAATTAAGTTTGGTGCCACACATGCGCAAAAACTGTAAACTGTTCTTAAAAAACAATATATTGGTGTTTTGGAGATCTCTGTCTTTATAATAAGGTTATTAGAAGAAATCGCTGTGGACTGCACACAGTCAACCACGTGCACTAGGGAGGCTCGAACAGAGTATTTGTTTACCACATTCAGCTGCCTGGCCTAGGCTCAGGCCTCTGTGGAATGAGTTCACTCTTGGCAGGACACAAGATCCACAAAAATACCACAGGTATTTTAAGAGCCGAGCACCGAAACGTGGCTTCAAGAGTATTAACATTTCAGCCCAGACACAGAGTTGTTTAAATCTCCCTTCTGACTGTTTTTATTACTTTAACAGTGCTTTTACGCCGATCTTCTGCCAAGTGTCTTTGTCTGATTAATTAAAAGGAACATTAATTGACAAATGCAACCCAAATCCTACACTTTTCAAAGGATAAAACCAGCAATAATCTTTGCTCTTTTGCCTGAATCCCTCGGGCAATACGATCTTCTCTGAGGTTATAATTAGCTGGTTTTTATTCACTCCTGGTCCACTGCTGCTTCCAGTTGTAGGAGTTTACAGTTGACAACTAACAAATGACAGATAATTAAACATTAATAGACATATTTCAATACAAATACATTACAGTGTGGTCTGAGCCATTCATAAATGTTTATATTCTGGTTATGAATGCTTTATGTGTTACCAAAAAGATCCGACGTGTTTAAAATGAGCCTAAGTATCACCAACATGTCAAAACAGAACATTATATTCTTTCAGGGCAGTTTTCCCAGCATTAAAGGGAAGGTGAATGTTGGTAATGCCACCGGCGGCTCTGAATGTGGAATCCACCCTGCAGTTACCGAAGTGAAAAAGAAAGGGAGGCAGACACGACGAGACGTCCTTTCCATTGTGTTCCTTTATTACCATATTTGCGGAGATAACTTAATCAGGAAGCAAAAAATATACCAGACAATAAAGTACTAAAAATCTGAGATACAAATAACCCCCCCGCACACACCACCCAGAGCCCCCCCAACCCTCCTCCTCCTCCTCCTCCTCCTCCCACCGTCGCTCTCTGCGGGTTTATGTGGCGTATCGCTTTGTCCACTGTTTGGCTGTTCGGTCATGTTCTGCTCTGTTAGTCGTGTACTGGGTGGCGATGCTTCCCACCAGGGGATCGGCTGGATGGAAAAATGGGTTGAAAGTTAGAGTTTTCCATGCACAGAACTGATAAACACAGAAACTGCTGGGCTAATAAACATTTGTTGAATTTAACGTCGCGCGTGCAGAGCAAAAACACTGTCGTCCTGTCAGACCACGATGTCTGAGTGACTTCAATTCAACTGTTTCACTCTACGGCTTCTAAAAGCAGCATTTTTGTGGATTTGAAGGTTGTTGTTTTTTTATAAAGTAAAACACGAGTAGGTTCAGACAGTCGACTGCCGTCACTGTCTTCTTATAAAACAGCCGTGGGACATCAGCGCAAATCAAGTGTGACACCTGCAGCATGAAACCAGCAAACTGTCTGTGGTCCCAAGTGTCAGGTAAGTGGCAAAAACTCCCTTACTTTCGCTCTCACATGTCGTTTGGTGCATTTAGAGCAACAGCATAGGATGTCCAGATGACGCTGGGTTTCCTGTCAAGGTGGAAGCGTTTACCAGCATTTACACACACCGGGTTTCAGATTCCTGTTTTTTTAAAACCATGGAAAATCACTGTGAAAGGTTAGTTAATGAACCCGAACAATGATTCAAGATCTGATTTCTGAAAACGAACGTCGGCGTCTTTTTCGTCCTACTCGTTCTCTTTATAGCTGGACGTGACGCAAAAAGTTGGAAATCAGCGAGACAAATAAGTAAATAAAGGAACAGGATAAAGAGTGAAACCTGTTGCAGCAGATAAAATCTAACCGGCCTTGTTTGGTTCACCTCAGCCAGTCAAAATCAGACCGCTCTGCTGACTGAGCTCACGTTTGCTCCAGCAGTTTTGGTCACTCTGGTCTGACTGCAGAGCCCGGTGCTGCGCGCTCTTACCTGGGTTACAGTCTGTGAGCAGGGAGCAGATGGACAGCAGCACCTTGGAGATGGTGAGGGCGGGGCTCCAGTTGTCCTTCAGGATGTCCAGACAGATCACCCCCTGGCTGTTGATGTTGCAGTGATAGATCCTCGTACGAAATGTGACCTGCACACACAGGGAGGCAGTGCAGCTCACAAACATGTTTCCTAGTTAGGTTTCATTACAACACAACGCCAAAAACAGGCTGTCATCCTAAAAACATGAAATCTGCTGTTGCAATAATCAGGAGGAAATGTTGTTGTTTTTTTTTTTAGGGATTTTAAATCAAATTTTGAAAAAACAAACTCTTCAATGTAAAAATAAAAACATTTCAACTAAAAATGTTAAATAAACATTACATGTTTATTGTTTATGTTGTAAGTGTTTGTTGCTAATTGATGTTAGATTTAGTCTGGACAGTGCAATGATGCTCGGGCCTGCAGCATTAAACCTGGGTGATGTCAGCCCTCTGGTGGCACAGAGGAGGTACTTCTACATGCCTGGAAACGCGATTATGGGCTGTGACTTCTGCTTTCACAACATTATAAACGCCACGCAACTTCTCACCAATGTGTCAGAGCCGTGACCAGCAGCGAAGTCAAACGATTCATTTACAGTAAATATTCTGATGAAACATTTGTTATAGGAAGAAGTGAGCGGTGGGAAACCTCTGCAGGATCTGAGGTTTCCCAGGGTCAGGTCTGCAGGACGTGCAGCGTCAAAACGTCCAGACACACGTAGTAAAGGCAAAATTTAGCACGAAGCCTTTTTTTTTTTTTTTTTTTTTAAATCTAAGGCCGACCTTTGTCTTTGTAACACCATGAGATCCATTTCCTGCTGACATTTACACAGTAAACCAAACTTTCCGTTCTCTCACTCTCACTACACAGCTGACACTCACGCTTACTGGCACCTTTATTAGGTGAACCTGTGCCAGCCTCGCGTCAATGCAAATATCTTATCAGACAATCACGCGGCGACAACTCGATGCATTTATGCACGTGGGCATACGTGGTCGACACGACCCGCTGAAACTTGAGCCAAGCATCGGAGCGGGGCAGAAAGGTCATCTAAGTTACTTTGCAGGGTTAGCTGCAGGCCAGACAAAAGGTCCAACAGGTCCCAGAAGGTTTGGACTGTATCGTCTGTGGTGCCTTATGGGACTCTGGAGGGAGGAGAATTGAGAATTGGTGTTTCCAGGTAGCATTAGGATGCTAAGCTCACAAACTGGAGTTAGACTCCACTCAAATATCCCTTTGTTTTAAATTGTTGTAATAACCTTCTGTGTGTGTCTGTCACACGACTACGCCAGATGGGCTGGTCTGAGTATTTCAGAAACTGCTGCTCGACAGGGGCTTTCACGCGCTATCGTCTCCAGGATTTACAGAGAACGGTCTGCAGAAAGGGAAAACATCCAGTGAGCGGCGGTGCTCTGGGGCGAAATGCCTTGTTGATGGCAGGGGTCAGAGGAGAACGGCCCGTTGTCAACAAAACCCATTAAACCAACAATAAATTGTTATTCCTCTGCGCCACAGAGCTCCGCACAGAGTTGTCTAGAAACTATTAAAAACACATCATTCAGCCGCACTGCTGAACTGGGTGACGGGTTACTTTATTACCATGAAACCACACACACACACACACACACACGCGCACACACACACAGTTTATTTTGAGTTGATCGTACACACAGCATCCTGCTGCTGGAAACACTCGATTCTCTGCCGACTCCTGTTAGAGTAACGTTCACTGAGTTTATTTCAAACTTTAACCTGAGTTAATTAACAGTTATTTAAACAGAAAGTGCCTGTGACTGATTAGAATAATTACAAATGTCCACTAAATGGCTCACAAGCAGATTATTGCTGGATGTTGGAATTTACAGATGTTCCTAAACACCTCACAATCAGGCCACTGGTGGCGGTTTTTCTGCTCTTCTCCTTGAAAAGGTTAATTCAGTCTTTTCGTGACTTTAACGTCAGTCCCACTCGTGGCTTACACACCAGCACCAGATCTTTTTATTACTCAGCTTTCTAGTTATGACATTTTTACCTGTTAATGATTTTCCTGAGCCCGCTGAAGACGGGGCCTGTCAAAATGGTCGAGTGGGCAGACTGAACACGGACACACATGCTGGGCAAAGCATTAACTGAATTAATGGACGTCCGCAGCATTAAGTCGTGTGAGGTTGTAAATGGTTTCAGTACATTTCTGGTTGACTGGCCAGCCGTGGATGACTGTTTTAGGAAGTTATTAAGGGTTTTTTTGAAATGTAAATTTTATTATTACAGTTTTTAAAAAAGGTGATGTCTGTATTGGGAACTGAGGGGACTTAACCCTATAACTCCAGTGACACGTTTGGGCAGGTGCACTCTGGATTACGGTAACTACGTCACGGTTTGTACTATCAGAAAAACTCTAACGGTGTCTGAAAGCTGAGACGTTGCGCTTTGCAGCTAAAGCAATTTCACTTGCGACTGTCCCGTAAGCCTGCAAAGTAGCCACTTCGTGCCCGCTACACACACAGCGTTGGAGAAAGTTTCCATTTTACGGCCTGTTCTTGCACATTATGAGACACAGACTCTCAAATTTTACTGGAAATAGTTTTATACTGTTCAAATTTCAAATATATAACATGCAGAATCTGCTGTTCATGTGTAACTGCGGTGTTTGTTCACTAAAACTCTGAAATCCAGTTCTGTTTTTGTGTTTTTCAACTATCATCACACTCTTCTAACATGCAGCTAATTGTAAATAACTGCCAGGCGTTGAAAGATCCAGGTATTAAAGAGGGGTTAAAGAGACAAAACGTTTGGTATTTTCATTTGATTTGTCAAAAAGTATTGAACAAAAACACCAGACTTGTCCTTTAAGCAGCAGCTTCTAAGCTGAACTTGAGAGTAAATAACATATAAATAACAAAAACTCCTATTTTAGAACGTGAGTCATGAACTCCGTGTGCTTTGTGCAGGTTACTGATAAATTTGTGTGAATAATAATTCAGATTTGTATTAAAGGAGTCAGAGTTTTAATAAGTCTGTGTTGCAGCTGACAGACGTGCAGCAGTAATGCCAGTACCTTGGGGGGTTTAAAGGGGTAGTCGGGGGTGAAGGCGATGTCCAGGAAGAAGACGCCTCCCTCGTACACGGAGCCCGGTGGTCCCAGGATGGTCGACCTCCACTCATAGATGTTATCTCCTTTTGGGCCAGCACTGCGGAGAGAAACGACTTTCACTTACATCTGCGCAATCAACGGGAAAACATGCGAGAACTGAAGCGTGTGCCCAGCAGTGACGCTGTCTGGTGCCGAATCCACAACCTTTAAAATCACCCCTGACGTTAAGAAATCTGGAAAACTGCTACGAGTCACTGCGATTCTCATTTGAAATGGTAAGGAATCAGTGTTGGTTCTGATCTTCGGTGACGCAGAGGAAGAAACACAAACACCCGGACGTTACAAAGTTAAGCTGAGCTCGAACACTGGAAAAGAATACACAGGATTCAAATAAACAGATAATAAAGGGGGATAGAAGACGCCCACACACCGAGTGTCAATATATCAGGGTGGATTATGTGCTTCTGTTGCTTCAGACAGATGCCGGATCTACATGACGCAGCGTGTACTACAGCATTACAGTCACATTCATTCATGTGCTGCGTGTCTGACCCGACGAATCCAGCTTACTGGCAGCCAGCTGGAGCATGTGGGCGTACTCTCTCTTTAGCAAGAAGCTGAACTAAAATGGACTCAAAGTGACGCTTTCAATTGAAGAACTGATCAACGTGTGTCATTAATGGGAAACTCCACCAAAACTGGCGCTCGTCGTGCAGGAACAGGTGCTGTATGAGTCAGCGCCACACATTTCTGAAGTGCATCACGGTTCGAGGGAAAAGCATCGTGGAAGATCTTGGAAGTGCGCGTCCTCTGACAGATGAAAGCGCAAGTAACGTGTGAAAACGTAACGCCCCGCATTTACCGCGCCTTTAATCGCTACAAAACGAAAGCAAAGTGCAGTCACACCGATGCGCTTCTGCAAAGTGACTGCTGCAGATTAATGTTCCCGGGGTTTCGGTACATTTTCCTTTTAAATGTGGAGTGATGAAAGCTCCTTTTCCCTGGTGCATCATTCAGAAGATGCCTCAGTTCAAAGCAAATCCCCAGCGATGTGTCTGCGCGTCATGATCTGTAATCTGTATTGATTTTACCTCAAAGCAGCCCAGCCTTTATCCCGCTTACATGCAGAACATGTGGTCTCGAACCCCTTGGGGTCATGAGTACAAGACATAATAGTATTGATCCAAAACTCTTTGTGGGGGGGGCAGATGTTACACTCTGCTGTGCCTCTTTGATCGGCGTTAACCACGGACGTTTGGCACCGGCTACGACGCAGAAAATCGATCCAGAGAGCGCAGCCTGGGCTAATTAGCTGGATGTTAAGCGATGTGACAGATGAAAACTTCCACCACATGAAACGCGCCGACTTCCAGGGGGTTGATTTTAATGATACGATACAAACACACTCCTGTTCAGCCTCAAAACACCGATTTACTCTTATCTGCATCCCTGACAGGCCATTAAAGGAAGCGAAACTGATACAGGATCAATTCATTTTCATATTTTAAGATATTTGTTATCTGAGCTATATGAAAACTGCCACAAACAAACCTTTTGCATGAGTCAAAGCGGCGTGGTGCATATTTTTAACGCAGCTGGACAGCAGTCGTGCCGGCTCTATCAAATGCAATCAAGATGGAGCCTTTAAACTGTCAAACAGCCTGAGCTTCAAGAGCAGCAGCAGCAGCAGAGCTCAACATAACACAACTTCAGATGAATGAACACTCAAAGCTGCCAGAGAAGCCAACACAGAGGACGGATTTCTGTTTAATCAGGTGGATTCATTAAAAACAGAGCTGAAATGATCAGTTGCTTAGTGGCTCGACAGAAAGTTAAGCAGCATAAATAGAAAATGTCTCACTGACGAGTCTGTAATGTGAAGATCTGCTGCTCTTCTCTGTTTTGTACTGGTGTCAACGAAATAAATGGTCAGACAAAGCAAGAAATAGGAGATGTCACTTGTGGCTCCGCGAAATTACTGTTTAACCATCTTCTAATGAATTTACAGAGAAACAAACCAGCTAATAAAACTCTACTTGTTATTTCAGGCCCGAACGTTAGGTTATTTCTGAATACATCATCACGGAACGTAGGTACCCGGGTTAAACACGGCTTTTTAACCATCATGCACTGGGGCAGGTTGTGTTTTAAGCTGTCGCGCTTCATTGTTGTAATTAAGCAGGTCGTTATGCGTTTAACTCAATGCAACCAACCCGTTGCTGAAATGTGCTGTTGTCTGTCAGCGTCAGAACTTCCTGCTGCAGCCCTCCGTCCTTAATCCACCATCAAAGCTGCTAATTTCACAAACACCATCGTGACGCCGTAGTCAGGATACAGCCAGACACACACATCACCTCCTGAATGTCTCTCAGCGCTGCAGACTAAACTTGGCTTCCTAAGGAGTTCTGATTTTTCCATTTCCTGTCTTAACAAGAACAATAACTAGATGCAACTTTTACAGGACGTTATCAACAAAACAGACTTTTTGTTTGTGAACTGGAAGCTATTTCAGAAGTAATGGAAATGCTGGATGGCGGCCAAAATAAAAAGCAAATATGAAAAATGGTTTCAAATAACTGCTGTGTACAAGAAACCGTTTGCTCGCAGATTGCTGCAATTTTCCTTCAATTTACCACCACTTAAACACGCATTTCACACCCTTTCTGCCGCGCCGTAAGGTAAAACATTTGAACGTGCCGCGTGCTTCCCTGCAGCAAACTAATGGCTTGATTTTATGAACGCGCTGACTTTCAAATGAAAGCCGGTTGCCTGGTGAGAGAAGAATAGCCAGTTCCCCCGAGCTAAAACAGCCCGAGACACTGTTGTTTTATACATGAGGAGAAGCGACAACCAAAACTCAAAGTGGAAGCAGCCTGTTTTGATGACTGAATAAATACCAAACGGCTTCCTTTCGGTTCAGAAAATGTCCAGACAGTGTTCATATTGGGATGGTCTGTGGCCTCGGGTAGCTTGTTTGATCGACTGAGCCACGATGGGAGAGATTCCTCTGCTTTGCTTTGCTTTTCTACTTTCAGATGGAGGTCGGAGGTCAGGCTCAGCTGCAGAACAGCAGCCCGGAGCAGGGAGGGCTTCAGCGACTCGCCTCAGGGCACCGCAGGAGGGAGGACGCCTGCTGTGACGAGAGCTTTGGCCCGGGCTGTCCAGTTTTAAAAGCACAGTCTCTCATATCACGGCTGTAAACTGAGCTAGAGCAGAGCAGTCACACTGAAGCCTTCACGCTGAACACCGCGAGTTTAATTTTCATTATCAATTCATATTTTTTCCACAATATCATGGATTTTGTCTCTAAAATGCCAGATAATGGTGAAAATGTCCACTACAATGAGACACAGCCCAAAATATAATATTCTCTGTGCCCGTGCTGCCTGGCCGGCGGTCCACAGGGAGCAAATATTGCAAATATTTGCATCTTCAGCTTCAATATGACGATGGCGTCATCATCAAAACAGTCGCTGTTTTTTGTTGCAATGTTGCCTGATAATTCAGCCAATCCATGTTTGTGGTTGTAAGTGTCTGCCACTGAGGGAAACTGAAACAAAATGTTATACACATGAGGTCAACGCCACTTAAAATTTGACTTTATCTACTCTCATAATTAGGAAACAGTTCAGATAAATGATGAGAGATTGCAGTACAAATACATAATTTAGAAAGATTGTTATCAACACGCATCGCCGAGAACTTTGTGTTGTGATTGTAAACGGGCTTGCTCAGCAGATATCTAGGTCACAGCTCTCTGAGTGAAATCAAAAGTGTGTTTATGTATGCGAAGAGTTTTGACACCGGAGGGGCCGTTTTCACATTCATCTGCCGACAGTTTAACAAGGGTTTGTGTGAGCCGGACTCAGTGACATCACAACCAGCTCGGATGCCAGTCACTCTCCAAAATGCAGACTCCATGAGTGTGACGGGGAAACGGGACCTCTCAGTGAAATAGGAGTTTGAATATTTGCATATTTACAGATTCTCCACGTTTCAATGAGAGTGAAGAAGCAGATGCAAACTGAAATAACTTCAAGTACTTAACAGAATATTATTGAAGCTGTTTGCTTGTAAGTACAGCTACTGTAAAACAATATAACAAATAATTAGGCAATAAATCATCATTGGATTTCAAACCTGCGTCAGGGGGGCTCTTACTTTAACAGTTCTGATCTAATTAGAAAGAAATACTGCAGTCTTTATACCCGGGATGTAATGGCTCCGTATCCACCTTGATGCTGACCTCAGTAAACAGATCAGGTATCAGAGCTGGATCCATATTCGCTGCGGCTTCTTTGTCAATATGAAATTGCGACAACATGATTATGTAAGCGTACCAAAATTAGCAAATACTAACACACACTGTGGCTCTGTGTCTCCACGCGCAGCTGGCAGTACAGTGGAGTTGCAGCCTGATGTTACCTTACACACTGAGGTAAGACAACAGTCAGTAAGAGCAGAGTAGAGGGATCTGGATGAGGAATAGCGGGATCAGTGCATTCCTAACGAGCACACCTGTGCACGGCCAACTCACGGACTTAGAGCAAAGAATGAAACCAACCTGCAGTTTGGCGGAGGGTCCAGTGTGATATCGGCCAGCTCTTTCTGAATCCTGCACACAAAAGGAGATCAAAGTCAGTCACCGATCATTAGATGTCCTTCAGCCACGAGAACGACAAAATGATGAAACCGTCAAAGACACAAATGATCCGGTCTCCAGTCCGTTATTATGAAATGTGATTAACATCTTTGATTACTTACTCAATCAACCTTATTTATCGTATCAGTTTGGGACTAATCTCTGTTATTGGTTTCTTTTGTGAGCACAGAGCAACAAAGACTGACTGTAAGCTGGAACAAGAGTCGGGGGGAGGGGGGTTGTTTTGTGTTCAGAAGAGAAGAACGAAGCTTTGAGCTGCTCTCTCTCCAAAACACAGCATATCTTATGACTGTGTATATCACAGTCATAAGACTGCGTGTTAATGCTGCCGTCTGACGAGAGACTACCATGTGGTCCCTTTTATACGATGCATCTCTTCTTATAAGACTGCTTAATGATGATGCAAGGTGGAAGCACCAGAAAGCACTGCTTGTTCTTCTCAAATTAACCGCTGAAGCTTCTGAAATTCAGCTGCCATCCGACTTTGTCGGGGCTGCACTGGAAATATCTCAGTGCATTTGTTTTGCACATGAAAGAAATTAATTTAAAATGCAACCATGATGGTTGATGTCAATGTTAAAAATGGCTTTTCATCACGTGCTTTTCTTCCCAAGAGGAATCCCAAATTATTACCACACAGAAATCAGATAAAAGCAAAACACTGATAGATGTATCCTGAGCTATTTGGGAATTAAATAACAGATCCATCACTGTATGATCTGGGGTTTTATTTTTACCTTTTGGCGCTGGTAGAAAGCAGCTTGGAGGTCTTGCTCATGCTGGCTTTGCTCTCCCGTTTCTTTTTGCAAAGTGTGTCCCTCTGTCTGGTTTGGCTGGAGGAAGGCGGCGATGAGGAAGAGCTGGTGCTGGCACGGGAATCCTCATCCGACATACCGGTTAGGATTGGAGAAGAGCCGGGACCTGAGGCAGGAAGCAACAACAACAACCAAAAAAAAAAAAAAGCTGAGTGACACTGTGGCTGCACGAGGTGGAGCAGTTTCAGAATGGTTTCTAACCAAAGCAGATTCTAATTTGCCCTCCAAGTGGCCACAATAGCTGACGGGTTTCACAACTCATAAGCCACTTTCACTATTTGTTTATGAACAGTCATTTTTATGTTTTCATAGACAACTGCCGGGTACCTGCCGCAGGAGCTGGAAGAGCCTGATAGAGATAGTGGTCAACAGATATCATCAGTCACCCAATGATACCAGTTTCTTCTGCCATTCACATGAACTGAACTTACAATGTCAGACATCCACAACTTAGATTTTCAGATTTTTTTACACGGAAAAACTTCCATTTTAGGTATCTACAAGTCAGAATTTTGATTTCAGATATCTGAAATAAAAAGCCAAATCAGATACTGATCGTGTAATTTTAAACATCAATAAATACAGTTTGAAAAATAAAAAGTGTTGGAACTGCAACTGCAGCTTTACTGGGAAAAATACAATTGTGGACTTCTATATAAATGCTGCAGATATCCACTATCCACAAATTAGGACTAATTTAAACAGGTTCTTGGTTAAGTAAAATGACCTTTACTGCAGAATTACAACTGTGAATATCTGAAATTGTCTGCACAACACACATGAATATACAACGGTGGTGTCGTTTGTTCTAGTTAAAATATCATTAAGGTTATCCAAAATGTTCATTTGACCTGCGAAGGATTAAATTAAGGGTATCTGCAACACAGATACAACCTAGCCTTTAAATGTCATAACAACCATTTATACTTCTAATGGATTGTGAGAGATCTATCTGGTTTCGACTGGCGAGTTCATAGCTGTGACTATCTTGAAATTATTTTTTTCTAATAGGAATATCATTATTGTATTTTAGTATGTAGAATACAATTATTATACTTATAATCATTTATGAAATTTTACAAACTGACAAGCTTGTTAATTAAACTGTGGGACCGTTATCTTCATCACAATGACATTTAATATGAGTGTTATTAGGACTCTTGTCAACAGTGATGTGTATATTTAAGGTCATTGTTAATATATTAACTCGGATATCATGTCACCATTGGATGAAATGCTATAAATGTGCGTGCGTGCGTGCGTGTGCGGGAGGGGGCGCAGACAAAGCTAGGCTAGCTAACTGCGCTGCGTTTGTCTTCTCATTAGACGTTAGCTAACGTCTCCGTGTCGCTAAACGACGAGCTAGCCGCTAGCCGAGGCGCTAGCCCCAGTGCACAGTTCGCACCCGCACGCGCTCAAGTTAACCATTTAGCAACTGTTACACTCAAAGCTAAAGCTGCTATATATTGATACAATTACAATAAATGCGCGTGCTTAGTCAGTTTATAATGGTGGTGACAACCCCCTCATCTCCTTTTAATATAGCTAGTGCTACTTGCAAACGCCCCCCCCCACCCGGACACACTCGCTCTCACACACACACACACACACACACACACACAACCGCCACCCCCAACTCCAACTGGCAACGAACACTCAGGCCCAACGACTTCAAGGATGCGACTACTTCTTGGAACAGCGTGTTGGTGAGGGGGAAGCTGCTTGCTAAGCATCCAATAGAAGGGAACGGCCAGCCGGCCAACCGTGATATACTAACAAAGACGTCGGTTGTTTCTGTTAAAAGTCGTGGTTGTGTTTATTTAAAGGGACAGCGGGCAGGTGTAAACCAAGGCTCAAATGTGGCAACGATACATTAAACGCGTCAGACGGCAGCCAGGAACTGCTGCGTTCCAGCACATAGCCGGAGCCCATTTTCCGTGCGACCGACTAACCACGAACGTCTTGTTTGTTTGTTTGTCTTTTAAGCGCGTGTAACGGCAAACTGACCCCGAGGTTCGCCTGGGAACACACACGGGCGGCAGACCGACCCGTATACTTTGACCAGTCGGTAAAAAAACGACCACGAATCGGGCATTTTGTTCGCAAATAAAACTTACCCAGTCTATTGTGTCTGGACCTCCGCCACAGTCTTGGCTGGCTGGTGCCTGTCGCCCTCTGCGGAACGGAAGTAGCCTACCGCGGCTGCAGTGAGCTGAACGGCACCGGTCCTACTCTGGAAACACGACAGCCTACACAATTTCACTTCAGTACACATTAACCCACCTTTATTTAAGCAGATGCATTTAATTTTCTTGTTTATATATTAAATTAACTCGCTCAGATGAGAATCTGACAGCGCATGTGGTCGCAACAGGAGGTCAAACTTGTGAACTTTGCGTGATGAACTTTAATATTTCATGTGAGGATTTACCTAATTAAATTATAAATGGCAGCTAAAGTAGGCAATGACTAATGAATTACTAGATTTCGCTCACAGTAACTCTGCACGTAACAGACAACCATAGAAACTCTCACTGTTTGTGGTGATCATTGAAATCTGTTTACAAATGCACGGTCCGTTCATTAACAGCATCACGCAAGTGTGATGTGCTTGTGAAGTCCATTCGAGGGGGGGTGTTATCTAAAAGGACATCAACAATGACTAAATTGTTGCATCACTGGCCACAGAAACTGAAAAACCACTTAAGGTGACCACATCTAGAATTACACGACTAACCCGGTATTATTATAAGTGCCTGCGTGTTGAAAATATACATCATACGCAGCAGCAGAAGAGCACATTATGAGTGAATTTCAAGGGGATAATGTAGTTGATAGTGATAGTTTCATAGGCATCAATTCTCAGCACTTTCTGCATCCGTCATACGCAAAACAACATTTGAAAACCCACTGCATCCTGTGCAATTACTAATAAATTACACATTAAGTGATTTGTGAGGTGGAAAGAGTGCCTTACAGTTACCAGTTAAGTGAGCCGTGAAGTATGCCATGTACTGTTACCTGCTGGCGGATGTGTGAGTTTAAAAGGTTAATGGTGTAATCTCGTCAAATTGTGAACACTGCTGTGTCAATATTTTGACAGTAGCGCATGCTCTTCGTTCACCCCCCCCCCCCACCTTTCCATTTCCTGTTTGCTTTCTTTACATTTAAAGGAAGAGGAAACCTTTTCATCTGTCTGATTCAGCACTTCACAGAAGCGGTGCAAATGCATACACTGGGTGAAGCTTTCAAACCCAAGGTGCATGATTCATAGTGGGATTAAATTACTAGTTCTCTGCTCTGATATTATCTTGTACGCATCTCCAGACGTCACAGAAGAACTTAATGTATGTTCAAGATCCAGCAAACCCTTATTATTGCAGACAAATGTCATCACGCCAGTATATTAACCTAATCCTTTCCTCTAATTTTTGGCAAATACATATCTGGTGTTGTTATTTCAGCAGCATTAATGGAGGCATGGAGGCTTTAGCTAGACTGGCACGCAGCCTGCTGGCTACTGTCTTGCAGGCTAATGGCCATCTTATTATTTATGCATACCGCTGGCCAATCAGAACATTCATTAAAATGTAAAGTGTTGTTTTGTTTTTTTTTTCTGTAACGCTGTTTGCACCAGAACCCAAACTGGAGTAACAAACCGGTTCCCTTAAAAGCTTTTGTTGTGTGCCTGAAACGACACAGCACCGGAGCATGTTGTGTGCAATGATCTGTCATTGTGAACAAGTCACGCAACAAAGGCTTTTATACGCAGCTGGTCCCATTCCTTCTTTTTGAATACTTTGGATCAACTTTGGATCACCCATTCTTTTCATGCACTTCTCTTTTTTTTGTTGTGAAATGCTGAATAACAGTGATTCTGTTAAAGATATTAAATTTCCCACAACACTGATTTTGACAAAAACGTAACTTCTATAAGAGGAAGTATTTCTCACATTACACTGAGTTACAAATAGATTTGTTACTTTCACTCTGATGATGAGTCACCCAAGCCTCCTCAAACCATGTGATAATGTGAAGCTGAGAAGTCTCTGCGTCTTAGAAGTGGAAATATGGAACATCTTAGGTAACCTTGTTTCCCAGCTGTCCCACTCCTGCGTGATGATTCTTGGCTTCCTTTAGGACAGAAAAATGCTGTCATCTGTATGAGACGCACATCACATGCAGCCACATCAGTTCGGTGTGAGTCATAAAATGAAATAGACGTTCTGCTAAACAGAATGACACCCTGGTTTGATAAAACAGTCTGCCTGGTTGCTTTGATAGTGATCTACAGTGGGGAAAAGAGTATTCAGACCCAAGTACTTCCACACTGTTAGAAGTAAAGGTCCTGCACATTTAGTCTTTTTAATTTAGCATGCTAACATTCGCCTGTTTACATATTATGACAACATTTACTCAGTTTAATTTAACTTTAACTTGAAATTAGGCCTCATGGTGGAGATAAAAGCTAATTTATTGTAATTCACAGTGAGATTAGCGTGAATGTATGATTTAGGGTTCATCATCTTGCGACAATGAATGTCTGCACCAAACTTTGAGCCAGTCCATCCAGTATTTGTTGGTCTACACCCCAGAATCAAGCTGTTAGCATGGATGATAAAAGAAAAATCCCCAATTTTAATGACCTTGAACACACACCGGAGGGAATTTTCATTACATAACACAGCAGAGCAATGAAAACACGCCCTCAGAGTTGTGATCGGGCTTAACTAGAGAAAGATATGCCAGATCTGGATCACTACCAGTCATTTCTACAGGAAAACATCACACCTCCTTTTACGTGGTAATAAAAACCACAAGATATGGCAGGAGTCATAATGAGCCACGCCCAACTAAGGCAGTTATCTGATAAGAACTTCATTTTATTTGAGCTGACGTTTCTGACCGTAAAGTTTTATAATCACACAAAATCAGGCCTGAGTTGTTCAGAGTTGGACGGAAACGAGTGGGAGGTCACAGAACAGGTGTAAATATTTGAGAACACGGAGGCTGCAGGCGAACACAAATCCCAGACAGAGCCCAGCGTTTTCTCACAAGCCAACCACAGTGTGTTTTATTGGGTGCTTCAGTAATACAAGTGCACAACAAACCACTCTGCAATTGCAGAGGTGGCGGGTAGCCAGTAAATATACAAGTCCTGCCTCTTTCACAGGCAGACCTATACTTTTGTGGTCTGCCTCAAAAGCCTTTGAAAAAATACATACAGTACAAACAAAATCAGAGGAAGTTAAAAAGCATGAAGGATCCATTGACGCAGACCTTCCTGTTCCATGCAGATAACATATTGATGACAAATACAAAAAAACCCAACAAAAAACAACAACAAAAAAAAACAAAACAAAGGAAAACAAAGTAAAAGCATATTTTCTGCATGTTTGTTCCAGGTGCCACTAAGAAAATGAGAATACATACTGTATAGCTGGAGGACAATGCGTATGATAATTATAATATTCTGTGTGTGTTTTTTTCTCCAATACAATACTTCCAACATTCAGATATTGGAAAATAAAAATCCCAATCTACTCTTTGTATAAAAAAGAAGCTTTCAAGTCAACAAGGAACAAAGGACATTTTTTTGTTTTGTTGGATTTTTCTTTTTTTTTTTTTTTTACACAGAAAAGGTAGATAAAATGTTGGGGTGGAGCAGGAGGAGGTGGAGGAGGAGGGTGGTAGGAGGGTAAGGTATACCGTTGCACTTAGTGAGTGTGCTTTGACAGACTATGGGTGAGAGCGAGAGGTAGAGAGAGGTACAGTGAAGGGTGAGGGAGGTAAAGGAGGGAGGGCGGCCGACGGCGGGGAGTCTATGTGGCGTATCTCTTCGTCCATTGTTTGGCTATTCTGTCATGCTCTGTTCTGTTGGTCAGGTACTGTGTGGCGATGCTTCCCACCAGAGGGTCGGCTGCAAGGTGCAAAACACAGGAGAAAGAGACGACACGTGAGATCACTCGCCTCGGCTGGGCAACAATCACACACTGCGCGTTTACTGTAAACAGAGACCAGCCAGTGGTTTGCAGCAGTTTTCCCAAGCACGTCGATCTTCTGAGGGAACAGATTATGTCGGCGATTGTCTGACGGAGGATGTGTGACGTCACAGAAACGATCACATTTCTACTGGATACTCACTTCATTTCGCTTCAATAAACATCGATTCAAATCAATTCAGCTTCTTCTCTTGCCTTCTGTTCTATTCCATTTGTTTAGTGCCAAATCTCACCAGAGCTTTACATGAAGAAAAGGTCTTTACACCCAGATTACACCCATCTGCTCCCACCACGAGCAAGCCCTTGGCAACAGCGGCAAGGAGGAATATATTGGAACATACATTACACTGTAATACTCAGGATAATTTACTAAATTATGTAAAAATATGGCTGAAACTACACGAAGTGAAATTTAAATCCAGATTTTTTAATGTATACGTACAGGGAGCGGCGGTAATGATGCACTGCTGCAACACTCAGCTGTATTGATCCTCCTGCACAGCCCTGCTGGACTCATTATCCGGATACTGACATCTGATTCACAGGCTTTTGTATTAATTAAGAGTCTTCATTCTGCTGCATCAGTCGCATCACGTTCGAAATGCATCCACGCAGAGACGGCGTGTTTATGCCGAATGTAAACCGGGGTCAAACATTTTAAATGGCCGCATTCAGGAGTGCCCATTAACACCTGGAATCGGCGCGCAAACTGTTTCTGCATGTTAAACCGGGACTAAATTAAAACAATCTGAATGCACCTGGCTGCTGTGATCTGATCTCAGTCGGGTGTTAACACAATCTGCGCGGCGCGACCTAAACCTTAAAGTTAAACTAACCACGGCTCTTCCTGCTAGCTTAAAGAAACTACAAGTAGCAGCCTTAGCTAGCAAATCTTCTCTTGCAAAGCTAGCTTAAGATGAATCAAGCACGTCTGTTTCATTGCTTTCCTTGACCCGGAGACATGTTTGTTGACGAGTCTGACCGCCCTACAAAACTAATTTCCCTATTAGCATCTGATCACAACGCAGGCACGATCCAGTAAATGGGGACTGTTCAAGAAAAGCACTTTTAATGCATTTGCATCTCAGTGTTTCCATAAAGTTTTTAGGATTGTACATTTCCCCCCTAATTGAATTATCATTTGCAAACTCAAGCATTTTAAAGTAAATACTGTTCCAGAATAAAATGTCCTCCACGCACATTAAACACATTGATACAGCTGCAATATGATTTAATTACGGATCATTAAGTCCTCTACCAGATTCATGTTGGGTGATTAACTATAGCTCGCACACTTGGGGACAGATGCAGCATTCATTTTATTACCGTGTGGTGACCTTCAGTAGACTTGATTACACAGCCTTAAATTCAGCTGTATCAATAACCAGTTAATCATATTAAGAGCAAAGGCAAACCCCTGCAGCAGAGAGACGAGAGGCGGAAAGACTTAAAAAGACTATAAAACCACCATATTGCAAGTTAATTCCCTGTACTTGGCTGGCTTCCATTATGCTCACATATCATCCTGAACTCCAAATTGCCGAATGTAAGACGGCGCAAAACGGCCATCTTACATCTTGACCCAATTATTCCCTCGCCAGGTCCTGAGTTTTCCTGCGTTTTTACACCGATTTTCCATCCAGCGCACTCTCCTGCCGCACATACCCACACTTTAAACCTCTTCATGAGGTCAGACGATGCTTCAGGAGTGAGTAGAAACCATCGGTATTGGTATTTTTAAAGTCTTTTATATGATAATGTTAGTTTTTCCCCCTTAAACACTCCTCGCTAAGCCGCTCAGTTGCTCGTTTCTGCTGTGAAAATGTGGTTTTGTTCTTTCCAACTTCAGGCCATCGACTGTGCCAAAGAACTGTCAGTGTTTGACGGCCTTGGGAAACAATGAGGGTTTGAATTGGTCATGGCTTACTTAATACACCATTGCTAGCCTAGGAAACATAATTTTGACAGCGTGTCAACTTGAAATTTGGCCTTGAGTGAAAAATAAACATTACATTAAAAGAAGAGAGGGCAATTGAATCTGTTACGTGGCACTGAGGGGGATAAAGAGAGCTCTTCAAGACACTCCAGCACCTACTTACCTCACATGACAGTCTCATAATAAATACCACTCAACAAGCGTGAAACGGAGGTGCATTAAGATCTCACCTGGGTTACAGTCTGTGAGCAGGGAGCAGATGGACAGCAGCACCTTGGAGATGGTGAGGGCGGGGCTCCAGTTGTCCTTCAGGATGTCCAGACAGATCACCCCCTGGCTGTTGATGTTGCAGTGATAGATCCTCGTACGAAATGTGACCTGCACACACAGGGAGGCAGTGCAGCTTAGAGAGCATAGAGGTCCAGAGACAGGATGTTCTCATTAGCCAAATAAGAGAAAACAGGACTTTTTAAACAGCAACACTGGTGCGGGCGAATACAGGAAAACAAAGCAAAGCAAATTACCAGGAAACAAGTCAAATTAAAAGGTTATGGCCCTTTAAACATAATCCTACATTTAATAAATTAGGAACACTTTTGAAACAACACCCACTCTTTTTTTTAAAGCTGGCCTGGAAGATCGACGCCATTTTTGTGTCTTTCCGTTTAAATAAAAAGCCAGAGTCAGCGAGCGATTAGCGTAGCTTAGCATAAACACTGAAAATTGGGGGAAACTGCTAGCCTGCTAGCCACACCAGACACCTGATTATTTCACTCTTTCATCTTTTATCTTTCACGTTGATCTCGACACACACCATCCACCATCGACGGCCACTGAACAGCCTGTGGGTACAAGTCTTTGCGTGTTGTCTTTTTGGGTTTTTGGATATTAATAAGTCAGTTTCTGTTTGTTTGGCTCACACCAGAGCTGTGACTAACGGCAGATTTTAGTCTTAATTAATGTAAAATTATTATTATTAGTTAGCACAATAACTGTTTAATCTATAAAGTGTAAAAAAAAGGGAAATATATCAATTTCCCATGACCCCTACTGTCGAACAATATCTAAAATAGGCGTCAGACACAAACCTGGGCTCAGTGGATTTGGGAAGTTTTTCTTATGAATAAATTAAAAGAGAATTATTTAATAATTAAACTGATTTTAATTCATTGACTTATTTTTTACACGCACATTAGATCAAAGAGAAAGAGAAAGCAGAGAACGGTGGATTTTGAAGAACAGCAGCTGAGTTTTGTCCCTTTCACTCTCTCTGGGAACTGACCGTTATCTTTCCCATAATGCCCTAATCTAATGTGATCTTTCTAAAGTGGCTTGTTATGTGGCGCTACTATGCATTTACGGTCGCGGCGCTCTTTGTCAGAGCAACTAGCAATAAACAGAGTAATGAAATGGGCTTTAACTCCATAAGAGCCTCCGCTTAAAGCGACCAGAGTTCGGCCGCGGCCGTTTCACCGGAGCGACCACGGAAAACCCGCATTCAGGGTGAAGATGGGAGGCCAACAGGCGCAAACAAAAGCAAGTGAGCAGCAGATGATGAGAAAGATAATCTGGGGTGTCGCCTGCCCAGCTGAGACGTTTGTTATAACTGGGAGTAATAACAGGTGAGACAGTTAGAAGCTGCTGTGGGCCTTTCACCTCCTTTTACTCTTATTCACATTAACACTGATGCATCAGCTCAGCACCAGTATAACGGCCCTGCTTGATTGCTCCACCGAGGGCCATTTAACACCATTTGTCACTGTAGCTGGATGAGCGTGTAGCCACAAATATACAGTATAATCTACGAGGGGACAGTGTTTTACTGCAGGCAGTGGACCGTGCGTTATGTAGAGGAGCTTTTTTTGGGGGGGATTTGCTTGAAAACAGCATTTAGTCCATCCAGTCAGAGAGTAACACCTCCTACAGCAGCTCGCACGACACGTTGCTGAATGTGGCCGGACAACAGAGGGCAGCGTGGTGTAAAATCAAAGCACAACAACAAACAATAACAGTTTTGTTGTCACTTTGGACTCCAGGGCCCAAGCGGGGAATGAATTCCTTCACTTGTCGCGGTTAACGGCCCCGTAACGTTAACCCGTAACGTGGAGACTCATCAAACACAGGCAAACAGCAGAGCTAGCACAGTCTCTGCACGGACGTGAGCTTGACATCTGTTTGGAGCAGCGGGGCAAACGGTGGTGTCAAGTGTCAGGACCAATCACCAATCAACATCTGGCCCCGCTGACCCTGACCCTCCAGAGGAAACCTCTAATGAGCCTTGGCATTCCCAAGAAAAAAAAAAAAGAAACAAAGAAATCACACGAGGCGGAGGGACGTTATAAATAACCTGTCCCGCTGCAGATACGCCGCTGCCCTCCTGCTCCTGGCCCCGCTTCAGACACAGGAACGCAGCCACCTGGAGAACTCGTCGGCTCTTGTTTATCTTTTAGAGATTTTAAGAAGAGAGTCGGGTTCTGGATCCAAAACTCCCGAGCCCGGGGTCTGAGTGCATTCAGCAACTGAGCCGCACTGAAGCGTTTCTATAGTGAGGGAGTGTATGGCAGCTACAGGCCGAAGGGTCTGGTCTATGAGTGTGTGTGTGTGTGTTTGGGGGGGGGGGTTGGCTGCAGATCACAGTGTGTCGGAGGGGTGGGAGGTATTGGAGGGGGCGGAAACACTCGAGCCCCTCTGGCAACAGAAAGCTGGGCCGGAGCCTGTGGATTTGTTTGAGTCTGCTGTCAAACACAGAGCTGGTGGTTACACGGCACAAAGGACGAGAACGAGGGAGAAGAGGGGCGAGCGAGCACGGGGAGGGGTGTGCACGACAGAGAGAGAGGACAGAAAATGAAGGCCAAGTGAGAGGGTAATGGGGTGCGCGGCGAACTGAATGGAGACGGGCCCCGACGGGTCTGCGCGTTCGATAATGACACTCAGCATCCTCAGAGGTCTCTGCAGACAGCGCGGCGTAAAACAGGACGAGCGGTTCTTCAGAGGCTGAGCGGCGGTCGGGGTCGGGATTTGGCGCGACCCAGATTTTGAGCTCGAATTGCGACGATTCGCCGTAAAAACAAAAGCGCAAAACAAAGCTGTGGAGACGCCGCGGCACGCAGCTGCAGCAGTGCGATTCAGTGCGCGCGACTAGCTCACTATCATCGTTTCCTTTGACTGGTTCCTCATCTTCACACGCTGACTTTGAGCTAAAGTAGGTCATCAGTGCACGAGGTAACCAGTCAGTCATCACCACCTTTACCGATTCAGCAGCATGAAATCAGGGTGAGGACGCTACCGGAGATTCATCTTCCATTTGTAAATGAACATGGACTGAATGAATAATGTTCTTATGTTGTTTTGTTTCCGCTCTCCACTATCTTGCGCTTGTTACTCACGTCTGGGCCAAAACGTGTAAACAAGCTCATGAAGTAACCTGTGTTATTACACCATCTTGCAGTTGATCTTGCTGATGCGGTTTGGAGAACAGTTCGTCTCCCTCGCCACACCTCGACCTGGGGTAAGCGCTGGACAGGCTGCCGGTCTATCACAGGGCTGCAACATAGACCAACGTAAGCGTGGAGGCAACGACCAAGCAAAGGTTTTGCAAAATGCCCGATTCACAAACGAATGTAAATATACAATGTAATATATCCTACAAACACGAACACCGTGCAACAGCGAAATTATGGATTTTCTCACATATCCACAGTAAATCCACCTCTAAAACAGCAGGTGGCGCTGTGTACGGAGTCAATTTAAAATGTGCTGGGAGGTCGTGCAGAGGAAGGCTGGCAGACAGCACCGGAGCGTTTGTAAATCGTGTTTGTTTCATGGGTTTTGGCAGGAAGTGACCTCAGTAGGTCAGACAGTAAGAGTCTGTTCTGTCGACCCTAATTTTCGTGGGAAAGCCGACAGACTGTGCACATCAGCTAAATACGCGCGGCTCTGTAGCTTCAGCAACACCGCCTCAAACCGCAAAGATGTGTTTTTAAACTAAAATCAGAGTTAAGCATCTATAATTTACGCTTTCATCGATCACGACTACCTGAGCGCACAGAGACTTATCACCCCGGCTCAGCTCTGCAGAGTGTTTCGGCGCCAGCGTCCTGTTTTCGTTCAGTATCGGCGTTTCCATCCGCAACACGGCTCCGATCCCGCACCGCGCGGCACTTTGCGAAGCTAACGACTAGCCGGTTGAGCACAGAGGAGCATTTAGCAGCTGAAGAGCCACGAGAGCGGGTATTGGAACAATTCACCAGGTGGCCAGAAACACGACTCTGAATGAATGCTAATGTCGCGTTGCATGTGACGGTACTGGCAGACCACACGGCCGGATGCGACTTCACATCTCCACATTATTAAACGACCTGAGCTGCAGGAAGTTGGTCCTCAGGTTCCTCAAACAGTTACGTCTACCGGCTGCTGACCTTGGGAGGTTTAAACGGGTAGTCTGGCGTGAAGGCGATGTCCAGGAAGAAGACGCCTCCCTCGTACACGGAGCCCGGGGGTCCCAGGATGGTCGACCTCCACTCGTAGATGTTGTCTCCTTTGGGCCCGGCGCTGGGAAAATTGAAACAAAAGACGTGTTAATATGTTAATCAGCACGGCGAACGGGGATCGACAGCCTGGCGTTCAGACTGCCTGAGGCGAGGGTGGGGGTGGGGCTGACAGAGATTTGGGGGAACGAGCAGCCCAGGCGGTGTAAACGCCAGCGTCTGACACGTTAATGACGGAGATCTGGGGAACGCCGAAGCCGCGGAGGTTCGAGGGTTTTTAGTTCAAGGCCATTTCAGTAGGACTTAGATTATCTTTCAACAGTTTGATGCGAGACGAGGTGACCTGCTACACCGGGAGCCGCCGAAGCTCACGTCACAGCCGCACACACACCAGCTAAAGCATAAAAGTCTCACGCGTGATAAGAGAATGATAACGTAAAAACAGATGCATTTCATATTCCAGACGGTTTCCCCTTCTTTCATGAGATGAGTATTTATGCTGAGTGGAGACTGAAGGTCACATCTGTTGTATAGGCCCAGTAATTAATGCCATTTCCATATTAAGGCCCCCGCCCCCCCCATCGCTGCTGTTTGTGGTAAGACCGCGTGCTGGCACGGAGCCAGGAAGAGACCGGGACAATGTCCAGATCACAAAGCCCGGACAATGAACAATCCTTCCGATTTCATGTAATTACCAGGGACGGTGTTTAACGCCAACCCTTAGCTGCTGGCAGATGTGTGTGTGTGTGTGTGTGTGTGTGTGTGTGTGTGTGTGCGCGACGCACACACACACACACACACACACACACACACACACACACGGTTCGCTCAAGCTTTCTGCTGCGTTACTGTTCACTTTTATTCAAACATAAACCAATAATCTCGGGCGGAGGTTTCCCGAGCGCGCCTGTGTAACAACCTCAAACAGCCAAACCGTCAAAAGCAACATCTGGCTCCGAGCGCGCCCTTGAAAACAGATCATTCACCATAAATAGAAATTAGACATTTCCTTCCTCCGTCAGTGTCAACACATGCAAATTTCCACTAATCTACTTTGCCACTCTTTCACTCTGCCCCTCTCTTAAGCCTTCTTTAATTAGCTAATTATGATTACCTCTCCTCTGGGGAATTACTTCAAAATACACTGTTGATAAGGACTTTGTCAAATCTGGACATGTGTTGTTTCAGGCGGATTTAAAAGCGCAAAATAGCAAAACCAAGGAATGTGCTGGACATTAAGCAAACGGCCATTCGTCTGTGTAAACCGCTCTCACCGGCGCTGCAGTAATTGATAACTTCCACCACACACAGAGGGTGTTGGCGGTACAAAGGTCCCAGCCGTCAAATAAAGCGTTGATGCTCGCATTAAACGTGTTATTTATGGAGCATTAACTAACACACGAGCGGCGCCGGATGACCAAACCGGCACGGAACAAACTGAGAAGCGCCGGTTTTGTTTCTCTTCTGGTCCGACAGCGAGAGCAGTGTCTGAGCCGACTGCGCAGGAAATGACTTTGAAATGCTTTATAGGCAGAGAGAGGCAGATGTTGACATCTGATAGGCAGCAGCTTCTTGTGCCTGGAAAGCCTGTCATAACAATATAAAGCGAGGGCAAACCGCCGCGCGAACCGGCGGTCGCATTCAGCTGTTTCTACACGTGTTATTTAACAGAAGTTAATTCAGAGAAGAGTAACTCAACACTTCCATCGTGTGGCGGACGTGTTTTAAGATGTCAGGCTGCCAAAACTCTGTTTAATCAATGACCTGCTTAAAGGGCAAAACGCAAATTAGAAGAGTCGCAGGGGTCCGGCTGGTTCTTCAGTGTTTACTGTCCCACAGATAAACAGTCGTTTGTTTGCATGGTGAGAAGTTCAAAAGAGCCACGGATGTGACCGCGTTCATGCGAGGACTCGTTATCAAATCTGCACGAACAGAACAGAAAAAGGTTCTTCGACCAGGGTGCAAACGGTTAATTGGTTGACCTGCTGTCTGAGGCGGCGTTCGGAAAAACAACGCGGCCCGTTCATTTGAATAAGAACAATCTGGCGACGCAGAGGGCGGCGCCGGAAGGTCGCCTGGCAAAACAGTTAACCGTGCCTGAGCTTGTGCACAACATCAGCTGCCAATCGAACGCATGCAGACACATTCTGCGTTCAACGCTCCGGAGCTGTTCAGTCCTGTCTCTGCATGGCAACTGATGAATCTTGAAATTCCTGAACCTGAACTGGATTTACAGGTTTATAATTCCCGTCTCACCGGTACCTGAAGCCCCCCCCACCAACGCAGTTTATTGCATATTTGTTCTGAAAGTCAGAGCTTTTACTTCAACCTGTCAAGAGCAGCCCCCGCAGGCCGTGATTGGCCAGAGGTGGAGACGCAGGCGCTGCTTTAACTTCACTCTCCTTTCTCATTCTTCACAGAATTACCTCTGGCACCTTCTGTCCCGACAAATAACTGCAACAGTACGAACGCCTGCGAGGAAAGACTGTCTACGAGCCTGTGGCCTTTATCCCCACGTTTGACTGACCGTCGCCTCTCTCCTCGACAGAACAACTATAAACACTTCAGACGTGGTCAGACGACACCCTAACTAGTTCGTTTCAAGCTCGCACCCGCCCTTTACTTGTGACTCAACGTGACTTTTGATTATAAGTCCTGTTTGGCTTGTAATTAAGTGGCGCGAACCCGACTGAGTGACTGACAGAACACAGCTTTTCCCAAACGTGTCTGGTGATTGAACTCTCCGTTCTCCAGCCCTGCAAACATCACATTTCCTGCTCCTGACAGAACCACACAGGCCTCATTTCCCAGGCTCCAGGCAATCTTCCCTCTGTGAAACCTGCGATGACATTTCTATGCTACGCACACCTCGGGGTAACGCTCCCATTACCGCTACACTATTCAGGAGCTTCCCTAACTTCAAGGTGCAAGAGACCAAGGCGGCTATTCCATTTCCAAACATCTCCAATAGAGGAAGATGCTCACTTCCTTTGAGGCTGATGAGTTTGTAGCCGCAATAATAACTTAAAGATAGAGATGAGCGGGCATGGCAGAGGTCCTCGCTCAGCACCCAGATTGCTGCAGAGGATCTGACAACCACACAAGAGCTGCGGATAAAGGCTAAGTCAATAGCTGAATGTGCATGCCACCGCTGGCTGTTGCTCGGAGACCTCCTCCCCCCGCCGGCTCGGGCGTTCCTGCGGTGCTTTGTTGCAGCTGGTTGAGGGCCAGCTCTTTCAGGATCTGACAGCCTCTCATCGGCCATTCGGGTTTTTTTTGTTTTTTTTTTCGGGAGAGGTGTGCGGCGTGGGCATCGCGGGAAGCTCGAGTTGAACGTGCAGATCCCTCGCGTTTGCAAGCGTCTGCGTGCAGTGCACCAGGTTTTAATCAACGCACCGTCAGGGGTTTGAACGTCTGACCCGGGGTTAATATCTGTGCAGCATGTTCTGCTCACCTGACATATCAAATCCACAGTAATCAGTGGGTAATTAAGGTATTATATCCTGCAACTTTAAACCAACACACTGATTTCTTCATACGCATTTCTTTTCATGCAGCGCTCGGCGTTGCTTTGACAAACCGCCATCGTTAAATCATCAAAGTCTTTAAGGAGAACAAACCAACAGCACCTTGAAAGTCAGAGTTAAATAAATATAACGTGTGCAGAAGAAACAATCTGTGCTCCGCGAACACATGACGTCGAACCGGTGCAACGGTGCTGCTTACGAGCTTTGCTGCGAGCCGCACTAATAATAACCTCCGTGGAAGTAACGCTGCATCTGCAGAGCACGGTCGGCCAAACGCCTTGATTCACTAGTATTTGGGTCATTTGTTTCGAGGGTCTGGGATACATTAGGGCGCGGGTGTCCGTGAGAATCTTGCCACTGCCCTGTCCTCCGAGATTACGCTCATGTAAGAGCCCGCTCTGACAGATGGGCTGCTTCCTCCGCAACAGAGCACCAAAATAGTGTTTTAACCACAGCTTCGCACTGCTCTCTCTTTCTCCGAGGTTTATCCCCCACCCCGCGGTTCATCTTTTGTTGAGCATTCTCATTTCTAATGGAAACAACAATCCAGGCTCTCCGCTGAACGTCAACACCGGCCTGTATCGTCAGCGTGATTCAGTGATAAAGCCGTGTTTGCGGTTCCTGTGGGAGAGTGAGCAGCATCTCGCGCCGACCTTGTCCAGCGCCTCACCTCTTGCAAAGAGTCACGAGTGCGCACACGAGGGTTGACGACGCCCGGACAACTCTGAAACGCCCCGCACACGGAGGATTAAGAAGCAGCCTCTTCGTAGAATATAAAAGGAACACGTTACCGCAGAGCTACTTCATCATTTTTTACCTTTCATTCTCAGTTCCAGAAAACGATCCAAGCTGTGCGCTATAATCACAGACAGCAGTAATCATTTCCATATATATTGAATGACCTTTCCTGCCCGTGATGCCGTGCAGGGTGTGAGACCAGGGTGTCTTTTGCCAATTTAATCATCCACATTGCCTCGTTCATTGACGGGGCAATCTGCAGATAGGTGCCAACGCCGAAAAGATAACCTTTATCTTGCGGCACGAGAGCTGAGCTAATCTCCACAAAATCGCTAACCCGAGAGCCGATTCCCACAGACGCCGAGGGCTCAGGGTTAAGTTGATGAAGGAGATGTGGTCGTGAGATAGGCCGGCGCCACTCTCAGGTGAATTCATGAGGTAGATTTTGACAGGGAGGACAGAAAACCCCCTGATTTATTTATGAGGAAATTGTTAAAGAGCATCTTAGAAATCTAAATTGATTTCATTTGAGGAATTCAGCCCACAGCCTGGAGCAGATTTCAACGATTAACTTAAGTTCTTTCATCATAGACTGAACTATAAGCAACCGCTATTAAAGTGTGCAAGAGTTAAAAAACCACAGATTCCAGGAAACCGCAGGGACAAACCCAAAATGACTGTGTGTGGCAGCGACGGGAGTAGAAACAGGCACTGTTAGACAAACAATACACAGTCCGCGAGGCTTCAGAGACGAGTCTTTCCTGCTCTGTAAGCGCCCGAACGCAACAGTCAACTCCCAGTTTCATGACTCAGGAATATGCAGAGGACGTTCACTGTCCAGTTACATAAAGCTAACGGCATAACTCACAGGCATGTGAGGAGCGCTGGCTGTGTTGAGTAATTGCTGAAATTACTCTCGACCACAAAGAAAGAATAGCGTAAAGTGACGCTGCCCCGCTTCTTTTCTCAGAAAACTGTCAAAAAGCCCCTTCGCGCCCTTTGAAAGAAGCGTTTCTTCCACATTTTTCAGCCGAAACCGGTTTTGATTTCACAAACCCGAGGACATCTGGGTGAATTTATGACAAACATCTCCACAGGCCGCTGCCACAGACGGGGTGGCGGCGTATTTAGACATGTTTTAGTGGAAATATGACTGTTGAGCACATGGATGAAGCCGGTCTTTGCTGGAGTCCACTGCAACCAGCGTGAACCCACGCTGACCGCAGCTGGTGCGCTCGGTGAAAAGAGAAGCTACACACTTCTTTGCAGCCTCCTTTAAAGTCTAAAGGGAGCGTTGGACACTCTAAAGGCTGGGTTACATCTAAAAAGGGCTCAGCATCACTTTAACGCGACAGCGCGAACAGATCGTGATGCGGTCATAATCAGGAAACCCGTCACACGGCGAGCTGTTTACTGCAGCAGGTAAATAGCTGCCTGAGCCAAGACCTGCACCGAGGGGCTGATGAATAAAACAGGAAAGTAAACCGGTAACTGAATGTGGATCAGTATGTTTTGGCGCTCGTGAATACCGCCGTGCACAAATAAAGCCATTATCTGCATTATTCGCCATCCCGGTTCGTTCCCCACGGGCTTTTTTTTTTTTCTTCTCCATGCTAATGGCGCCGTCATTCAGTTAAGATCTTCTTTTCTATCAGTGTGGCTGCTGCGGTTATCAGAAGAGGAACTTTAATGAAGCAATCTTCCTCCCTCCCGACCGTGAAGGAGCCCCAAGACCAATTACTGTGCAGCTCAGCGGCCGAGGTGACACCTCCTTCCTCTGTTCTCTTGTCTTTATTGTCTCAAATGACATGGTTTTTTTTTTTTTTTAATCAAGCCTTTTATTGTTCATCTGCACAACGAATACTGCAATTACTGACCGGACGATCTATCCAGCTACGGGGGGAAATGGTTGAGTAGGTGGTTGCACGCTTTCCAAGACGACGGGAATGGCACAGTGTTACTCCCACAGCAGGGCAAAGCTCGCAGTCTAAACAGTGGACTGAGAGGTTTGAAGAACAGAGGAGGTTTGTCCCCACTGAGGTTTAAAGCCAAGTTAAGAAAAGCTGTAAATAGAGCAGGGGATCTGTTTATTATCCTCAGCCTTCCTTTTTAATTCAGCAACATGCTTCTGAGGTGAAACAGAGATTTCGGTGCGGTAAGCAGTTTTTTTTTTTCCCCTCCCAGCATCGGAGCAGCTACGTGCGCCCAGCGTCTGATGCAGTGCAAAATGTTTGCCTCTGGCTAAAAAAAAATGAATAATGCAGAGTGTATATATCATTACCATAATACACAGGCTTTGCATGAAGGAAACTGCACAACCATCATGAGTCATAACAATATCACTTAGCCAACAAAGCATGGCTGTGTACCCAGGATGAAGGATGACACGACAGCGAATAGGAAATAAAAGAAAAGCTTATGTTTCATGAACGAGGAGCCTCGGACAGCGCGGCACGCAGGACGTCTGAGATACGAGCCGCGATCGATGCGGTCGCCTCTTCTTGAGTCATTTCTGCAAAAGCATAAAAGGTGCGCGTGCACTTGTGCACGTGCGCTGTTGAGGGGTAATTATAAACATTTGCTCCGCTCGAATAACACAAGTTAAGAGTTTGTGCTGACATGCAAATCGGTTTTCGCAGGCCGAGGACTCACAGGAACACCGCTCCAGGAGAGGAAACCGTCGGAAAAAAACAGATTCGCCTCCGAGACAAAACTGCAGCCTCTTGCTATTTATGAACTGAATTAGTCAAGAGCACGATGTTAATATTTTTTAATTTCGCAGCCCCGCGCCACAAGTCTGTTCGGCCCTAATTAGAGACAAGTCTCTTCAGTCTCTCTGCTCCCCGCCACAAAAGCACTCCGGGCAGCCATTTGGCCCCGTGGCTGAGGGAATGGACTTATTACCAAAAGGTCAGTGATCAGGACAAGCTGAGCTGCCAGGTCTGCTGTGGAGCCCGACGCTCTGCTGGTCTATTCCCCTGACAGCGTATTAGCCCCCAGGTTTGCAGGTAGAGAAATGTAATGTGGTTTCAAAGCTGTGGGTTAAACAAATCAGCACGGAGAAAAGGGCACTCCTCAGGGATGTTACCCGCTGGTAATTATTCATTTCACCGTTTTACAACAGCACGCTAAGGGCGTTAACATCTCAGGCCGCAGATATGTCATTAAATCTCCATGGTTTGTGACTTTAAGGGAGATGTGTTGGGTTTTTGAGATCCCGGTCGCTGCACAGGAGTAACGGGATCTCAGAGCAACTGTTTGCTTCAGAGAAAATGTATGTGTTCGCTCGCCAGGGAGATTCTCCTGTTTGCTTTTCGTGTCAGCTTCGGATTACAGCCCAGTCGTTCGCTATGACCTAAACTGCTTCTGTGAAACTGGGGGGGGGGGGGGCGGACCCCAACCACTCCACCAGGAAACGTCGACACGCCGCGCTTCCTTCATGCTCGGCTTCCCCCACAAACCCATTAATAACACAGCGGACAAATGTTTGCCAGAAAGCTACCTCACGAATGAGGGCACTGAGACTTCAATGACGGACATGAATCAAGGCAGGCCGTGCTCGCTGTCAAACAAGTGCCGCGGTGGAAAACATTAAGGATAAATTAAAGTGAGGAAGGCGGTTGGCGGGAGAGAGAGAGAGAGAGCACGCGTCACCGCCGTTACATGGGAGCAAATTTATTCCCTTTCCACTCAAAAACTCTGCGTGTGTGTGCGCGGAGGTGGAGAAATGGTGAGGGCAGATCGCTTCGCTCCGGAGGAAAATCATTTTCAGCAGATGTTTCGTAGGTGCACGAGGAGAACGGCGGCCGTAACAAATCAGCCGAACCCTGCAGTCTGGCGCCGGCCATATGCACGCTAACATCCTTCTGCCGCTCCGCCAGCACCCAGACGTCTTTGTTTACCTCCAGATAAGCCTGTTTTCTGCAGACAGCATATTTCTCCCTGTTCTCTGGGCCCCGTTTTTAAAGACGTTTACTGTAAATACAGAAGCAAACAAACAGTTTGAAGCACTAAGATGTGATTTCGTCTCCATTCCTGCAAACGAAAGGCCCGGCGCCTTCAATCGAACCCATCTCTCCCGCTTCAATCTTCAGTCCGGTTCAGAATTTAACTCCTATAACAAGATATTTTAGTGTGAATCGTCAAGTTTGGTCATTGCTGGACTGCCAACCTGAACTTTTAAAGATAGTTTTTCAAATTGCATCTGTTTTAACATCGTCTCCACTGTCAGGACGTGCTGCTTTTCTCTGTTTTATATCATTTTATACTGAATATCTTTGGGTTCGGACCGCTGATGGCCGGGAAACTGAGGTGACTGTGACGATTTTTTGACATTTTATAAACTTAACAGCCAACCGGTAATGAAAACTGCCCTTTTATGAGCTCTAAATGCACGAAATTAACAACAACCCGCGTCTGAGACAGAGAAGGGAAGTTGGCCGTTTCATAAAACTCCCACATTCGAGCTGCTTCGGTCGCTCACCTCACCTGTTACGTGTATTAAACCTTGGTTTGAATCCACGTCGGACTTGTTGCTGCATGTTAATACCCGTCTCTCTCTCTCTGTGCTGACTCTCTCCAGCTGTCACTATCATCAAAACAAAGCCACCCAAAATTAAATCTTACAGCCTTTCTTTACTCTTATTTACACGATAAGCATAAACACTTGTTTTTCTTTAGTAGATGCTGTCTCATTCTTTATTACACCAACCTTTAAGACGGCTGCCATAGTTTCTGACCCTGCTCCACACAGATCTGTCAGGCTGTAGCACAAACATCCCAGAGAAGACCCCCCTTTTTTTATTTACTCTGCTTGCTGAAAGAAGCGATTCCTGCTCCTGAAGCGCGGCCTTGGCGAGGCTTTTGCAGTCAGTGGACGAGGCCTCCGCTCGAAAGGTCAAGAACGAGCCCCGGACGCAGGCGTGCGCCCAAAATTCATCAATATTTATCAAGGCGGCGATTATGGGGCGAGACATCGATTGGGAGCCGATTCACCCAAGGTCAAGTGTAGCTGCTGCTGTGTGCTATGATAATTCACTGATCAAGTCCCAGCACCGAGGGGGCGGCTCATCCCGCAGCTCATCCCCACTCGCCCCCCGGCCTGCGTCCCTCCGCCCCCTCATGAATATTGATAACCCTCCCCCGCTGTGCTTAATGGTAACGCTGTGAAAAATGATGCTGGGTGTGTCGCCTGCACATAATCCCCCCGGGGGCGCGGCACAAAACTAATGCGGGGCTTTCGCAGACGTGAAGATGATCCCGTCAGCGAGAAGAGACTCAGGGGTCAGAACCTGCGATTAAGAAAACCTCGGTTCTCGGTGAGACTCGATGGCGATGGGGATGCATATTCATGTCAGCGAGCACGTGACGCTGCGGCGACCAGCTGTGTGTGTGTGTGTGTGTGTTTTGTGAAAAGGCCGGCTGTACAGTATGTGTGACATGTGAGGCAGTCAGCTGATGCTCTAAATCCAAAGACAAACAATACGCTAAGAAAACAAAACAACCCTTGACAAGTTTACTTAAGTCCTCAGTCAAACAGGAATCGTCCAATCCTGTGTTAGTAACTGTAAATAAGCCTGTCAAGCTTTGGATTGACTCCAGATTTAAAGCATTTGCAGGGTGGTGTCCTCCAAAACCAAAAACACAAGAGCACAGCACTGAGGAATGCATTAACATGTTTGCCAACGGGGCCACGACCTTAAAATGTAAGATTTTAAGGTCATTTTTCCGTCTTATATTTAAAACATAAGGACAAACCAGCTCTGTGCTGCAGTGCAGGGCCGACAGCGTTTCATTAATCGATTGAATTTTAGCTTCAGTCTTTGAGCGCGCTATCAAACATGCAGCCACCGAGCGCATTTTAAACCCGCGCACATCGTTACGTGTGTAATTAGACGGCTGGTGATATCTGGCAGTGACAGATTTGTGAGGGCCAAAGCGCGACAGGAGCTATTCTGTGATTAAAGCTTTTGTAAAATGCTGTTTTTGCCGTATCAACCTCATCTAGTTCCACTTCAGTCGGTGGTTTCTTACATTTCTCAGTATGACTCGTGACAACCTGACAGGCGAGGAAGGGGGTGACCCTTTTTCCGTAAAACGCGCGGGTTTGCGGTTGCATTGCGTTGCCGTAGCAGCCTCGGGGGTGAGAGGGCTGTATCTCTGCCTCTTCTGCGAGGGATTACTCTGCTGTGATTGCTGAAACGTCAGCGTACAATAGCAGCTTTAAAGCGATGAGTCTCTGAATCTGGATGGGTTGACACCACGACCTGACATTTACTATTATATCTTTAGGCGGATGAACATTGTTCTGCCGTCGCTCCGTTGTTGCTGCAGTGAAAGTATCTGTTTGTCCATCTGCGTGGAGACGATAAACACATCAAACGGCACGGTGGACCCGAACTGCGAGGAGCATCACCGCTGGCTGTTATTTCAACAACGCCGCAGCGTCTTTGTTTTGGGTCTCTGCTTGAAACGTTGCCCGGCGGTGGATCGACGCGACGGGGAAGGAAGCGAAACAGTCGCAAACTCGCAACTGCAACATGAAATGAAGCTAAAACAATTCCCGTAATACAGCAGCAAGGTGAAAGTGACAGATTAGGTCATGTTTTTCATTTTTATGGCACCAAAAGTGCAAGAGACTGAACGGAAATGTGAGATAATGCAGGATTATTCTTTGAGTTTGAGATTAACTAGATTATTCCCACGATCCACGGACAGACAATGATCAACCAGTTCAGCTAAAACTCAGTCTTGTGCTCGATTTCAGAATTGTTTAAATCGTTTAATGCAGCAAAAACAACATTAATTGCTCACAACTTCAAGGAGAGGATGTTTTAGATCATTATTAATCAAATATCTTCAGGTTTTTGGGGGTTTGCTTGGATAAAATAAGCCCTTCGACGACGTTGCTCCTGGTTTTTCGGGCGTGTTTTACTGTTTTCTGATGGTTTATCGTCGCAGACAGTGACAGTAATTGCTAGCTGCAGCGCTGACGCTACGAGTTCAGTATAAAGCTTTTCCACAGAGGATGAACTGGAGAGTAACACAGTAGAAAAGCTTTTTCTCAGTATTAGACTCCAGTTTTGGTTCAGAACCGTCAAGACTCGTTTATCAGGACTGAAACACCGACTGCGAGTCAACAACAACCTCGGCCGCTACACCGCCTATCCACGCGGCCGCACGGCGCTTTAACATGACGACAACATGAACTCAGCGGCACCAATCAGCCTGTCATGTTTCCAGCCTTTGGCGCGTCTAATCAAAGTTTTATTGCCAGTCAGATTATCGGAGGCAGGAAAACACGGTTCCTCTCTGACGCCGCTTCATTTGCAAACAATAGGTGTAAAAACACAGCGATACAGCTGAAGCGTGTGACAGTGAGAATAATTGCCATGTCAAATCCTCTCGGGGCGTCGACGTGTCCCCGTTCGTTTGACGCACGGCAACCGCCAAGGTGACGAGCGAGCTGTCACAACGCAGAGAGAGTGAGATGAAGCTCGGGGACGGCTTTAAACGCGTGTTTGCGTTTCTCCGAGCGGTGACATAGCAGAAATTATTATTTTTTTAAACAACTTCGGGCGTCACGGCGAGACAGGAAGCATTAGAAAGTGTGTGATTTACCGACGCAGACGGGTTATCGTAACATTATAATATTAAAAGCAGCTGAGGGTTAACACGGTAACCTCAGCTGAGCGCTGGAAGAAAAGGCGTGGGCGTTTTATTAGACTTATCAAACGGGCACCTCCTGCCACAGATGTTTCACTAAATTAGATTCCTCAACACTTGCGAGGCGATAAATGGCAAATTCTGGCTCTTAGCACACAAAGACCCGCAGCAGAGCTCTCCATTTTGCAGAGAAGAGCACAGCAGGACTCCTTCCACTTCCCTGGCGGCGATACTGGAGAGGCTGTAGGTGATACGAAGGAGACTGCAGATTCTAACTGCACGGCGAGGACGTCCCATCCTCGCCGGACAGGATGGGAACCAGAATGCGCCGATGTGAATCTCTTTAACGCAACTCTCTGTCTGCCTCCTGAAGGAGGGGTTTGGGGGGGGGCAACAGTCTGTGACTCCATTTGTCGCGGGGAATGAAATGAATAACCTTTCGGGCTAACCTGGCCGGGAGCTGGGAGAGCGTGCGGCATACAAATGACGACACGCGGCCCCCACCGCGCGCGCCCATTCATGCGAGAATGTAAATGGCCGCTGTGATCGTTTGCATGGGGAATTTGGGTGTTTGATGCATCTGAACCCTCCTCCCTCCTCCCTCCTCACGTCATTGTTAACAGAAGGCTAATCTATTTGGGTGCATCACAGAAAAACACGTTATTAGACTCTGGTATCATTTGGAGCGCGCAGAAAAGGGGGAACACACACACGCACAGAAAAGGATTATCTTGAAGAAGCTTAATTGTTTCCCAGGCAACTAGTTCCCCGCTAAGACGGTGACTGTGAAATTTCCGCTAGCGATTATTTTACTTTCAAATGACTTACTCGTGTCCTCCAGCTAAATCCTTCATGTGAGCCAACCTAGTTTTTTTTTTTTTTTTTTTGGAGGGGGGGGGGGGGTTGACATAGATTAGAGTCCTCGAGGAAAAACAACATCTCTTTCAGCCTCCAGTACAATAACAAAACTGGAGCTGCGAGCTGGAATGAAAAGGTTAGCTCAATGTTTATCGTTAATGATGGCGGGGCTCTGATGAGACCCAGCAGGGGTGATTAATTCATGCAATAAACAAGCCCGTCTAGGGTGCAGTAATTCCAAATCGCCAGATGAGTCATACAAAGACGTGTTTCCTTAATCATTTTAAGCAGGTGCCTGCGATCGAGTAACGACTAATCCTGAAATGTTCAAGAAACATCAGCGTCTCCCACAAGTGTCCTCCATCTTTCGGCGCTCTGCTGCCGTTTCCTGTCTTAATTTGAGACGGAGTGCTGATTCAGAGGGTAATGGTTTTGCTGTAATAAACAGAGCCACAATCAGCGTCACTTTGTGTTATCTAGGCTAATGAACGCTGGCTCCTGCGCTTCATCCCAAAGGCATGCCTTTTGTCATGTCGAGAGAGAGGGAGAGTGATGCACATGTGGTCTGCTGCTCGCTCGCGACCGTATCTTTCCCTCAAAGGGTTCAGAGCCGCGGCAGCAGCACACAATAACCATTGTCTGTGGTAAATCCCCAGCAGAGTGTGTGTGTGTGTGTGTGTGGGGGGGGGGCACACGAGAGTCGAAACAACGTTTTAAAGTCACACCGCCGCTCGTTTTCCACCATTTCAGTGCAACCATAGCACTTCCTATCGTCTTATCAGAGGCTGCAGCGTGCATTATGCAGCAGCAGCAACAACAGCGCCGGCACGGGCCACAGTCACTCTAATTCACCTGAGAGTACTATCTAAACAAAAAAACACAAACAGCAGCATTAAGTAAGGGAGCGGAGACAAAAGCGAGCGCGCCGCAGCGTGGCCTTTCCCGTTTAAGAAGACAAGAAGCCTTGAAAGAGGCGCCGTCAACATTCATTACAGCGCCGGCGTCTGAACGCGCGGGCTCGGGCGTCATCAGAGAAACGTTTCTGACAAGATGCATCTTCTTACCTGCAGTTCGGAGGCGGGTCTAGTGTGATTTCTGCGAGCTCTTTCTGAATCCTGGAAGAGAAAGGCGATCGTTATTGTTTAATATCCAGACAGACAGCAGAGGATAAAAGCTGAAGAGAGTAGAGGTGAAGTTAGCGATGGGGTAAACTTGGTAAACCTGCTGAGAACAGCACTTTTAGTCCCAATATCAGCGTGCACGTTGTAAATATCATCATCACTTCAGCGTCTACAAAGGAAACTGGGTCTATCCGTGTAAAAATAAAGTATTGTCACCTTTGTTTTATCATCTTTCCTCGTCGCAGTCACGTGTTTGTGGCGTGCTGACATCAAGCACGAAGACAAACACGGCCGCTCTGAGACTCCCAGATAAAAAACCGATGATTCAGACTCCGAAGGGCAACCGAGTGCAACCGCTGCTGCTAAACTCGCATTAATACAAACACAGCGCTTCAGACGACGGTCGGAGCGTCTCCGTGTTGCGGCCCTTTGTTGTGCTGGAGGCCCTCGCGGAGGCTGTTTCTTAAAGCGAAGCGCAGACGCACAAAAAGGGAGACGATCATAACATCAGTCGCTGTTATAAAAAGACTCCGCGGCCTCAGCCAACCCCCCCTTTTTGCTCATGCGGTTGCATAATTCTGTCATCGCCTGTCTCTCGCTGGGTTTTTTCTTTTTTTTTTTTGGGGAGTAAGTGCTAAGACTGGTGGAGGTAAGTGTTGGCGGTGGCGGCTGGAGGGAGAGACAGGAGCGCCGAGCCGACTCAAACAAACAGGCCGGGATGGGAACGACCGGCGGTGACACTGGAGCGGCGAGCCGTGCGAGTTACCACCTTTCTGTGGGTTTGGCGTCACATTGAATAGTGTGGATGTTTGAAATGACAACGCCTGTGGGACTGTAGTCTTTTTATATATCTTCCAACCCCCGCTGGGGTGGGGGCGCAAGAGGAGCGGCCTTCAGTTAAACAAACAACCCCCTGTGCACACGCCGCTCTCCAGAGGCCACGCTGTCTGTTTCCCCCCTCACCTCTTGGCACTAGTTGAAAGTTTAGCAGCGGTTTTACTCGAGATCTTGGTCTCCTTCTTTTTGGGCTGTGCTTGCTCTCGCTCCTGTTCAGGTGGTACCGATTCCCTTTGTTCAATGTCTGAGCTTCCCCCGCTGGTGCTGGGGCTGTCGTCCGGTCTCTGCACTTCGCTGGACATCGTGGGCCCTGATTTAAAACATAAATACATAAATAAATAAATAAATAACACCATCAAGTTTCTGTTAAATGGCAAATTTCTTGCAGCAAAAACGTGTAAATTTGAGTTTTGATTGAATCGGCCTTGCAGCTGGATGTGAGGGGTGTGTGCAGAGCGGGAGCTGATGAAAAGACATTTGTCAGCCTGCAGTGCTGTGAGTTACAGATGTATAGGCCCCTTGTTGAGAAGAATGCAATAAGCCACTTGCATAATGATCTGCTAGGGGTCATATATTAAAGGCTAATTGCTTGGAGGACTTGCGTTGCATTCACAAAGCAAACTGAAGACCTCGCTGCTGCCCCGTGTCACGCTTTTCCCTTTAATTTGCGCAAATGCGGGATAATATTGTGGGTTTTTAGGGTCAACGAGGTGACCTGATGGACGGCTGAGGTGGTTCTGGGTGGCCCCGTGAAGCAGCGGCAGCAAATCTCATTAGTGACAGAGCGGGAGAGACGCTTTGACGTGAGGACGGAGCAATGCCCCGGTTTTGTTTTAACGTTCAAGACCCCGCGTTTTGTTTTTAACAGACGACAAAGAGGCGGACGAATCAGACACGTTACACCTGAAATTGAACGCACTGCCGGGCGGATGTGAGCTGCGCGATGGGTGAGAAGTTAATCAAAGCGATGGAGTGGAGAGGCTCGCCTTTCCCGAGGTGGGGGGGTACGCGGGGTGGGGGGGGGGCGTTTCGCGGTTATTATAGGGACCATAAACGGCTACAATGTATCCGGTAAGGATGCGGGCGCAAAACGGATACGAAACGGAAACAACTTAACGTGTTTGGACATCACTTCATCGCGTGGAGGTCAACGTTTGCGGGGGTGATGAGCACAATGGGGGTCGAGCGGGGGACCGGAGCCGAGCTACGTAAACATAAACACGATTGGGAGCTAACGTTAGGAGGCCGGTGGGTGGTGGTGGTTGGTTGGGGGGTCGGAAAGTGAGGGTGCGTTAACGTTACCGCTGAGGGGTGTTATTTTAAAAAACGGGAAGGCAGAGCAGGCCTCGGGGGTTTTAACTCAATGGAAATGCGCATGGAAGACAGCGGGGGCTGATGGAGGACGGTGACCGGCAGTGCCAGCGGAGCGGCGGCCGCGGCGGCGGAGAGGAGGGGAGGGGAGGCGGGGGAACCGAGCGGATCCTCGCCGTTTCTGGAGTGTCCACACTGCGCGTTGAAGAGCGGTGTGACCCTGCCTCGGCACAAAGGGAGGCTCGTCCCACACATACCCCCCCCTCTCTCTCTTTTCCTCCTCCTCCTCCTCCTCCTTCTTCTTCACTGGAAAACGACACTTTTCACGGGACATTTACTTACTTTTCGCGTATCCACGAGGGGCGGATAAATGCGCGTGTCGATGTTACCTGGCGGCTGGCCGTCGATGCTGCAATTCCGCGTCGTAATCCCAAGGTACCGGAGAGAAAAAAGTATATCCTCACACGGCCGTCTGCTCGCTCCCGTGTCCTAGCTATTTAACTGGAGGTAGCAGCGGCAGAAAAGCGATTACAGAAAAACTGAGGCAGCCCCGGACCGCCTCCACGCGCGCTCCCGGCCTGCGCGCACCGCTCGTGCACGTGCGCTGCATTGGTGGGAGAAGTAGCCTGCGCGAGGCCACGCTCTGTAGACTAATGAATTAATTAAAATGCTAAAAATGAAAGACGGCTCTGTTGGTGCTCGTATGTGTGAATTGAAACGTCTTTATCGCCGTCGCCCGCGTGCTTGCAGGGGCGTAGCTAGAAATAACATGAGCCCGTGCGCAGGAAATGTTGCCCCCCTGCGTTTTGTTCCCCTCCCTTGTTGCGGTGCACATAGCAAAGGGGTCACAGCTTCAGTGTCCAATCATATGCACTAGAGCAGAATTTATTAAAAGGTGCTACGCACACCCCTTATAACCTTTTCACATTACATTTAGCACATACATGTGGGATTTAACACGCTAAAAATAGGTAATTGACTCCTTTCACATTGACGGCAGATACGTTTATCTCATCTGTGCCTTTGACATCAGGACCAATGACACAACCAGGCCGTAAACAGGGTAAGAGTAGAGAGTAATATGTCAGTGCCACTGCTCTGCCCGTGTTGCATCTTGCAGGAAGTACGAGCACGTCTGTTGTTCCCACACAGAGTGTAAACAGTTGTAATGTCGCAGGTTAATCAACTGTTTAAGCGCCAACATGAGGAAAACCTTGTCCTTGTTATCTCTGCTGTCCCTGCTGACAGTTAGCCTGATTTCTGTAGCTTGATTCTCGTGATTTCAGTGAAATGCTCCTGCGATGGCACGTTTTTATGTGTTCATAGCCATTTTTAATCATCACAGCAGCGTTGTTTTGTACATGAGCATACAAATTAATTAATTATGATGAGACAGCTGTACCACTGTGCCAGGTTTTTAATCTAAAACATCATTTTGTGTAAACATGTTTCAGTTTGTCCCATCACCTGGTATTTAAACTGCAAAGACATCCAATCAGATTGAAGTGTTGCTGTGACATCACAGGTAAGAGGGGTAACCAGCTCAAATCTGCACTCAGGCTGGTTCCAACAGACTCCCAGAGCTGTTTGAGTGCTCCGGTTGACGTTTGGAGCTCTTTACACGCACTTTCCATCAAGTCTGCAACTCCACAGACTCTGCTGAAGGGAACCAACCACAGTGCATGGCGTTGTGACGTTAAAACAGCGATGACAGTGTAATTCTGCTGCTGGCAAGACGTCAGTTTTCCCGCTGAGTCACCTCAAGATGTTTGTTTAATCAGTTCTGGTTTGGAGGAAACAGCTGCTCATTAAGACACATGCATTATTAAATACGAGCACCACAGTCACAGAAACGCCTCTGCTCGGCTGCAGAAACCGTCGTGTATTGACGATGTCACACCACGTACATGTGGCTTTAATTACCTCGGATGACTTTGGCTGATGCGAGCCGTTCATGTTGGTTGGTTTTTCGCAGACATGTGTATTATTAAATACCAGCTGGGAAACGTTGGAGACTGGCCATTGAGGCAACTTTATGTGCAAAAACAATGATGGCACAGGTGAAATCAATTAAAGTCTGTGAGGGAGGGGGGGGCGCTGGATCTGCAGCTGCAGTCCGTGCACAGGGCGCTGAAACATGAAGTGAGAATCAGAAGCTTTGAGAATGCATGCAAATAAGCAATACTAGATTTACTTTACGTGGCGGGTATTGAGGCGTTATGATTTTGCATAAGGAACAAAAGCACAAGAGGCTCTGGAGGAAAACAGGACACATGTTTTCTAGAGACGTTATTCAGCGAAGATGACGCGGCGAGCTCAGAAAAGCCAGTCAGTGGATCTCTGAGCTTATGGTATCTGGTTACACTCACTGTTTCCAAAGGTCAAGAATGAACTTCCAGGCTTAAAAACCAGGGCTGAGGTTTTTCTAATTCATTTGGAGTCTGACTTGAATCTGGAAAAAGCCAGTAAGTGGGCCCGGAGTTAAGATGCTTTTGTGAAACCTCTTTTCCTGTCCAGATCGGTGTGAACATTTGATCTGGAAGCTGAAGCCTCATGATTGGGCGCAGCAGAGTGGTGAAAGTTACTGCTGCACGCTGTGCACGCAAGAGTCGCATGCGAGGTTGTGCAGCACTTTGAATCTACAAATGTCAGCGCTGGCATTGCCTTTAGAAAGAGGAACTGAAACTCTTGATTCATGTAGGTGATTTTTCCCACTGTGTCAGTGAAATATTGTAATGATCGGCCTTTCAGTCGTCACGAGAAGCACAGAAATCCACCGGGCATCGTTCACAGTACACTACGAGTGAGTTAAGCCAGACAGTTTTGTCTGTTTTGGTGCAACACACGTGAACAGGACTCGGGCCTCTACTGCAGGGCAGGAGGATGTTATCCACCAGCTGAACGCCGGCGACTTGAACACCCACAATCTAAGAATCAGCTCCGCAGCGGAAAAGTCAATGCATGAATTAAATACTTCGACGATTCTCTTAGTTCAAACAACGCTGTGCCACCGCAGCACTTTCATGGAATATTTAAAGTACTCTCACCCGCTGTGAAACGGTGCAATCCCTCCCATCCGATTCAGCCACAAAAGCACTTTAAACACTTATTCTGCTGCTTTTCCACACTTCGACAGTGCGACCACCGTGTTTCAGTCCACGCCGGCCTCAGCTCAAGTTTAAAAATAAAAACTAAAAAAATGAAAACCGACACTGGGAATGAATCCAGTTTGCAGCCATTACTCTTGCAATCAGTCGACCCTCAACAGCCTTGAACCAACTCCACCGGTGATGTGTATATAATTACGCTCTTCTCAAAATCTGTGTCTGTCATCAAACCTCGGCTCAAACACACCTCCGCACATCCATTTACGAATTACTAAACATGTCTCCCAGTGTAAAGTGACCTGCCTCTACATGTGTTGACTGGCTGTCAAAGCCACATGTGGCCAAGTATAAATCTGGGAATCAGAGAATCCGCCTTTAAACGTCTGCGACTGAATGATAAACTCACTTTTTACAGTTTTCCAGTTTTTTCCAGTTTTAGCAATCCCATTTTAAAACATGAAGTCATTTAAAATGCAGTTAATAAATATTAAATATATATATATATAGGAACACATAACAGTGCAGATTTACATGCATGCTCACATTCTTTCCACGGTTTCTGCGACAAATGATATTTATATACAGCCGTCATCCAGCAGCAGATGTGTTTTCAGCGAAATGTAATAAGGAAATGTTGTTAATTAACAGATCTGTCAAGATGCAAAGTGTTTATTGGCAATATCCACTTTTACAATATCTGCTCACATCAACTAAATTATGATTAGACGGTATTTGTGTTATGTTCTGGGTTAGAAACGTTCGCCTCAAGCTCGATATTTAACTGAAATCACGATCTTTGCTTTGCTTACAGAAACATCGGACATGAATAAGCGTGACTATGAATGTATAAATGGCTTACTGGAACCAGAAAGTGTTAAACAACAACAAACACATGCACATCTGCTTCACTTCTGTGTATCTGCCGCTGTCATGTATTTATGGGATCTACTAGCTTGCGCTCTAATGGTGTTTACTGCTCGTCTTTGATACTCAGTTGTTGCTGTTTCTGCTGAAATGACCTAAATTCCCCACAGGGATTGCGAGCGTTTCATCCCGTCCAACCCGGTACATTTGTTTCAACTTACATTCCTGCCGGCCTAATTTACATCTAATTGTTGCAGCGTCACATGTGAGAAGTCCTCGGTGGAGGGTCCGCAATCGGTGTCCTGCCTTTGCCGGCATTTGATGGCCCTCATTATGTATAATACAAAACAGCTTAAACATGATAACTGCAACCACATGGCTGCCAATTCAAATTACATCTTCTGTATAGGGGCCCTGCTCCGCGCCAAGACTGGGGCAATGTAAAAGCATTTAAACTGTTCAAAAATAACGTAGTTTATAGTGAAATATGACCTAAAATAATGCTTTTATTGAGATTATTAGGTGATTACTTTAGATCTCATTGGATTTTTGTGAATTTTGGGCAATTAAAACGTGGACAGAGAGGAATATTGTACTTCTAAGCCTTTAGTTACTTTACAGATTCATATTTTACACACAAATGATATACTGAGTTTCTAAAATATGATATAAAACGCATTAAAATTGTCTCCAACTTGTGCAGTTACGACAATAAACTGCTACTTGCACATGAATGCATTGCCAATGATAATACAATCATCTGACAGATTCTAGATTTACGCTCACAGAGGCCATTTATTTGAATTACAAGCACATTTAAAACACATTTGACCCTTTTAGTAGATTTTAATATCTATTAATACGTTTACTTAAGGGACATTTTCATTGCCAGACTTGTACCGGTGCTGTATTTAATGATCTAAACACTTCCCCGGCCGGTGGTTTACAGAAAGATATATGGTTTCCACTGTTACCCGTCATTGTTGTCAAATTGTCACTGACTCAAACACCAAACAGTTTTCCTGCACAATCCCAGCAGCTCTCTCTGGAGCGCCAGCTAAAAGCCCACACTGCAAATGTAAAACACGGGTTACTGAGAGCTGCGGCCTTTATTGTCTGCATTAATAACCCCATAGTCAGAGGTAATGGCTTACTGGAAGCACTGTGCTTTTCTTCTGCCTTCTCAAGGCGTCAATCCACTGAGATCTGTGGAAGCGCCTGAGGGGAAGCGCCGTCGTAAACTAGGAGGAATAAATTGTTCAATAGCTGGCTCCGAACCGGCGCTCCTGCGAAGTGAAACCTGCTCCTCCTGCGTGAAATGTCACTTAATTACAGCGACGCATACTTTGGCAGAATTTCTTTCAATGACAACCAAAAAATATGATAAATCGTGATCATCCAGCACGCTGCACGGTCTCACCTGCGTGTGAGATGCTTGTTCAAGGATCGATAAAACACATAAAGGCTCAGCGTGTGATTGCAGCTCGCTACGCCTGTTTTGTTTACATAAAGATTTATTGGACCGGGGATGTTTGTTTTCACTTTGAGATTTATGGGCTGAGAATTTGACTGAGTGTGGCAACAGCAGGTTTTACACGAGTAAACCTAGCTGTATAAGGTGTGTTACGCCTAAATAAAGTGTAATTTATTACTTTTACAAAAGGCTGTGTGCTCTATTATGTTGAAACTGACCTTAAATGATCATATTTTGGATTTTTTTCCCAGACTTTGCTGAGCATGGTGCATTAGCCCTTACATTTCACTTCTTTTTGCAGAGTAAATTACACCATTTGAATTGAATTACAATGAGCGAAACCTGTAAAGTAAACAACAAACCCACATTTGGAGGAAAACGGATGCCAGAAATGTCCAGGACAACGTTATGAAAGCCTCGCAGAGGAAACAAGTGTGGTTAAATAGAGCTTCTCAAAGAGTTTTCAAGCCTTGAGTCTGCTTTATAGCTTTGAAGAGGTTTGAAGTGGGTGCTCGCTGGGTCAGAGTCTCCTTTGGATGATCTGTTTGTCGCTACACACCTCCTGATCCAGCACAAGAGATAAATGGATTCATGTAGTGGAGTAATGATCGTGTTGGTAGCTCATAAACGTTTGTAGAAATAAGGAAAACTACATTTTATCTTGCCAGACTCTGACTTTGCACCACATCTCTCAATCATGAGCCATTTTGATTGACCCATTAATATAAAAAACAGCATGGACGCAGGGCTGTTGGTGTCTACAGCCTTCAGGGGCAGTTGCCCACTTTGCATAGGTTTGCTCTATTGTATGTTTTAACCCCACTTCCCACTGATGACACCAAGAAAATCTCAATTTTCTGACCTAATTGTATGATCCCACATGTTCATCCGTAACTAAATTAAACCTGTGTTATGACAATTTTCTCCTGACTGTGAGAAAACATCACATTTATACGTCTATTCTGGGTTTATACGTTGTAATCCTTTAATGGTGTTGCATTACACTTACTGCTAATTTGTGTGGGAATCATCTTTTATGGCTGCAGCGTCACATTACATGGCATATTTTAGATGTCTACTGCCTCATTATAAGCACATTCCCCTGTAATTCAGACTAACGTATTTGGTATTCCGGGAAACTTTGGGCTCAAGACTAGAATTAACAATTTACTCTGGGTTTGAAACAATCCATGTCTGCACAACATGGGTTGGTAATAATCAACCCAGCAAATGTTTTGTTGGGCTAAGGGAGCCAAACTGAGAGAACGCAGTGTTAGGAGGCTGCTGAACTCAAAGTAGTGAGTTTAGCAGGTTTAATGTTCATCTTATTTGAGATTGTAAGCATGCCAACGTTTGCTAATTAGCATGAAATACAAAGTACAGTCTGAGTCAGCTGGGAATGTCTTTAGTTTTGCAGGTGTTTGACCAGAAACAAAAGTACTGGACAGGATGAATATTTGTCTTGACGATGAAGGAAGGAGCTGGGGATTTGGGGATCAAGGTCTCTACAGTTCATTCTCTGGAGACCATAAATGTGTTCGTACCAAAGTTCACAGCAATCCACCAAATAAGTGATGAGGTATTTCATTGAAGACCCAACATATCAACCTCAAGGTGAAGGGTAAAGTCGGGGTTCACCAAAGTTAATAGGATACAGCTGCTCTCCAGACTCACTAGAATCGATTTGGATTTGCCAAAAAAGTGTTGAGCGTCTGAACAACGACTATGATTCATCTCAGGAGACGTTGAACATCTGTACAAAATTTATTGGCAATCCATCCAAATAGCTGTAACTGTCATATATCTGTCTGAACCAGAGTGTTTATACCTTTCTCTCCGTGGCACAGGATGCAGCTGGATGTATGGAATGTGGGCACTTTCACACCTGTGCACACCTGGTTGATCAGTTCTGGTTTTGAGTTTATTTGGTCACTTCCTGTTTTAATGTGCGGCCTTTTCCCATGGTGTCTTTGTTTCTTGCTTTCTGTCATTTGTCAGGTCTTCTCTCCCTCCCTTCCCTCGCTGCCCGTTTGTCTTCGTTCTACCTTTCTAGTGTTTTCTTGTATTCGTGTGTTTTCGATTTTTGGTTTCCCTGGACTTTGCCTGCCCTTGTCTTTTCAACCCCCCATGAGCCTTTTCCTTTGTGTTTATTAGTATCATTGAAATGTCATTGCTCTGCATCCGGTATCTGCATTTGGATCCAACCCCTGTTGACCCATGGGAAAGGTGACACAATGACTGTGGAAAGAAATGGAATAAGCAAATTTCAAGAAAATTGCCAGTTGGATCATTGAACAGCACCTGGGAACCTATCCATTTAGATTTCGAAGATTGAACATCTCTCTCCAGCTCTTTTTCAGTCTTGACTTTTTGAGTATTTAAGTTTTTGTTTTTTTTTTAAGTTCTTTGAGTGCAGCTGTTCGAAACCTTGAACAGCCTTGCCAACCCAGTTTCAGAGTCAAATGTACTCTTTTTAAGTTTGATTTGAAGCCTAATAGCCAGTTGGCAGAGCATTCAATACTACACCGATTTACAGTTTCCTGATTGTGAGTAACTTTTTTGTCATATAAGTGCTAACATTTGTACAATCACAACACTGTCCTAAGTGTTTTTATTGTATTATTACATCATTATTACTCAACTTATCTACACATACTTTCCAGCATCTGCTAAGTGGCCCTCCATCAACATGTTAGCTCCATGTACCATTGCTGTTTTATGTCTATGCGGGCACTGTATTGATGGCTCTTTGTGTTTTATAGATGAATTTCAGTTGTAAAGGAATTTTCCCGCCATGAGAGCAAAATAAATGTATAAACAATACAAAGAAAGTAAAGTTTTTGCCGCTGTTGCTGCCTTTGAAGCTCACCCAAGTTGGCAGGTATGGTGCACAGTGTCAGTTCAGATCTAGCTGTGTGCGTAACACGCCACCCTCATTCTAATGAAGGTCTTTTGGATTACCCTCCACAGTCATTAGATCAGCATAATAAAGGGGCTCTGGCCAGTGTGAGAGGAGGAGGAGGTGGGGCGAGGGTCGGGTACTCGGTGTGATAGACAGCGACCTATAAGGCCTACACGTGAATGGGGGGACGCTTCAGTGAATTCACTTCCTCAGTTTGTTCCTGGCAGGCCCCAAGGTCACGTCTGCTTGCTGCCGAGGAGGCTTTTGTGATGGAAATCCTGTGGATAAAGTTTAACCCCTAGAACAATCCAAAACCTGGTCCTCCATGTTCGCTATGCCACCCCCCCCCTCCTCTCTTGGTCACCCCTGCTCCAATCCAGAAGCAATAGGCTGTAAGAGTCCCGTGGCAGATCCTTGTTATTGGACCTGCCTGCAGATTGGATGGATACGTGTTAAGTATGCTTGAGTGGGATGACATTGTGTTCTTTAGATTTGACACAGATGTTGCAGGGGGTGGAAGTGAAAAACAGAGAAAGAGAGAGAGAGAGAATGAAATCCATCTGTAATAATGTGCATGAATGATCGATTTATGTGCAATTGACTGTTTGGCAGAAATGAAGCCAACCAAAAGGAAAAGAAAAGCATGTAATCTGTGAAAAGATGAAATCTTCCCGGTGCCAAAATGACTCACTTGGGAGTACAACTTGGGAATTTGGCGAAAATAAGGCTCATACTGTCCCACAGTGGCGCAGGCAAAGAAAATCAAAACTGTTTGGGACCAATCGTCTCCAGGGAAGGGAAATTTAAGCATGATCACCAACCCCCTCTCAGCTCGGCTTGTTTTTCTGCTTATAGGAAGTGTAAAATCATTGTAGACACCACTGTGCACGCTCTATACATCCTCGCTGTTCATATAAAAGTAAATCTGTTCCACGTCACTTGGCGGACTGTCAGTGTTTTTCATGCCAAGAGCACGACTCATCTGTTCAGCTGTACTGCTGATTCACCGTGATCTCATGCTCTGTTCTGCAGCGGCGTGCAATCAGATTTCCAGGCTGTGATCTTTCAAAACTGATGCTCTGCTGTTCAACGGTACATTTAAAAACTGGGGACATGATTAGCTTTAGAGGCAGGCGGTAGAAAACAAGTCTACAGCGTTGTTAGCATACTTTACAACGTAATGTTGGCATGCTAACATGATCACAATGACAAGCTCAAAGGGGAGCTCATCGATTTTTCATCAAACGTGTGATTACAGGTTTTGTAACGCACATTTTGTGGATTTTTGCTTGTTCTGTGAAGTGAGAGGCTGCAGACCCCACTCCCCATCTTTGCTCGAGGCTAAAAGGTTCAAGCTACATTAGCCGCTACTAGCATAACACACCTAATCTCCATGTGAACCGTCTGTGGTGAAATTTGTCACAAACATTTTGGCCACAGGTGTAAATAAAGTAATGTTTAATTACATTAATAACTAAATGCTTTGGTTATTTTCTTTTTCAACCAATAATTCTGAAAGTACAAATTCTAGCTTTTAGCTAGCTGTAGCTTTTAGCTCGCCTTGCTCCATTAGCATTGTTAGCAGAGCCGATCACAATAAACATTTACTCCTACTTTGAAGATAATTTATGATTTCTTACGATTAATGAACAAACTCTTACTTTGGCAAAATTTAACATATAAGTTATAAGTTTTAGCTAAAATAAATAAAGCCTATTGTTTCCCAAACTGCTTGTTTGATTACAGTTTTTACTAAATTGTATTTTTTATTAAATTGAACTTTAGCTGAGCAAAACTTGAGCTTTTATATTAGTTTTTATATTAGTTTATTATTATGATTGTAGTAAAAAAAAACCCTATGATGTAATAATAATAATTGTCATATGACCTTTTACAACCAGGAAACATTTCCTTCAGTAAAATCACTCACAGCATCATGGAAATTAACATGAATTGATCATAGACTAAAATAAAAGAGACAATGTAAACTGTGAATTATACTCTTAACATGGTGACATTTATCTAGTAGTATTTACTGTATCTGTTGTTTAATTTTAGCATGCTGTTAGGCATTTATACTATGCATTAACATTTATGCAAAGTATAGCTGAGGCTAATGAGAATGACATGTTTTGCAGATATTTGATGATAAACAAGCGTTTTGGACAAATGCATTTTGACCTGATGGTGGCAATGGATCAGTTACAGTTCAGCTGGAGGGAAACGTACACGTCTGCACCAGATTTCTTTATAATTCAGTACGAATTTCACTCAAAACCACAACTGTTAACATCAGTCAAAGGATCAACATGTTAGTAGACGTCATCTTCTGGGAAACATGTCTGCTCGAGATCTCATGGCAATTCATTCAATAATTTGCAGACATATTTCAGTCTGGATCAAATTAGTAAACATGGCTCAAAATTAAAGCGTAGAGGATAAAACAGTTGAGAGATTCATGACAGGGTGACAACAAGACATCAAAATTATAAACATTACACATTATGATTTCATTAATGAGGGACATTTCTCCTCCTCCCAAAACTGCATGAAAACTAATAACCTGGACTTAGTAACAAGCGTCTGTTTCCATTTATGAGTGTGCAGTTGTGTGCACGTGGGCGTTTGTGTGTTTGCATGTGTGTGAGTGAATCTGCTTTACGGCCTTGTAAATGACACATCTGTGTTGTGCTGTGTGTTCACCAGCTGAACGACCATCTTTTCTGTCTAACTGGGGATAGCATTACTCTCTGTCCAGCCTAATGTGTGTGCATGTGCGTGCGTGCTTATATGTGTGTGTGCATACGCGTGAGACACTTCCTGCCTTTGAACACAAGGTGGAGCTGTGAGACCTGTGCTAATCACCACACCTTCCTCTGCTCTCTGTAGGTTTTTTTTCATCACCGTGCTGGTGCTGCTGTCATCACAATGTCATGGCGGTGAAGGGAAGAGGGCGTGACAGTGGTGGGAAATTGGGTGTGTGTCTGTGTGCGTGTGTGTGTATTCCTGGGGGTCTCGTTTTCCCCTCTCCCGCTCAGATATGGCAGCACATGAGTCTGGGAGACATCGATCCAGACGGGACCACCGCTCTGTGACGAGACAAACCACAGCACGCCAAGGTCACTCAAAGCCATCGTCTTTCTATTCAAAGCAGGTCGGGCTCGGCAGCGGAGCGTGGGGAGGACGGCCTGTGTAAAAGCTTCCCTTATAGTCCCTTAAGCATGGACAAATGAACTCCCTGCACAGAATCGTTTGATGCTCAATGATCCTTCAAGGCTTTAAATTGTTTTACCAGGTGTAATAGCCGTCCTGAAATGTCACAGGAAGACACTTGATCTTAAGGGACTTTTATAGCTTTTCTCTGATAGTACTGAGTCCTTAGAGTCAGCTATAAGTTGGTATGACAGGGGATTTTGGCTTGGAGAGGAGAGAAGTTGCTTCTCAGGTAACGGTGCTGTTTGTTCTGCTGTTTGTTGGTGGTTAAAACTGACTTTCACACCAACAGCTCACACTAAATCCCCAATTTCTGGGATTAAAACTTAACTTATACCTTGATTAGTCATTTCAGAATAAAACATTTGGATGACCGAAACTGGAGACATCAGGGGTTTTCCAGTGAAACAGACCTCATCCAGGGGTGCACGGGGAGCTCTTTATGGCTGTCTTGTTCTATTTCAGGGTCAATCATGTGAAACTCACTTTTCAAGTGGAGCTGGACTTGTTCCAGTTCACTCCGACTCAGAGCCGAAGTCTTTGCCACAGTGCAAAAATGAGAAAATGCCTCCTTTATTGGAATTAAGGGGTTTTGCGTTGCCATTATCGCAAGTGAAACATATGTTTTTTAACTTTTCCTCTTTTTCCCTGCAGCTCTATTAGCAGAATAAATGCTTTTTTTCCCCCCGTTTCTTCACGTTAATGCATCCAGGGAGCAGGTTTATGGAGCATGCATGCTGTTTTTTCATCAGCAAACTGATTTTTATTCATGTACTTAACACGCAACCACAACGGGGGAGTTCCCCAGCACTGGTGGCCAGTCTGTATCTCAACTGGAGCAGCTGGGTGTTGGATTCAAACCAGCAACCCTGTCCTCCTCCATGTCCCAGTCCAGCAAAAACATCTGTTGTGTCACGTCGCAGCAATTTAGTCTCATATTCAGACCTCAGAATGGATTTTTCTTGAAACGAACAGTTAAAAGCTCAGTGAAAGTTTATCCAGAAAGAATACTTTTCATATGCGTGCTCTTAACGTATTTATGCACATATCCTGTGCTGTCATCTGCGGATCAGCTTTTGGTGTTCCCACAACTCCAACCCATCTGATTTAACCATTATCCTGTAGCTATCAGACTCCGAAACTGCTTTTTACTGCTTTCAGCTGTCATTTCACTGCTTCCCTGACACAATCCACTACTCTGCGGCCTGTTTTCCTCAGAGCCGGTTTCCAAAATGTGACTCAGCTCAAAGACCTCTCCTGTCAGCTCCACAGGAATCCCGCTCCAGGTCACATCCATGCAGTTATCCCCACAGATAGGTCTCCTCCTTCTCCAGAACAAATCACCAGTGTCCGGGCCCTTCTGTCATTTTCTTAAATACTAAATTGTCAGTAGTTTGCTGCATTAAAGTTGCCCTGTGGCGTTTGTTTAAATTGAATGTTACTCACAAAACACATTCGGAGTATCCTTAAGGCTTGACAAGTGTGTTGGATGAGTTTGCGAAGGCAGTTTTTTAATTGCTTTGGTTGCATTCATGTTTGCCAGGTTGCTGTCTTCTTCTTCACTACCTTTGTCGGTGCATTGCTCCACTTTTGCAGTGTGAGCGTTTGTAACGAATCACGGTTTGCACGATGTTTTATTTCTTGCAAAACAAATCTTTGAAGCATTACTACAGGCAATAAAATGGGTACTCCTCAGAGTACCTTTAATCATGCCATTACTGGTTTTATATCCCCAGATTTATCATATCTTTACAACTGTCTCGGCTAACAACTCAAAGATCCATATTGTGTACATGGAAATAAAGAAACAGCATATTGTTTTATTGCCATAGTATCAATTATAATGAGGAAGAACCTAAGATCAGGCTGTAATGTTGTTCTTTCTTCGCCCTGTTTGGCCGTTTTTATGTTTTCAGACATGTTCACTTGTTGTTTTTGAAGAGAAAAGTTTTTTTTTTAAATAAGGGCTGAGGTCGTAAGAGTGTAAACTTACCCAAATGTACCCACGGACTGTGCTTTTTGTTTATTGTATGTAGCTTTTAAACCCACATGCAAACATTTAACATAAGAAAATAGACGACTGAGTCCTTTCACAATGCCAGTAGACGCGCCATAAAAGATGGTTACAGTAGAAAGCTATATGGCAACATGGCTGTCCTGCCACTGTTGCATCTTGCACAATACGATGTGCAATATCACATGTTGTTCCCACATACTGTAAGCGACAGTAACATTCCTGGTTAATTAGCTATTTAAAGTCCACACGCGTCACGGCGCTGTGCATAGAAAGGGGTGACAGGAAGCACGTTGACCCGGGGGTTTGCATTTACAAAACTGCTGATTGGACCTGGAGCCTGTGAACGCCTGTGGCTACAGCAGAGTCATTAGACACAGGTTTGAATACCAATTATACATGTTTGCATTGAAGACAAAAGCCAGGCGTTAGCAGGTGTTTTTGTGCAGTGTGACGGGACTTTAAATAAGTTAACAATGTGCTTCTGGGCTGTAGAAGTCTAAGGTTGACGATGGGCAGCAGTGAAAACGGTCACATGAGGGCCTGTGTGCAGACTCACCACAGTTAAAGCTAGCAGCTGCTAACCGGGCCGTGCTGCATTTAGGAGCATTAAAAAAATCACGTAACATTTTGATCGCGCTTGTATTGATAGTTTTTTTTTCTTTAACCTGCGAGTAGTAGAGTTTTATTTCTGACACAGCACTGTGCTTCGCTTTAACCAGCTCACTCATTTTACAATCCACCCTCGGTTTCCAACTGTGACTCTTCAATAGAGTCATTTCAGCCCCGCCGTCGGGCTGAAACTCAGAGTTGCAGAGGTGTATCAGGTCTTTATCTTGGATTTTAAACCCTCGTACAGGCTGCACGGCATGCACAGCCTTGGCTGCGACGAGGCTACAATCAATCAGTGGCTATTCAAACACAATCAACCATGTTGTGCCACGGAGCCACACAGAATTCCTCTCCAATTACCGGCACAATCACATCTGATTGCTCATCATGTGTGCGTTGGTCAGTTTCCAGAAGGTTCCTGAGCTCGCCGCGTTGTGTGGGAGCCTGATTTCGACTCCATGACTCACCGAGAGATCTGATGTATTTAAACAAATCCGAACTCACATTGTGCCATATTGTTCGTTCAGTGTAATCTTATTTATATATTGTTTTACATTACTAACAGATGTTTCTCTTTCCCTTCATTTACTTCTTATTTTTCCCTTTACGCCTTGGCAGCACAGGTGCTTTTACGGGCCAATAATAAAAGCTGCGACTGTGACCGTAATTGAGAGCGAAGAAGACGGAGCGCTGCTGCTATTTCTGGTTATTTATTCATTCTGCACACAAACACATCGGTTTTTAAACCACTTAACATCCAGACTCCAGAAGTCCCCGCCGTCTCCCTCTCTTCCCCACGGTAAAATATTAATAAACTCTAGTTGTTTGTGGATCCTTCTTTAAAAGCAAATACGCTGTGGCCTTATCGTTTGCATCATCCTCAGAGCCTCGGCAGGATGGTCTAAATAAGCAGGAGAAAGTATTTAGGAAATGCTCGCAGTGTGGGTTGTTTTTCAGCTCGGCGGGGGGAGATTAATGGTTTGTTTGCATTCCCCGCACGCTGCTCATCGCGGCGCTGTCCCAAGAAACCCACTGCTGTATATGTACAGGACATATAATGGAAGATAGATGTGGCGGGAGGGGGAAAACTCTCACCGTGCTGAGAGGAAACGGTGTAAGAGAGACGAGGTGTTAACAGATGACATGTAGGCCCACTGAGTTATAGTTTATGTTACAGTTTGTTTCCTTTCTGTGCATTTATGTAGCGGAGACCTGTCATCACTGCACAAACTGTGATGCTGTAATACAGCACATCCGTCAGAAGTGCTCATTGGATGCTTTAATAGCTTCCTCTCATGGTGTCGGGTTGAGGGAAACTGTATCTGATCATTTAAACAGTAACACCAACTCCAGTTTTCCTTTGGACACCTGAACGCAACACTTCTTTGATAACGGTCTGTCGTTGTGTCTGTGTTTTAAAGATACCTGCCCCCTCTCAACCCTGGCTGGCTTTTAGCTCCACTCCTAAAGGTAGCCAACACCAATAAAGACTTCATTCCACTGTATTTAAACTAAACCATGTCGATTGACTGGCTTTGATCAGTTTCTAAGATTCATCGGCCACCAGGGGGCGCCCCACATTAAATGAACTCTTAAATGTCTCTGCACAACACAGGCGGCTGCTACCTGCCCGGTGTAAACAGCGAAACAGGGCAGGTTGGGGCCTAAAATACAGGAAGTGGTCCTACAGCAACTGTTAGCTGTTTAAAAACCGTTGTCTCAGACATATCAGACTTTGGAGCTGATGTCGGAGGACGTCATTCAGTGTGGTCAACTCTGCCGGCAGCAGCATTAACGTCATTTTTACATTTAAACAATGAAGATGGAATCAGTTCTCTGACAGATTTTCATTTATAACCCCCCTTTTTCTGCATTTGGTGTCGCTGTAAACTCATTTCTCGATTATAACACATGATTATAACGACCTTGACCTTCACTTTTTGACCTTTTTGGGACCTAAAACAGATTTTAGGATAAAATATATTTGTGATGTTGTACTAAACCTGGAGATTCTCACAACTCCACACTAAAAAGTGTGAAATGTTGGTGTTCACTGACACGTTTTTAAGCCTTGACGCATAATAAACATGTCAATATTTTGTAGCCCTGTGCATTAAACTACTGTAAAATACAACTTGGGGATGCTACACTGGATGTTTGGATCATAATATAAAGTACAGATCTAGGCTCATATACTGAAGCTTGGATTTAAGGGGTTAGTAAAGTAAGTAGAAGCAGAGGAACATTTTGAGGACGCTACAGCTTATTGTGAGATTTGGGGAAGCTGTGACAGGTCTGAAATACTTCACCAAACTTTTGGATTTAGGAGTGCTGACAGGTTTTATTTCGTGTTTTAGCAAAACTTCTGAGAACCGATTCCAATTTGGGATTTGTGTTGAAACCCCGCTCACGGCCCACAGTGGCTCGCTCCGGCCCCGGTAGGTGAGCGGGAGCTGCTTCAGCATCTTTGAGAACGATGTTGTTTTTGCAGCCAAGCAAGATGTTTGGCAGGAGAAAATGAGGGAAATGCTTGTTTATTCATCTCTGAAAGCTGGTGGGTTCGCACATTAATCCCCCGAGGACAGACTGACGTCAGGCTTTGAAGTCCGACAACATGATCATAATCCCCTTTTGAACTCGCAACATAATTGGTATCAGTTGTTGAAAGGAGGCGATGAATGAGGAAAAAAAGAAATGAGTGAAAAACAGCTTTTGGTGTGGCTTTACATGCTAATTATTCTGCTTATCTGCGTAATGAAACGGCAGATCGCTGAATAAATGTGTTTGGAAAAGTGAAAGGTTTCGTTCCCGCCATCTAAAATTCAGCGGCGAAACGTTTCAAAAGGAAATAATTAACTCATCATCAAAACATCTTTTAATTGGAGGCAAAGGTTTGAAGAAGTTGTTGCTCAAAATCTGCCTTATAGTCGCGCGGAAGGACTCGTTTTTGGCTGGCCTGCGCGGAAAAGTTTGGAGCAAACCGTGTGATACAATCAGGCGCGATCAAAGCTTCTCAAGTCTCGCTGCCTGACGAAGTTTTATTCTCAGCTAAAGCGATTGTGTTTTGAATTCACTGTCGAGAAAAGGTGTTTCTGTCAGCCGTCTGCTTCGAATCCAGGCTGCTGCAGACGAACTCCAGCCCTGTGATACCAGAGCTGCAGCTGGAAGTCAAACCGTAACCCCTTCCACGTCCCACCTGGGCTCCGTTTTCTTATTTTTCCATCACGTTGATCGATTCTGACCCCGGCTTTTACTCCGCATTCTGCGTCTGCTCTCTGCTATCAATTTGTCCTCTGGAAGAGAGAGCTGATCTTTCTGCTGAGTTGTCATTAACAAGAACCCGCGCTGGATGTTGTTTTGTGGGTTGGAGAAACTCCACGCGGACACGGCTCATGACAGAGAAGAAGCTGTTTGCTTCTATTTCAGCCACATCTATTTTTATAGATGTTGAAATCTGGGCGCAGGGAGGCCGGAGCGTGCAGTGCTGCGTTCGCCCTGCAGGTGACAGCAGTAGCATGTTTAAAATGCACACATGCATATGCACACACACACACGCAAGCGAGAGCACACAGGAAAGGGGAGCCAAATGCTCCACGTTTTAGCATCTTGTGAATGAGATTTTCCAGTTTTAGACCCAATCAGCTCTTGTCCCCCCGGGATTCAACCCCCGGCGTTCGCTCCGTCACTCCTTCAGCCAACTGGTGTGTCTCTCCGCGCTTTGCTCGCTGCCCTTTTGTCAGAACAAGCATCACCGCAGCAAAACAAACCATCAGCAGATCTGTACTTTCTGCGGAAATCCATTTCTATCAAACAAGGGGTCGTTTCTTTCACAGTTGTGCACAATTCCAATAATGTCTTTTGAGATTTGAAGTGCTGAGGGGAGCAAGTCAACCTCACCCCCCACACCCCCCTCCCCCGACGGCTGCTGTTCTCACCAGACTCCAGCTGCGTTGTTCCCACTTTACACACTCAGGGAAAGCAGCGCAATAGCCTGACTTCCACGCCACCCCAACCCACCCCTCCTTCTTTTTGGGGTTTGAGGCGGTGACAAATAAAATGAGGCGTTCTTTGAACTCTGTGTACACGTTTGGCCCCTTTCTCATGACAGGTTCACTGGCTCAAAAGAGGAAAAGTAAAGAAAGGAGATAAAAGCAAATCACATCTGAGGTTTTGCATTGAGTTAACTAGGATGCCATGGTAACTGCTCCGAGGCAGTTTTCCGACATTTGGGACAGTAGCTGTTTTCTTTTTTTTTTTTTCAGAGAGAGCTGCATTCAAGGGCAGATAATCTGATATAATTGGTGGAAACCTTCAGCACAGAACAAGGTTTCCCTCACGACTCTGCTGTGGGAAGCTGTGAGGTTTGATTAACCTTAACTCGCCCGGCGGAGGCTTTTGCTGAGCGTGCGTGTTGTTTTCCAGCGACGGCCTGCTTCGCATTCATACAGTTGCACACACTCTCAGCTGGATGCTGCCCAGCTCCACCTCTGGAGCAACTGGCTACTATTTGCATCTCTCCACAGCAACAGCAGCGGCCACGTAAGGTAACCCGGCACACAAACGGATTACTCGCAGCAGTTCAATCTCTCAGCAAAGAGCCGTGGAAGATCCTTTAAAGAGCCAAAGGCCACATACCTCACCCGTTTTAGGTTTGCTTTTATTGGGCTGTCTTGGAAGTAGAAACCATCTCATAAAGTCATTTTATATGACTTGAAAGTGCTCAGGAATAAGAGAGGAGGTCTAAGATTTGGCAAAAACTTCAGCTGCCGTTAAAAGCAAGCCTCCCATGGAGAGAATAAAGTGCCCTCTGCTCTGCAAAGATGCAAATCATCACCCAAGCACACGCCCGCGTTTTAGATTTAACCTGGTGTAAGATGTTCAGTGAGTCCACTCCCTGCAGAGCTCCACTTCTGCTGGCTGCCACACAAAACGTGCTGTAATAACCTTTAGTGAGGACATGCTCCGAGCTCCTGGGCAGCGGTGGAGGTGGAGAAGAAGGGAGAGAGAGACGAGGTCGCGGTTAAATTAAGAGGGACGAACGTGAGTGAATTGTGTTACATGAAGAGACGAGCAGCTGGCAGGGAAAGCTGTTTGTTTTGCTTCTAAGGCAGAGAGACGAGGCGGGTCCAAGGATATCCTGGCAACGCAGCTCTGGGTGAGTTTGCTGCGAGATGAGCGGTAATAGTCAGATCACAGAGATTTCACACCTTCTCCTGCAAAACTCTCATTTCTCTGCGTGTGTTCCACTTTCAGATAGCTGCAGAAAGGCCACACAGAGTACCCTGCCGTGCACACACAGGCACAGCGCCTTATCGCCAGTCGTGCTACAATAATGTGACTGTTGTCAGTTACGCTGCTCGGAGTTTATTTGCAATGCTTTGTAATCCCCGGAGGAAGATAAGTAGTAGAGGCGTTTAGGTGGAGCATTTTGTCACAGAGCGTGTAGCGATGCTGAGATCTTCCTGCCCACGCAAGAGCCGGAGCAGCTCGCAGATGCAGCACTGATGGCGAACACACACACACACACACACACACACACACACACACGTCAACACTTAGACACTCAGGGGCATACACATGCTTGCATACATATTCAGAAGCACACTTGCATAATTTACACTTCACTGCTGTTGGAGGGGGAAACCTTGTTTCTCCAAAATGTTTTATGAAGAGGGAAAACCACCGCCTTGCGCTTGGTTTCCTCCGCGGGGTCAGTGCATGAACCTCTTTGCAGACCTTAGTGTGAACTTTGAAGTCCTGGAGTCACATCTATCCTCTTAGCTGCCTGTAGCTCCTAGCGACAAGCTAACACGTTCTGCAGCAGTTTGTCCATCAAAGTCCTAAAAAAACACAATGTTGTGTCCAGACTGGAGCGAACCAAGTGGGGCACTGACAAGTCGGGGTGGATGGTGTGAAGCGTGTGCATGCACACACACATGCATGCATATACACACACAGCAAAACAGCACTAACTTACGATTATTCAGAGCTACATTACTCTATGACAATATCTTTATTTAAATTATAAATATTCCTACCAATCACAAACACTCCACACAAATATAACATTTTATTATATTTAAATGCTAAAAAAGGAATTAAATGTTTAAAACAACGTTCATTCAGAAATGCTCATCAAGGTCCCGCCTCTCACTGGGCAGACAGCCAATCATAATATGGGATAATGTTCCGGAACACCTGGTGGCCAATCAGATCTCAGCTACAGGGACACGCCCCTGAAAGAGACAAGAGAACGCACCGACTCTCAAACTGTTGAAGCAACTGAGCATTTCTGTATCTAGTAACTGTAATACGAGTATGGAAAAGTAATCACATTACTGTAGTGTACGCTGACAGCGTGTTGATGGAACTTCTGACTTTTCTGACACTGCAGGAAAACAACGGCCCTGGCTGCTTGTTCAAATGAAATGAGGATGTGCTAAAAAAAAGCTTAATCACTGATCTGTGTAATTAAATTCGGATTATTAAATTAGTATAAAAACAACAGCATAAAAAACATAATTTTCTCTTTTTTGATGTTAAAAGAATTCAGACATGAAATGAGCAGAAGATCCTGAGGTGACTTTGTCAAGTGTAACAACGATGAGCCCAATTTTGGCTGCACATTAAAACACAGACTAAATCATAACGACGCTTAATTGAATTTTCTGGAAAAAAGGAAAAAAATCAAAAAGGGATTATTATTTTTTCTCCCTTTTGCAGCCTCTCAGTTCACCACGTCGCTCTTACTTCACCCAAAACAACACCACTGAACTCTTCTGAAATCACGACCTTGTAATCCCTCAGTTTCAGCGCAATTATGAAAATCACCAAAACAAGGGTTACGAGGTTTTCTGCCGGCAGTGTGCTGTTCACACGTGCACGGTAGCGCAGCTTTTCCCCCTCGCTCCTCTTTGCTGCTGTTCAATTTAGTGAGCTGCATTTGTTTTGGGGGGGTTTGTTCATTTGAGGGGATAAAAAGCGCATATTAATGGACGCTCACTGTTTTTCTTTTCCTCTTTCCTCCCTCCAGCTTAAATTGCAGTGAAAAGCAAGAGTAGAATTGTAAAACACATTTATCTGCCACAGACAACCGTCTCCACTCTGAATAATTAATGCTCCAGGCTTTATGTGTCTTGCTGGTTTGTCCTTGGGGCGTGTTGACTCGGGGCACTGTGAGTCCAGGTTGCTGGCGTGGCGACGCGCGCTGCCCACATCCAGACCTGCAGAGCAGCTTGACATTCAGAAGGTGTCGACTGACGGGACAGAACATTTTCTTCAGTAATGGAAATAAATAACCGCATTAAAACCCGCTGCGGCGACTCCAACTGGGGAGGCGATGCAAAGAGCAAAGAGCGTGTGAATGTGACAGCTAATAAGTAGGTGTTAACATAGAGTAACCGCACATATTAAAATGATTAGAACAGAAACCGAAGCTTGTTTTCTCTGCGTAATGATGAATAAAATAAGACTGACACCAAATAAGCAACAGAAGAAGAGATATGTTGTGTGTTACCATGCGAGAGTGGATGCTTTTTGCCCTCTCATTCTGAAATGATATCGTCCCAGTAATGGTCTGATCTGACAGACCTGGAGTGTGTGGAATAAAAATGAGCTTCAGGCGAAACAATTTGTCATTTTCTCCCGTGTTTGTGTGACTGACGGCTGGTCTCGTGTCTGTCATGAGGCCCGACAAGAGCAGAAAGGAAGGTGGTGGGAGGCAAACCCCGGGAAACCTGGTTAAATTAAAACGAAAGCAACAAAAAGGGACGAATGTACAGTTAAATTTCATTAAATTAACGACACCAATTAAATCAACTCATCACATGTTAAAGTCCACCCAAAAAAACCCCAAACCCAAGCAACAGACCGGACCATCAGCTGGGTCAATCGTGGCTCCACCCTCTCCTGAAAACAAGTGAGCGATAAGGTTATTTTCTTCCAACCTCCACCTGGAAACGCTCTCACATTAATTATCCAATCACACACGCGCAACTGCAACCACAAATAAACAGACTGCGATCACATACCTAACAAAATTTACCCCCCACATTCCCCCATACATGGTCTAACCCAGTGACATCACAGTGTAGCTCTCTCAGGGCATAAATACAGGAAGTGATTAAGGCCTCATCCTCTTGCCTCTGGCCCAAATGTTGTTTATGGTGAGTGGAAAAGAACTTCGATGGCCTTATGAACACAACGCAGAGCAACACAAACTACTTCTGTGTTTCTGGCTTTAACCTAAAATGTTGATGTATGAACTCACAGGAGCCCCAAAACCTGGGACAGCACGCGTCTGCAAGGAGCAGATCAATGGTGGACTACGGCCAAACACACAGTCAACAAGCAGTTAAACTAGCTTGTTTGGTGGTTATGATGTAAAGATGGCGACAAATGGCAAAGCACGCGGTGATGTTTTTACCTACACTGGCTCAGTTTGATGCTACAGATGCTACTCAGTGTAATTGGTTAACATTAGAGGAAAGATCAGTGTTGGTTAAATATAGCCTGAACCAACAGTTTGAGCTGCAACCGGGTCGCAGAGGTAACGTCGGTTCCTCTAAAGGATGATTGACGATGTTTGGACACCAGAAGGTTTTATTGTTCTGAAAGTATTTCCAGAATCTACAAACACTTGTGTACCATCTGTATGGGAAAATAAAAAAACCCATCCACTGAATGACAATTAAGATTTTGAACTCGCTCCCTATCCGAGAAGCCAGAGGGCTGCCATCTTTGTTTTGTCTCGGAAACGGAGGCAGAGGTCGAATATGAACGTGATTTCTGTTCAGCTGTGTAAAGGTGAGGAGTAAACCCAGCAGAGCCAAGCTGAAGATGGAAGCTGATCTGATGTGGAAACAAGTTCCTGTTAGAGTAAAATCTTAAGTTACACTTTAAAACTATGAATAAAAAGTGGAATTTTCCTTTAACGGTAAATCACTTAGGCTCTTTTTAAATGGCTGTTGTCGTGTCTCAGTAGAGTTTGTCCTTATTGAGCGAAACCCTGCACTGTGCAACGCTGTGCAGGTAAATTGAAAACCCTTATTGTGCGTCAGGTCTCACAAACGCTAATCACACTGATCCGCTCGTGAACTTAGCTACAACACACGAGACGACACCAAGTGTGCAGCGGCGGAGATAGCGCGCTGTGTGTGTGGAACCGGTTTAATGGCTTTCGGATCAGACGACAAAGCAGGTTTTGAGGTGTCGAGTGCGTCCCCCCCCCCCGCTTCGTCCCCCATAAGGTCAAGTGTCTGCGGGAACACGAGGAACCGCATCTGAGTGCCTTTTCACAACACGGCCGGCTGAGATAATCCCGCAGACGTGGAGACGCTGCTCCTCTGCTTCTCATTTCTCACATTTTCCTCAGTTCGGCGAGATGAATACAATGAACCTTAATCCTCCGCTCGGTCGCCGGCGGCTGCGGCTCTCGCTTTCCCTCCTTCACATTTTGATAATTGCAGCAAAAAGAAAAAAAAAAAAAAATCAGCAGCATTGATTACGTGCTGGTAAATGTGGACGTGGAGGATTTAAGTCCAATTCAAAGTCGCTGTTGCACATCGTAGATCCTCCCACGCACACACACACACACAACCACGTAAGACCACAGCCAGAGCATTTAAGTCCTTGTTGGGGTTTGTTTATTCGCTGTGAGGTCAGCTAATCGTCCTCAGTCACTTCATCGGGACTGCACCAAAGGAAAGAGCAGCTTTAGCAGAACAGATGAGCGCAGAGTGAAGACATTTTTAACTTGGTGACACTGAGTTATGTCCAAACAGTTGAATTAAGCAGTGGATTAGTGTAAAATGCCCAACGTTTGCTAAGTTCAAGTCCTCCAGAACGACACCCTTCAAGCTGTCGGTGCAACAAACAACAGCTTTTGCAGTTTTGCTCAAACTCCCGATAGTTCGATCGCTTCATTAAGGTGGATGATGTTTGATGATGTGGTAGACCCACAAAACCATGTGTGAAGGAGCTTGGTTTCAACAAAGCGTCAGAGTTTGCATGTAAATTTTGTGTTTTTAGTACAGTTTCATTTTGAGGGAAGCGTAATCACTCCCAGCATTTATAACTAAACACGGGTTTGCAGGGTGGAGGTTGGTCTGTGTTAGGACGAGGTTGAACGTTGGAGCTGCTGAACTGCTGAGTTTATGTCATGGTTCATGCTTGATGCAGCAGTTTTTGCAATATTTAACCACAAAATATCACCATGTTCCCTCAACCCCTAAGGAAAATATTCTTGTTTTTCCACATGGACCTGGTTTTTGAAACTGGTCCAGTATTGAGCTGTTTGCCAGGAAACAGGCTGCAAAGTACGACGCAGGACATTGATGCCTCTTCGATGACCGTCCAGTACAAGTGTCACTGACAGACCCAGGTGTCAGAATCAGGTTACGGTTGAGAAATGCACCTCTAGCCAAGAGCTGAGGATCTAAATCATCATCCTGAAGAGTTTAATACGGCCTCAGATGCTCTGAGCAGATACTGTTAGGGAAAAACAAGCTGATGCCTTGATCAGTGAACGTTTCGAAGAGGCCGAACGTGAATATTTTGCTTTTTTTGTTTGACTGAAATGAAAATTTAACGTGGGCCGCATTCAGTTTAATATCTGTGTGTAACGTCTGGGTGAGATGATTTGTGTTCTCCATCAACACAAACCTTAATGGAGTCAGTTCTTCTGGACAAGTCCGGTCATTTTAAATTGAATTCACTGGCTTTTTAAGTCAAAACGGGCAGTGCGATGAGCAAATGTCCCCCTTTTTAAATCTCAAATGTTATTTTAAAATGCTGATTTGATCCAAAATACCAAGAATCGTCTAAGTGAACCTCCCACCTGTTAGTGCCTTTCCTCCCACCGGTGCAGCATAAACTCTGTGCTGGGCCTCAATATATATCATGAAAGTCACCGCCGGAGCACTGCCTGTGTTGGTTGTTGCACTACCAACACCAAACTGGATAAAATGCAAATGGAAGAGACCAAAAATACCAAAAAGGTAATAGGGAAATGCTGTAACATGTGTTTTAGCGGCCAAGCAAAGCCACAGTTTGCCCCTGGTCTAAACTAAGCTGTAGTTGCCATGTGAAGATACTGTAAGAGGCAAGAAAGACAGAAAAAACACATTTGGACTTGACTTCACTGCTTCACCTCCTCTCCAGCTTGTGAGAACAATAACGCAGAATGAAATCTGAAATAACCATGAAATTGCAACAGCGTCAGGAGGGATCTGAGTCGGTTTGCATGCGCCGAGGTCTCTGTAATCCTCTAACCCGAGCAGAGCTTCGTTTACAGGAAAACCTGTTTCCTATAAGCGGAGCCGCTCGGACTCAACAGAGCTTCTCTTTATGAAAAGGGTCCGAACGAATCCCCCACGTCCGCCCGACTCTTCTTCTCCGCTTCCTCGTGTTGTGTAAATGTTTAAACGGACGTCTGTGTGATTCCTTCGTTAGGCGGGTTTCTTTTAAACACGGGAAACTTTAATACGCATCACACAGGCTTATAAATATTTATACTCTCAATTGCCTTTTCATTCATTTTCTCCTTCGCTCCCTGTTTCCTGGCTGCCACTGTGACCCAGTTTCCACCCATGGGAGGCAATTAAGTGGATCTTATTATAGAGTATCTTACCTTAACATGGTTTTGCACAGGTTTGTGCAAATACGTCCTCATAAGAACACCGCGTGAGTTTGTCGGTGTATGGAAATAATAGCAGACAGGAATATTGACACTGTGTTCCTCCCTGGAAGGTTTGAGCGCTGGCGTTCGCAGGAGGGAGAATAATTTGATGTGGCAGCGCAACAAGGAGCGATTGAACAATGCAATAAATGGCAAAACATTTCCTTTTTCTCTACAAACCCCCCCCCCCCCAGGAGTTATTCTGGGCTTTTTAATATTTCGAGGTAGCTCCCGCTGACAGCCGGGAGCATTGATTATCATTCCCAGAAGTCGTCTGTGAAATAATCTGCGCTCGGAGGCTTACTGACGATAATTGACCTGCAGGTGCCCGAGGTTTTTATGCTCTTTTAAGTGAGACAGGAAAAGGCGAGACAGCAGGGGAGGTGACGGATCAGGTGCTGCTGGACGACCGGCTGCCTGTCTCTCAGCGCTGGGATATTACCGGGGCTGTTTGGCAGAAACGTAACGGAAAACATGCTTCTCTCCCCCCGCGTCCCTCTGTTTTCACTCAATCTGTCCGTAATCCACCCGCACCTACACCATCAAAACAAAAAGAAAAAACATAAAAAGGACGATGCTGAAAGCCCAGGAAGATGAAGAGGGAAGAAAATTGCGGCCGCGCTCTTTACTGAAAACACAACTTTTGGCTGCGTCGCCTGCTGGTTTATTGAAGCCGCTGTCAGAGGGGAAATCTCTGTTTTCTGCTTCTCTTGTGATGGATTTCTGCTTTTATCACTGTTGAATGTTTCGGTGCAAAATTGTGAGCGTGTTATCAGGAGCCATCAGCCGGTTGACTGTGAGTAACTGACACCAAAACCTGATATTGGCATTGATATTCTGCAGGCTGCTGGAAACCGGCTCTGCTGTTCCACTTCACTTTAGCTGCTGGAGACGCCGCACGTCTGACGCTCCGAGCGACGGCGCGACTCGAGCTGATGTTCGTTTTTATTTTGACAGTTGTTTGTTTGTTCCCATGTAAGCGTGTCAAAGTGGAAAACGACTAATGTAGCGTGTGGGAGCTAAAGTGTAGCACGTCAGGGCTTCGCTTTCCCTCCTGGGTTTAATACAATTTACGATGATGATGTTTCATGATGTTGCTCCATCGGAGATTTGGAGTGAAGCCTGCCCATTATTCCAAAAATATCCCATTTGACTGAAACTATCCAGCTGATCTGAGGGTTTTCTATCCAGCAGACACACAAAGCCACTCAAGGTGACAGCTGCAGTCTGATTCGTTCTAGGCATCAAAACTGCTTTGTGAGGTTGGGGAAAGTCATGTTTTGGGCTAAAATAAGTTTTAACTTCAGTTAAGTTTCAAACATAAGTCACCAGAGTATGTATTTACAGGACAACAGGCCTTTGGAGCAATGGGTATTTATAGTTTTTGAATAACAGGCTGTCCGAAAAATGTCCCAGTGGACCACGAGCCCATTTGTCCGACTGTTGGGGTTTTAAAATAATGCAGAGTTGGAACAAACGTCCTTGAGTCAGGAGCAATATGCTGCATTAATCTTTTCAGTGCAACGTCACCATCTGCACATGTACGTACAGATCCTGCACACTGGAGGACCAGGTCTCAATAACACTTCCTGTCAGTATCTAAAACTGCATTTAGACCACATGATATGGGTCTAATCGGAGCCTGATCGGTCACACGCAGGGTGCTGGTCAGGAAAACTGAACTGGTTTTAGTTTTATCTTGTGTTGTGTTTCACAGCGGACGACCAGCGTCTGACACAAATTCCAAGCGTTGACCAATGGGAGCACAGCGCGCTCCTCCCCCAGCTGTAAACACGGCGCGGGGGAAAGAGGATTGATGCTGCTGGTGCTGCGAGGTGGAACCGTGAAACCGACGAAAGGTCAAAGTCGTTTTTTTCCCATCGCACACGCCGCTTCAGACCCCGACTGTTTGCTTGCGTTCTCGTGTTGTCGGCCACTAACGCCACCTTCCCCGACGACGACGTGCAGCTCGTGAAAGACGGCGAGCTATGAACGTGAACAGCAACTCAAATCGGCTGTAAACATGTGCATTTCCTTAAATTAATTAGAAATTAACTACGAATTCTATTAATTCGTTTTATCGTGGTGACCATGCATTATGATTTGGCTGCTTGTGAACTGACCCTGATTACAGACGGGAACATTTGCATTGCTGTTCGTGAGGTGAGGTCACCCCCCCCCCGGTACTTTGTCGCCTTTTGTACCGTCCAGTCGCTTCATGTTGTTCGAGAGAGCCAGCCACGATTGGTCGGGGTCCAACGTGCAGTCAGCCATCTCTCCGGCCAAGAGTGGATGACTTGGATGACTCTTTGATCTGCTAATCTGACACAATGTCAGCCTTCAAAGACAGAAATGTGGCCACATAGCTGCCACTGGCGCCTTTTTGTAGAGCTGAGAATATAAGACTTGTGCAGTTTTCAAGGCCAATTTTAATATGATTGATTAGAAAGTGCTACAGCTTTCTTTCTAATTATCAAGGTGACCAAAATCTCTCCACTGAAAGGCCAAAGCTGGACCTCATTGTTAGGCGGCGGGCCAAAAGCAAACACCTTCTGTGTTGAGTTAAGATGCAGATCATCCTACGTTACCTTGATTAACCTGCCTGCCATGTTCAGGTTATGGAAGAAATAAGCAAAATTAGAGGTCCTGCATATTTAAAAAGCAGTTTACACTCAGAAAAAGTGCTGCTGCATGAACTTAAATTCATATTATGACACGTTTTTAATTTTACTTTTAATTTTTGCTAGAAACATCCGGCAGGACAACTTTTACCCTTAAGGCTTCAATCTGGGCAGCCCTGCCTTATACCTTTTGCTGCACAAACTGTTGTGTTATAATTAAAAACACCTTACATCCCTTCAACAGCCCCCTGTTCAGACAGCGGAGCGCTGTAAGAAGCAGACTAATCCAGCCCCGCTGTGACAGGGACTGCTACAGGAGGACCGTCCTGCCGGCTGCACTGCAACTTCACAGCATATTTGCATTTAATTCTGCACTATTTGCACCACCTGACTAGGTTTTACTTGGCTGCCGCTTCGCTCTATTACACATATTTATAATAAAAAAACACCTCCGTCTTACTTTGGGCGATTGTTCATTAAGGATTGTATTGTCGTCGTCTTTTTCGGTCTTTGTGCACAAACTAACCTCTCTATCTGCGATCGTGCAGCACAGCATCACGGCGTGCTCTGTTGCAGCCGCTGGTATCGTATTGCTTCTGCACACGCTTCAACTTTGCTGACTTTGCTGCCGCTAATCGCGCCGCAATGTCACTCTGCTTGAGACGGCGTTGCACTTGCATTAGCTTGAGTGCTGCATATGTTCTGCAATTACACCACTGCTATTGTACCTTTTTAGAGTTTGGAGTTTAATTGCTCTGTGTGGTTTCTCTCTTATTATATTGTTGTTTTATGGACTATTTTAATTATTTATTTGCCTCGTTCTGCATTTTTCTGCACTTATTTCTGCCCTTGTGCTGGTTTAACGCTCACATTTCAATACATTATCTTATTTTAACTCATCGGATCAGCTCATTTCGCACCATCTCGGATTCAGGTGTGCTGCAGGTTATTTAAAGCTGCTGCGATCTTTAGCCTGCCTTTCACCTCTCGCTTTACACAACAGCGGGCCGATCCATCCGCAGTCCTCTCCCTCGTCCGACTCACTCGGCAGCCGAGTCTTTACCGAGGCAATAGCGTTTAAGTGCTTTACTCAAGGACAGCTGCATCGTCCTCCAGAGGGAAACACATTAATGCAACAATGATCTAACTGCCAAAATAACCAGCCTGCTCCCAGCTACGTACCTCAGCTAATGCACTGTGTCTCTTCCTACTGCACGCTGATTAAAACCTTAATGGCGCTTTTGTTACAGGTCCAAACTTTCATCTGGCCGTACCTTCCTGCTCGGCTGTTTTATTGATGTAATATACAAAGGGTTTTTATTTCTGAGACGTTGCATACCCTATAAATATCCCTTTTGATAAAAATAAGGACCTGGAGCTCATTGTTGCTATAAGTTATTATCATTTATTTGGACTCTGTGGCGCCGTTTGAGAGGGCTTGCTGGCAGCCGGCTGAACTTCTAACATCTTAAAGCGAGAGACTGAATTTTTCTTCCTGTTTACAATCTTTAGAGCTGAATATGTTTTAAAACAATGGATCAACAAACAGTAGATCAGTGCAGAAACAAATTTCAGATCAATACTTTGTCAGTAAATTAACAGAGGAACATGCTCCATGTGATCTGACAATTGTAAGGCTAAATTATATTTAAAAACATTTTAATGTTTCAAAGGTTGTAACGTCCACTGAAAACACTGAGGTTGTGCACCTTTTGTAATGTTCCCGTAAATATGGGGTTAATAATGAACCACGGAGCGGTTTATACTGTATAATTTGACAGATTCCGCCCGAAATATTAAGCGCTATCTCTGCGTGATCCTAAATAATTAAAATTAAATTGGTATTTCCCACCGTAATTATGTGCACAGCACCCGCCTGTAGTGTGCGGGAATGATGTTGATAGACGTTAGAAATGAATAGTTTAATAAATTAGTAAATAAAAGCAAGAATTTTGTGATTTTTTTCCTTGAATACTCAGTAAATTGCACTGACTTTGGTTTGTTGGTGTCCTCTGAGCTAAAATAAGTCTTTGATTTTGCGTCTGTTGCTTCTTTTGTTTGTTTTTCTTTATTTTCTTGCCGATTTTGTCACGAGAGGAACTTTCCAGTCGCCTGCCAGTAAACCAGTGGTCAGCGTCGTCCCGCAGCAGGAAACACACGCGCGCACTGATTCGCTCATTTTGGGTATTTTTCAGTTCAAAATCTGCAAAACTGTGAATGATGCGAGTTGTGAAAACACCAACAGCCTCTCAGGGACGTCATGAAAACCCCATGAAAATGAATCCGGCTTTAATTAGCCCTGCCTTAATATAGACCAAACACATACGAGGTGTAAATGAGAAACTTTATTTTAAGGCAGTGGCTCTCAGGCTCTCACTGCTGCTGTTTTATCTCTCCTGCCAGGTGGTTAATGGAAATTAATTGCGTTCACTTTGCATCCCGAGAGTAAAATAGCCTCTGATTAAACAGCTAAAATGAAATCCGGCAGAGCTCTGGGCAGCGGTGACCCGGCTGGGAAACGGCTGCTTTAAGAGGGCCGCCATCACGGCTTGGTGGCTATATTGCCAATATAAAGACTTCCAGTACAAGGTTCATCTTCCTTCCCGCTCAGCCAGACAGCCAGTATAATTAGATATTGATAGAAGGGCAGTAATTAATGATGCGTCTGCCAGCAACATTATCTGCCCCGCAATTTCATCCACACGTCCTGTGCTGATTGGGCCGGTGGGTCACTGAGACACAGCCAATCATTTGTCAAGTCCCCTGACCTGAATCTGTTGTAATGGGATGGAGACGAGCGGTGATGGAAACCAACAAATTCCCCCGCACCGTCCACGGTCAATAGTTTAAAGATGGCGGCGAGCTCCGGGCCGTCACGGGATGGATTGTTCTGAGCGGCCGTCAGAGTTTTTCACCGGATGCAAGGAAAAGAATTACAGTTTTACCTGATTTTGACGTCTGACGTGAACGTGACGCGTCACAAAACACTGATGGAGCAAAAAAATGTGTTTTAGCTGCTGAATGTGAGTCATACCCAGTTAAATAATGACAGGAACAGAAAAACAGATTGTTTGCTGCAAAGAGGATTTCAAAAATGGAAATTGGCTCTTTTTATTTTTTTTAGTATTAGGACTTTTTAATCAAAACAAATAAATAATACAAATAAACTTTGTATCTATTTATTTTTCTAATTATAACCTAAAATATTCATGTCTAATTTTCCTCTGGCTATGTGTTTTACAACACTTTTATTGTTTTTTCAATTAGATTTAAACTTTTTTTTTTTTTTTAATATTCAAACAAACACCAAAGGTTTTGCACAGTTTAGGTAAAACCCTACAAAATTATGCGAAATGTTGGTTTTTCAGTGTGTGATTTTCAGCCTTTCACACGTGTCAGACGTCATGTTTAAAAACAGATGTTCTATGTGTGCGATACGTTCGTGTAAAATGTGTGAGAACGTGAATCTATTTATTTTTTTCTCCATATTTCACTGCCTTTGAGATGTTTTCATGCGCTTAAATCCATTAACTGCTTTATTTTTGCGTGTTTCTTTTGGGAGAGTTTTACAAGCGTGAGTCCAAACCACCAGAGCCCTCTCTGTAAAAACACGGAGTTATGGAGACGTTTGTGTGTTTTAAGGCCGATTTTACAAGCTGCTAAAAGCAAACTGAGGGACGTAATTGCACTCCAGGTTTTTTTTTTTTCTTTTGGTGGGAGCATGAGTAATTATTCAGTGTGTGTTTGGACTGTGCTGATCTTTTTCAGAGGCGATGATAGTGAAGGAATGAGAGGAAGGAGGGAGGGAGATAAGATAAGAGACGAGCGGATGTAACAGATGTGCGGTTCTATAGAAAGGAAGACGGAGAAGCAGGTAACTGTATTCATGACGGTCTGTGTGAGGCGTGTGACAGACAGGAAGGTGAATCACAGGCGGTTTGACTCCTCTGCCTGCAGGAACGTGTGTGTGTGTGTGTGTGTGTGTGTGTTAATGAGTGATGGCTGTGTGTCTGAGCCCGGGTTGTGTGTGTGCACCGAGCCGTGTAATGAACGCCACCGTCAGCCCCGACTCCCCTCTTCTCCTCCCTCCGATCCCCCAGCCCGCCACACTGCACCCTGTACACGACCACTCCCATCAGCAACACACCTCCAAACACACACACACACACACACACACACACAGATGGTACAGTATTTGCTCCTGATCACGATTTGACGGATTTGAACTGATCGCCGTTTGAGTGACGTCTGGAGGCCGCTCACACAAATGCACAATAATGATAAATTAGATTTTAAGGACCTATCAGACCATCCAAGGACAGTGCGGTATAAAACAGGAAAGGACAGGAACAGATGTGGGACGCATGTGTGCAGAAATGTGGAGCTCATATCGGGCTTTTGAAATCCGAGATGCTTGCAGGGCCTTCGTGATCTGCTGGGTTTTAATATGAGAGGAGGGCAGTTTGAGGATTTAAGTGCTGAAATCAGAGGATGACATAAAGGAGTTTTTTTTCTTTCTTCGCGGCTGCGTTCTTGTGATATTATACTGATGATGGAATAAATACGAACAGTCCCAGCCACAAAAATAGCTTTCAGATATCACCATGAGCTTTATAAGGAACTGAACTGGGTCTTTGTTGCCCTGGCTAATACCTTTTAGGGACTTTTACCAACTATTAGCCTGACAGACACTGTTCAGGGTTAAAAATGCACAATCTTAGATAATAAAATAATTTAAAGCGTGTTTTTGTTAACGCCTATTATCAATGCTCTCCTTAAAAGACAATAATGACCCATCACTGAATTGAGGTGATTTATGCCCTGAGTTTTACCTTTCAGGCAACTCGTTGCCTGACAGACACTACTCAGGGATGAAAAAAATTTGAAATTTTCAGATATTAATTTAATTTTATGTGTGTTATTGTTGTTATTCATTGTCAGTGCTCTCCTATAAAGACACCATTGAGCCACCAGTCAAAGTTGAGGTCATTCCTGCCCTGGGTTTGACCTTTCAGGGAACTTTTACCAACTATTTGCCTGGCAGACCCTTCTCAGGGCTTGAAAATACAAACTGTTTAAAAATAATAAAACAATTAAATGCGTGCTATTGTTATTATTCATTGTCAGTGCTCTCCTTAAAACACAATAAGACCCATTAGTTAAAGATGAGGCAATTTCTATGCATTTTAAATGAGACTGTTGGCTGGAACTCTAACTAATACCCTTACATGACTACAGCAAATAACATAACGGCTGAAACCAAACCCTTGGCTACAGTATCTTTCAGTTGGCCAAAGGAGGCACAAAAGCATCCATAAACTTGTGCTAAATTAGCTGACAAGCCACATAAAATTCAATGCAGTCATTTTAAAAACCGTGCATGTTATATAGCCCCATATAACATGCTGTTTTTTCTGGTGTAACTTGTTAATTCTGCAAAAAATAGCATATTTTAGCCACATTTCCAAATATCTGGTGTAAATACAGGCGCCACTCGCTCACAAGTCACACAAGCACTGTTGCAGAGGATTAAAATCTCACTGTGCAGCAGATGTGTCGGGGTTGTTCTTTACTTCTGCCTGAGATATTAGAGTATCTCGTGTTGATGGGGGTACTCGAAGATGCAGCAGATGTGAAATGCGTCATTTGATCGCTCCATTTCGTGCAGACGTAAAGAACAACTTTAATTCAGAGAGATTCAGACTTGTCCTGCATCTGTTAAAACGTGAAATTTAAATCTTTTTGTTGAGCCTCTCGTGATTAATCCAAGTGAAGGCATTTTCAGCTGTTAGCAGAATGTAAAAATGTAACATGGGGTCTATTTAATCACAGTAAACTACCTTTGAGGAACTACAGACTGGCCATCAGTAACGATGGAGTTTCAGCTGCTGCATTATGCATTAAATCTTCTGTTTTGTGCCAGGAGTTAAGAGATGGTTCCACATTTCTTAAAGCCTGTTTTAAAACAACACTCGCATGCTCGTTGAAGGTGTTATCGGTCATTGTAATTACTCCTCCCGTCTGTACCGGCTGCAGATAAATCCGGTTCTCAAGCGATTTCAGTGTAAGAGACGAGGAAAGAAAGCCACTGCAAAGGCTTCCATCTGACTCGCGTTATATCGAGTTGCAGTCTTTTTAGTGCAAAATGTCTTTCAGTTTCCTCTGCTGTCGTGGATGGATAGTGACACAAAGAGGGAACTCTGTGTTAAAAGGACTGTGACTTTGGAAGATCTCCGTTTGATTTGCCGAGGCCTGGTGTTATCGCTGGCTGCGCTTAGGAATACATTTTTGCACTAAATGTGTGTTTTTTGTGCCACGTCGTTTATCGTTTATTGAAATGACTGTAAGAAGGAATCACTTTGCAGCAGGATAACAGTGACTCCTCTGCTGCACAGTTAGGTGCACACAGCTGGAGAGACGTTTGAATGTGAAGTCACTGAAACCAAACTATTTCTCAGGTGCGGGATGCTCGAGTGAAAGGCGGCGCGTTCGTGCAACGCACCAAGCAGATGTAGCAGACGCGCTCTAAATGAACCATTAGTTTCTGCGGCTGGAGGCCAGGGTATGTCCGGCCGACGCCTGGTGTGCATGCTTGTCTTAGTCATGCCTAGATCATCTGAATAATTGATTGGCTACATTTTGTGCTACTTCTAGGGAGACGTGTTGGTGAAATGTCAACACTTTTCCACCCAATTAGCCCATTCTGCTGCGCATGAGCTCTTTTGAAGAGTTATAGCGCCGCAAGGCTACGAGGTGGAAAGCAAACTGTGTTGTCGATGCCAAGCGAATGGTCACAGAGGAGCATGACATCAGTATTAACTTGATTCTCTATGAACTAAGCGTATTACATACCATTACCTACCACCTGGACGTCTGGCAGTTGTCTGTGGTTTCGTCTCTTGCTTGCGGACATGGAGATTTTCTCTCAGAGGCAAGAACATGAGATTCAGACGCTTTAGAAATGCAGCTTGAAGTCATCCGACATACCTTAGATGTTCCAGGAAAATGCTCGCCCGACCGATTCCCCAGTGGCTCCAGTGCTAAACCACGAGGTGGTCCATCAAAGCCTTTGTACCCCTGAAGCATGACAACCTGGCCGTGACCAATATTAACCCATTCAGGGTAACACTGACTGTGCATATGGGTTCCATATGGGTCACACTCTTGGGCTGTAACTGGCTGCAGCGATGGAAAGCCTCACTGTACCAACACTTCAGCCCTCTCCCTCACTGACCCTCCGTGACAAAGCCAGGATGAAACATGGAGCCAAACCACCAGTAATGCTTTGACTACGGGTCAGCTCTAATTGTTCAGGTTGAGCAAATCTGGCATAGTGTTTCTAACTTGGAACAATACAAAGAGAAAATGGTCCAAGATTGATTTTTATAGCCTCGGGGCAAAAACCTGGGAAAATGAGCAGAGTGAGCGAGAGCAGGTTTTTTTGTTTTGTTCTTTAAGTGAATGTTTCTAAAATGCAAAAGAGCTGATCTTGTAGAGATGTTGGTAATTATCACATTTATTATTTTCTCATGAGGCTTTTTTTTTTTTTTGTAGGGGGTTGCCAACGGTGAATTATTGCACGCCAGTTTTAGCCTGCAGCTTGACTCGACATTCGCGGCTTCCACTTGTTTTCAAACGCTGCTGCAGGGGCCAAAGGTCTCCCCCCATTCATCAGGAGATGCATGCCATCCAACAAAGTGCTGCATATGGAGGAAAATCTGCAAGCGAGGCAAATCAAGAGCGCGGGAGGAGGAGGTACTCGAGCTGCAAACATGCTATGTGATCTACAATCAGTGGTGCTGTCAGAAATCTGATGATCAAAACAGATAGGATGCTGAGTGCTTCCCAACCAGCAGCCTTAGAAACATTCATCTGTGGATGGTGAGGGATGAGGAGGGGGGGCATTTTCCTTCGGGTAAAGTACATCTGCCCCGATTAGTTTTTACCTCCATCATTCAAATTTCTCTTTCGCTCTCTCGCTCCGGGTTCAGATCTCAGATCTGATATATGCTCCAAAACAATGTTGATGTGTATTTTCCTACAAGGGAAAGAAACATCTTGTTTTGATGTCTAATGCTGATCATGAAATCCCCCGGTAGACATTCCCAGGAAAATTTCAAAGCTCTGTTTCTTTCTTCTTTTATCACAATTATTTCTAAAAGCTGCTAGTAAATAAAAGGGTTGTGCAATTCATAAATTTTACATTATACTGATAAACTATGACAGCTGTGTACTTAACTAAACAATTATTAGAACAAAAAACAACATCCTTTAAAGAGAACGGGGGTTGCTAATTTCAACTAAAACTCCCATTCATTTCTGCTTTAGATAACTGACTCATAGACTTGGGTCGGCTCGAAATCCTCCCAGTTGAATCATGAGAAGAAAAATATCTGACTCTTCTGGAAAGTTTTATTAAAAAACCTCCAAAAAGCTCACAAAACACATTGGGGTAGAAGTGTACAGATTTTGGCAAGAAGTCCAAGAACTGTGTTATATTTGCCTGTAGGCTTATTGAAAAATAACAATTTGCAGTTTAAATGTATTTAACTGTGGATAAATTCAGCAAGTAGTGTTGAATTTGGTCACCATTCACAAACAAAGCATCTTGAATTAGCCTGTGATTCAGCCCCAGACTTGTTTTTATTACCATAGCAACCAGGAGTGTAACTGTATTTGTCCCAGTCTACAGTAGGCATGTGTGTAGGCTGTGCTACTCCTAGTAGGAAAGTGTGTTTGCCAGAGGACAAATCAGAAATAGCTTTGCATTTTATTGACTTTTCACACTTTGCAAAGTCATCAAATAGACAAATGGGTCTGGTTTGGTCAGTCGCACACCGTTTTGCAATTGTCATCACATTTTTCACTGATGTACAGTCTTAAGAGGAACCATGCATCACTTTTATAGTTAAATTAAATCTCCATTCTACTCTAGAACAGTTTGGCACCTCTGTCCTGGATCCTAGTTGGTGTACTAACCACTCAAAGGGAGAGTTAATCAACTATTTTAGCTGGAGAGCTATCGGCTAACATGCTAGCAAGCTTGTCCCCCACTAAAAATATAATAGCTCACTAAGCTTTTTTACACTTACTATACTATTTATGTGCTGTTGTGTCCTTCCTGTGATTTTGTTTTTAGGATTGTACACAATTTAATTCAAAAAGGTTAAAAAAGCTGCTTGGCCAGCTAGCTTGTTAGCTAGCACATAAGCTAGCTTGTTTATAAGCTATATCCTTAATTTTTAACTATTAAAGCATTAAAAGTGATGTTTATTAAATGTAAAACTTCTCACTGGAGCGGGGTGAAGTCAGATGTGCTGTGGCTGTCTGTTTGTGTCAGTCCGCACCCAGAAAGTCAGGTTTATCTTTTGTTTCTTTTTATTGAAGGGGGAAAAAGATACCAAGAACAGAGGCAAAACAAAACCATCTGGTCTGGTCTGGTCTGGTCGGTGTGTGCTGCTTTCCACAGCTTTTCCACTTCATCCTGATTGTTGCCATTATTGTCAATTAGCTCAACATATGGCTCATGGAACATGACTAATGATGGCACATTATGTAATCCTTATAAAGAACAGATCATTGTCAGAGATTAGTCATGAGGCTTAAGATGGAATCGCTGGGCCTCTGCCTCCCTCGCTCTGTCTCTGTCTCGGGGCATTGCCTCTATCAAAGAGCAGAATCTACTGAATCTAATGGATACTTGCTCCCGCTTCTGGGAAGTCTGCAAGTCTTTGATTGTTTTTGTCCTCATAAATGCCCGTTCAAAATTAAATCATTGTGCTATGAGTCATATCACCCATTTTGGGCGAGTTACTGTTGCCTGATTGTTATCCCTCAGAAGCGAGTAGAGATTCATTTATTATAGCTGTAGTTTAATTAAATGTGTTTACATTTTAATTTTATCTGCGATTTCATCTTCTCTGAGTTTCCGTGACTGACTTGTTGGAAAATATGCACGCAGACAATGAAAGTTTTGCAGGGATTATATACGCGATTTTGCTCACGATTGTGTGTACTCGTGCATCCGTCTGTGCAGCATAATGATTTGTTTATGTGTGCGTCAGTGCTTGTGGTGTGCCGACGGCTCGGGAATGCACTGTCTGTTATGAGACACAGGCATTGCTCTTTCTTGTCAACATTCCCTCTGAACAGGGCGAAAAAGGAGAACGAGTACTTTCTTGTCTTGTCATATTGAAGAATGGCTCTCATTTTTGGTTGATAATGTGCCTTCAAAATCTTTATAAATCACTGAGTTTTCACCTTTCAGTGGAGTCAAGTAGGTCTGCTTTATGTGAAACTGAGTTCCAGGCTGTCGACCCGAGCAGATACACTCATAAAAATGATTTTCAGCCCTTCCTTTCATACCAGAAACAACGTTATCCTGATTAAAGCATTTTTATAACACCTAAGACACTCACGTTAACGCCTTTTCCTTTTCTCAGTGATTACTCTTGTAGACAAATTGACACAGATTCATCTCAATATTGTATTTAAAAAAAAATAAACTATGAGGCTCATGCGTAGTTTCAGCAAACCTGTGGACCAATTACAGGAGCACATTTCATTTAACCATAAATAAGCTAATAAATAAATAAAATGAACATTTTGTGTTTTCATAGTTCGTAATTAACACAACCAATGTCTGATATGTCACTGTAATTGTAAGATCTTCGCTTAGGGATAATTATCCAGTAATTAAAAAAAATGTATTGGATAATTATGCAATAAAGTATATTTAATATATACAATATAGCAATCAAAACACTGCTGTTGAGTGTACTGTATGCAGTTTCTTTGGAGCTTCCTTTCAAGGACATAATTTGGGTCTTCCAGCAAATAATCTTACAATGTTCCTGTTGAAACTATATAAATGCTGAATAAAGTATATAGTTTGATTTATATGGAGTTTTGAAGCAACTCTGATGTACTTTGAATATTGACTTTAACCCATTTTAACTGAATAACTGTACATCTGCTTTATCAAGTAGCAGCACCACTCAAAGACAGAGGCTGCAATGCTGTGGGTTAAATACTTGTTAGCTTAGTAGACAAGGATTAAAAGAAATATAATGTGCATCTGCTTCGTGCTAACAATTACACACGTAAATGCCGAAACATTCAGTTTTGTTCCTTCAGTGTGAACTGTCACTCTGCTTTTAGCTATGTTTTGGTCTCCTCCAGTTTTGCTAGCTTGACATGTCTGTCATTGGGCAGTGTAGCAGCAGCTGCTGGAAACACGTTTTATATGATCGGTGAGAGTCAACTGTGTAACCACTGGGCTAAAAGAGGCTAAAACACACATTTCTCTGCAGCCGCATCAGTGAGACCTACAGCTTTTACATTAAACATATTAAATCGATTAGCGGAGCTGTGAACTGTTCATTCCAGCTTATACATGTGCTTGATGTGTTGCCACCTCACCTTGCTCCCTTGCATGTGTAACTCATTATATGAAAAAACATTATCAAGCACTCATCTTCGTTCTTGCTCTAAATTGCGGCGTTATTCAGGTTAAACGTCCCACGTCGGCGGCGGAGACTGTCTATTGAAGAGCTGCCACCCCCCATCCTCTCTGCCATTACTCAACCTTCAGATAAGGATCAGCGGTCAGGATAAGCGCAGATAAAGACGGAGAACGACATTATTCAACAGTGGTGAATAATTGAGGAGCCTCTGGTCAATTTCTGGGAAAAAAGAGGAAGACTGTCGCGGTGACTATCCTTATCGGCGGCGGCATGGGTCTCCACCCAGGAAGCAGACATCTGCCAGGTTGCAGAGCTCGTGCTGGGTGAAAGAGGACAGGTGGGGCGTCCATCATCCATGCAGAAAGGACAGAGGAACCTTTAAGTCAGCAGGATCCATTGTTCAATGAAGGTCAGCAGTAAGGTGGAAATGAAATAGGGCGACACCGAGGAGAGTGATAATAGCACATCATGGTGGAGGTTTCTGATTCGCTGCCATATACTCCATCATGCCCGCCCAACAAGCACTTCACTTCTGCTTAAGACAAGGTGACACTGTACAAATCTGGCAGCGCCCAGTCTCGGAAAACTAATCTAAAGGTTATGGTAGTCGAATGAGAGAACGACTTCGCTTGCAGGAGGAGAAACATGAGTTTTAACCAGAGTCATCAGAGTTGACGGTAAACGTACACACCCACCCCTCCATCGATCCGCCCCCCCCCCCCCCAAAAAAAAACCATCCACAACCTCATTTTCCGCTGCGCTGCTTCAACGTCAAACTGTCGTCAAACTGTTTCCAGTCGTGTCTTCTCTGTCTGTGTTTAGGAAATGGTTTTTTTTTTAGGTTCATACTTTAGATTTTAAGACATATTGTCACAAAGTTTTGTGAAATCAATGCAGATGAATAGATGAAAAGACTTCAGTGGGGCATTTGACTCACACCGCGCACCTTTTTGACCACATTGTCCTGTTTATTCCCTTGAAACCAAATACACGACAGCATATCATCATTTCTTGTTCTGGTTTACAGGCTACAGCATTTACTACATATTACAAATGTAGTTTTAAGAGGCAATATTTTATAACAGATGTGGAAAAAGTATTTATGGTTCATTTCACTATGTTTGGATACACACTTGTGGCTTGATTCAACCACAATGCCATTTAAAGCCCATTTTTACGGTGTATGACCACGGCTGTAACTAGTGGTTATTTCCATCATAGATTCATCTCTCGATTATTTTTCAATTACTCGGCTGGTATGTAAAATGTTAGGAAATAGGCAGAAATCCAAAAAAAAAATATCCCAGGGGAAAGGCTGTGGTTTGGGTTAATAGAAGCGAAGTTAATTGCAGCCCAGCGGTGGATTGGGCGAACGGCTTCCTGGCAAAAATCCTGTTGGGCCACTGGATCGTTGGGCCGGTGGACCGTCAGAAAGTCAATAAAGTTTCTGGCCGTGTCTGCCTCTTTACCAGCCCTCGGTGCGTGCCTCACTCAGGGATCTATGCCAGTTGTCCAAGTTACTGAATTTCTTTACTTTTCCCCCAGTTCAACCCTGTTGCAGGCCCTTCTGCCTCAATGCTTTGATGTACATTATTTGATGTATGTGTGTCCAAATCTGAAGCTGGGCTAGGGAATCTGTTCTTTTGATCCATCTGAGGCATCATATTTATGGACCACTTCACATGGGATGTTGCTTCCTCCCACTCAGCATGTTTGCAAAACTGTTTTGCGATCATTTCGAGCCAACATTGCAGTCTAAAAAAACGCTCGGGTGAGCCAGAGTGACGATTTTCCGCTTCGCGTCTGACTTATTTTTGTGTCTAACTCCCCTCCCTCACTGCTTATCGTCTAGGCTGAAAAGTGAAGAATTCACTGCTTCGTTTGTGCATCTTTTGCGCTGTTTTTAATGATGTTCAGGAACCCTAACGGGTTTTTATTTTCCCCATGTTTTTCGCTCGTTATTTGATTTGAGACGTTCGCTGCAGGCTGCTCGGGGATTGCGTAGCTGCTGTCATTTGTTTTTGTGTGCTGTGCCGTGGTGCGTTCGTTGCAGTGGGAACCTCCAACCTCTTGACACCGATGATCAGCAGCTTCAATTCATGCGATCGTTTTCATGTTGCTCAGTTACTGTTTGACTTCTGGGCTTGATTTTATATCACAGCTTGTAAATGTAGCGTTGCTCAGCGGCCTACATTTCAACTCTACCTTTTGTCAGTAAAACACAAATCCGCTGCAGGCTTGAAAAATGGCTATAAAATGATTTTATTTGTTGTTTAGAGCAGTGGCTGTGTTCAAATTCAGTTAAATTACATTCAAACAATGTTTACTGTTTAAACATGCATCAATTATAACTTATTAAACCATGAATGCTCACTATGCTCCAAACCCTCGTGTTTTCCCACTAAATATGGGTAAATATACCCTTTTCTTAGTCTAGCATGCGTGGGCATCCGTTTGTCCTGGTGTAGTGACAGACGTCCCATCAGAGATTTGTTTATTGTGTCCAGCATTTTATTTTCTTCCAAAACGAAGAATCCTAAAATGCCTTTTTGCAGCGATTGTCTAGACGTGCGGGTGTGAAAAAGTAGGTTGGGTTTGAGCCGTAGCTCTTAATTCTTCAGTCGTTTGACAGGAATTGGTTTGTTTTAATCATACCCCGGCTGAAAACCCTAATATATGTTTGTGTTTTTCATGCATTCTCCTTTAATTGTGCTCTCCACATTCACTTTGTTTATATTCTTTCATCTGCTTTGTCAGTGGTGGAACTGGAGTTTATCCAATTTCACCTTCCCTCATTAATCAGTAGGACAGAGGGTGAAGTTTATGACGGCTGGACAAATGCATTGGCTATCAGCAAGTGTTTGAGTCCATTAGTGGTTGTGTTTTTTGATGTTTGGGGGCATTTTTGTCATTTTATTTTGCTAATTTAATGATCTGCCTGTGAAGAACAAGAGACAGCAGCTCTGAAGCTCATTCAGAGGTGAAAAGCAGCGTGTAGAGCCAGAATATTTTCTCATCTAACTCAATTAGGGATTTGTTTGGGCCAGACCTCAGTTGGTGACTGTTGGTGACTGAACAGAGAAAAGAGCAACAAAGGTGGTTTGGCCGAGTATGAACTGTATTTTAGCATGAGTTGACAAAGCAATCAAGACAGTCTTCTGTCTGTGAACGAGAGAAACTTGGATTCAGAAGGAGTGCGGTTGAAAATGTACGATAACCCACGTTAAAGACGAGCAGAGTGACGCTCCTGAACTTTGGTTTAACTCCCTCGTTGTTGTCTTTGTGACCAAAAACACAAAAATCTCCACGAGCGTCAGAAACAGTTTTGAAAGTTCTGACGTTCTGTGTAAAGTGGTGACAGATGCTACGTGCGTTAGCTCCCAGGCTACACTGTAATCTGTTAATACACAAATCATCAGTCATTGCGTCTTTAAGGGCTGTCCTGCTCTGCTTGAACAGTATGTATCGTAGATCATTATGGATCCAGGCCTAATCGAGCCCCATATGAGTTTAGGTCTTCAGTCTTTAACTCAATCACACCTTAAAATCATCTCGACACAGTCCGGGTCAGCTGAAAATTGCTTCATAAATCATTTACTGCGACCTTGTCTTCATCCACCGATAGCCTTAAGTGATTAAGTGAAGCACGCTTGTAATTTTCCTGTTTTCACTCTTACGTGAAGCAACAGCAGATCAGATGCTTGGACACAACCGAACACCACATGCTGCGCAGAGAACTAAACTCCTAGTTTACGCTCGTTGGCACGCTTCCCAGTCAAAACGCACAACATTTGCTGCTAATGTTTTGTTGCTCCTGGTGTTCTCTGAGCTCTATTTCGTTTCTGATTAATACCTCCTTCCTGATTAAAACCTTGTTTCTGCTTAATAAGCGGAGGAAATAAGTGAACAATAACAGAGAATACATCCCCAGAGGAAGCAATATCTCTCTGCATTCTGCAACAAGCAACTACTTGATCCCAAATAATAATTAGTTTCATATTTTTGGATGAGGAGAATATCAAAGCTCTCCTGTTTTCTATCAAGGCCAATTATTTTAAAAGGAAATGACATCATCTGAGGTCCAAGGTGGGCCAGTAAAGCAAGAGAACAGTCCTCCCCTGCCCACTGGCACGCACATACAACAGCCACTCCAACTCCTCCCTCCCTCGTCGTTTCACTCTCAAACTGAAATTAAGTGTATTTCCTTGCTAGTCTGCACCAACAATGGCCAAAAAACGATTATTGTGGGATTCGCGCGGTACAGTTGGATGGTTACGGAGGAAAAAAAGAAAACAAATGAGTCGAATACCCCAGAAAGAAGCCTGTTATTAATTACAAAAGGGCTTGAATCGCTTGAGCCTCGGAAAGCAGTGGGATCAAAGAAGAAATGAGGGATGACAAATAACCTGCGGCTCGAGTCTGCTGGAATTCAAGTAGTGAGATGATACGACCCCGGCGAGAGAGGGAGAGAGAGGGCAGGAGGAAAATATATATATATATATATATATAAAACATACATCAGAGAGATGAATGGATGGGGAGATTTGTCAGGGGGGGATTTCAGACACATCTATACAGATTTCTTTTCTTCTGGGTCTTGTTTTTCAGCAGGTATCCGCTGCACCCGGACATTAATATAAAGTTTTAATTAGAAAAAAATAGAAAAACAAAATATCCCGGTGTAATAAAACGAATGGAACTGCTGGAGTGCACCGATTTGGATCAGGTTAGCGCTTCCATTTCTCCCGCAGTTACAGCATCCACACGAGTAATTGCTCACAAGACTCTCACCCGGTTATTTTCCTCTGAATTTTAATGGCATCGCTGACAAAGGACAACTGGGGCAGCCTATTTTTCAGTCTGACTCTCTGTTATTATTAAATCCGGTTCAATGTGTCACTAGTGTGCTGTCAATGGAGCTGTCACTGTGACAAGCTCGGGGCTCTGGTGAATCGAGTGCTGGTTAGAAACACAGGAAATAGTGTCTCCCGTAATCCTCCCCCCTCCTCACGCCCCCTCGCCACCACCACAGACTTCAATTGTGAAACATGTCATCTCCGCTGGCTTAGGGAAGCTTCCAGCTTTCCCAGACACAACGCAGATGCTGCGACCACCGTCACACATTTAACCCTGGCACAGTTGGTGATATGTGTTTATTATTTAATCTTTTAACCGCTGGAGAAGCACAGAAGCGTCCCAAGTGCCCCTTTCCATGTTTCAGAATAGCGCCCAGGAGGCATCCATCATTTTTAAAAATCATTCCCAGTTGATGCACTAGTGTGATGGCCGAGGCGGTGCCATCAGTCTTTACAGAAAAAGCGCAAACTACAATGATCGCTCTAGTTGCAGCTGCCAAATGCAGGAGGGACAGCAGGGAGAAAAACTGCTACTTTGAATCTTTGAGTATGTTAACCAATAGACTTATAATGTCACTGCCCCATCATTGCGGCACAAGTAGATCTGACTGCAGTATTTATTGTGTTTCATTAAATTAAAGTGCTGTTCAGAATGTATTAAATATGGGTAATGCTGGTGACAGTTTCAGCCTTATTCTTTTAGCTGCAGCCCGAGGCTGTGAAACGAACTTAGGAACTTAAAATTTAATTTAAATGAAGCCATAAGCAGGCAAAACAGTAGTAGAGCCTACTTTGTATCTTCTGAGCACAAGGCCCAGTTCAGACCAGAGATCACGATGAGACGACACATAACTGAACGTAATGTAATGCTGTGAAATCCGACCATTTACCTGGTGCAATTGCAAAATTACGACTGTTTCTGCTGTTCCTAAATGCAGCAATGCCCAGTAACAAGTAAGCCACATATAGCTGCTAGCTACAGTTGTTGTGAGTCACAGAGCACATCCCGGACGATGCGTTTCAAGATTACTGCTTGGGGCTTTAGTGCTGAAACAAACCAAAGCGGCAGGAGTGCTGGGAGCTGTGTTGCTGCACAAGGTGACTACTTTGATCAATGCGACACGATTTAGCTTTCAGTGCACCTGGATGTTATTTGGTCAGTTTCTCTTAAAAAGCATCTTTTGGTGTGATTGATGGCGAGCTTGTGTTATCCTGAACAGCTGACAGTCTGTAACTCATGTCGCAGATGATCATGCTGTGCTACTGTCTTATTCAGGGTCTAGAGGGATAAATGGTTTATTTCTGAAACGCTGTTTGAAATAAAATAAGAAAAACACCAATCAATCATTTTCAAAAAAGTGCAATAAGTGCAAATTAAATTCCTCTGCCTAGAAGAGACCTGCAGTGGGTTTTTAATGTTGTGTTTTGTTGCCGCGGATATCTCCACAGCTATCTGAAATTAGGAACAAAAGCTTCTTCATGTGCAGGCTCTGAAGATCCGGGCCAATCAAGAAAAAAACTGCCAACAGTAGCGACCCAACTGGTGGAAATCTCTCACCCTGTTAAAATCATGGCGTCACCAGCCCATAACTTAAGATTTAACTCCAGCTCGTTTTATCTTGTTCACTTTTTGCACCACTTTGGGATGATGCGATAGATGGTGAATTAGGATCAAACTACATGTTTGTCTTGGTGGCTGACTCCTGTACGTTGGACCTAGGATAAGTGATGATTGGAATGTCGCCAGTTTTAGAAGAATGCCAAACTGGAGTCACGCGCTTTCCACGAGGTTGACAGGAAATTGCATTCATCTGTCAGTTTTTCTCTTTTGGGGTGTCGTGAGGTTTGTCGGTACAGAATGTCGTTCGTATTTAATATTGGCTGCATTTAGGGTTTTTTTATCATGTGGCGTATCTACGCTTGTTAGCAAATGTCCATGCAGATGGAAAAAACACAAACCGCCACGATCTGCGACTGGATGTGATAATTGTATGGAACTTGACCCTGCAGTTTTCTTGTGTTTATTATGTGTTTATTAGCTAACAGCTACTTTTTAGGCAATGAAAACAAAGGGGTGAGCATAGGGAGAGCTACTGAAAGGATTTGGTGAGAGGAGAGGAAAAGCGCCAGTAATATTACACTTTTAATAAAAAAACACAGAATCAAATAGTTTGAAAAAATGAATTTCAGATAGCAACTTTTGCATCTGTTAGTTTTTCAGCTCATGTCCAGTGGCTGATTTCAATCAAACCACAGATGGTTTCCCAACGCGCCCAGTAAAGCGGTGGAAACCCCAAAACCAGTCATTTACTCTGAAGCTGGGTGGACCGAACCACAGCTACGTCAACACCAATAGTATTGGACTAACGTTCAACAGGTGCCATGAAACAGGTCAGTGGGGATGCTCGCGCGCTGCTTTATGTGTGTGTTCTCGTTGTCTAATTTGAATTGTTGGCTGTTTGAGGCTGTTTTCTGTCCTCGGTGACAGAAAGAGCAAACGTGGAACCAGTCAAACTAAAAACTTTCCAGCTGATGGCAAAACACATTATTTTAGAATGGGAAACTCCGCTCCACTCCTTGTCTCACCTTACATAATCCTCCGCTGGGTGGGGAAAAACCTTTTGCCATATATTTTTATACGCCGTGCTGTTATTCTCCCTTGAGTCTGTAGCACTGTTGTTTCTTGTTGTTGAGCAGTAAACTCTCATGACGACTGCGAGACACCTCTGGTTCTGTTTCTATAACCGCTTAGGAAAAAAGAGAACAGAAACGGCGGCCAATTAAAAGCTGTGAAACAACACCGACAAGCGGCAGCCGCAACCAATGATGACCTGGGTTTGCAGGTGAGTCAATGTGGTGGATTCAGAGAGAATGTGTTTGGCTCGATGAAGCAATCTGGATCTAGTTAAAATGGAAATCATTTAGTCGTTAGCATGTAAAATGGATAAAACAGAAAATAGGCCTGCAGCGGATATTCATGGCACCCTGAGGATGAATCCTAATAACTGATGATGCTGTGCACCAGCAGAAGGTCAAAACTCCTGCAAATCAGTCAAATATCTCTACCTACATTGATAAGAAGTCACTTTTATTCCTTGGTTCCCAGATGATACATCCTCCTAGCTAAAGTGATCCTGTGAATTTACCCTTAGAGCCAGAATGAGGTTTACCATTTGGTGTTTTCAGTCACATCTTTCCAGTGTTCGTCATCCATATCACCCTGCATACACCATCAGGTCAAATGACCGACAACTATGACGAAAAAACAAGCACTAGTTAACATTTTTTGTATGCTAACAGCATGCTAAACTGAGGTAGTTAGCATGTTGAAGGAGCAACAAAGAAAACTTTTTCAGCGTTTCCATCAGTTTTGGACCAACTTGATCTTTTTCTGTTTTCCCCATAGAGCGTCATAGCAACAAAAAGCAACAAGACAAGACCACAGCATTTGTTTCCAATGATGATAATCGGAAATCACTTTGGAAATAGAGAAAAAAAAAAGCGTGCTCACTTAAGAGGTGAAGTGTAAACTGTCGTAATTTAAGATGGAGCAATAACATATTTTGAGTGTTTTTGCGCTTCATGGAAATGTACAGTTACAGGGGAGTAGAAGAAAACATCAGATTGTTCATTTAGTCCGTAATGGAGACATGAAAGCAGCAGGAGAAGGAGGAGGTTTTTTAAAAGTGGATCAGACTGGCAGTTTAAATGATGCTTAAAAAGTGATTGTTGTTCTGCAGCCGTGCATTTAAGATTTACTTCATAATAAGTAACTCCTGTAGCTAAAGCAAAAAAGCATTTCCTTTAACATTTATCTTAAGCGGATGCCGTGGAATGCATTAAAATTGCGGCTAACTGCGTGTCTTAGCCTCCTAGCATGATGAGATTGTTTCGGCGATAGCAGCGCTGTTGGGTTAGTGATTTTTTATACGGTGTGCGCCTGTGGGCCTTTAAATTATTATTACTTATAATCAAATCTTGCAACGGGGAAAGATTGAGTAAATTTGATTAGACGTTTTGTGCAACGTCTCCCTCCAGTCCACATGATTTGCAGCAACAGCTTTCTTGCATCTGGAATACTTGCTATGGGAACATATTTGGTTTTGCTCGTGCGGCAGAGGTACAGATCGTGGTCGTCTAGGCGTCATTGTGATTTGTGGACCTCTCTGGACAAGCAAGTCATGCGATGTCATCAAAACAAACCATCTGCTGTGAACCAATGAGGTCCGTGTTGTGTTGTAATCAGGGGGCCTTGGCGCCCTGACATAGCGTCATAAAAAGCAAAAACCCGCCTTCATAGCGCTGGTACAGCTCTTCATCAATCACAACACTTATTTTCCTCTTTACTTCCATCCTGGTGATGGTCCCAGAAGCCTTGATTCAATTCAAAAAACAAACTATAAATTCATTTTGCTTTAATTTGATTCACACCTTCAGGCCGCACTCTCAGGGGAGCCATCTGTTCTCAAATTCAGGTTTTTCTACCTCTCCCTCTCCTAAGCTTTCTCCGTGTAACCGAACAGAAAGGCGCGGCTCTGCTGGTTGCTCAATCGGCTGGCTTTTAAAAATTGCAGCGCTTTGTCAGCTGAGTGGAAAAAAATAAATAAATAAGGAAGAAGCTGGAGGTTGGGCTCGCTCTGTCGACCGTGCTAGAGGTTACAGCCAGATTGGAAGGCGTCGCTTGGCGGGAGTTATGTCCAATACATTTCAGTTGCGAAAATCCTTCAGTGAAACCCTTCTTTCTTTTTCTTTTCTCTCTCCTCCAGTGTTACACCATCCTCGCTGTCAGTGAGGACATAGTCTCAGAGAATTAGCCAACCTGGGCCAAATTGTTTCCATCCCCAGGAACACAGTGTATTGGGTCTCACCGGGCTGCGCTGTATCTGAGGAAAATGTAATTCTAGGGGCCTTGTAATGGATTGGGCTGTCTACTTTTTTGTATTGTCTTTTCAATATCCACCTCAGCAGGCAATATGGCTTGCCTACACCGTGTGCCAGCGCTGAAGCAATGCGGTGAAATGAGCCTGTTGTTGCCTCCTTTTGTCCTCCCTAAAAATCTGGGCCAGACAGGCAGCACACTCTGCTCCGGCGCTCCGTGAAGCTGTGCAAAACTTTCTCTCTGCAGAGCCGCCGATATTAAACAGCACCCTCCGTTAACGCAGCAGCTCTGATTTATAATTAAACTGTCATCATCTGATATTAATAATCATGAATTAATCAGTTTAATGTTTAGTTTCAAGCCGCCAAACGTATTGTAGCAGCACCGAGGCGAGTCTTTTACCAGCTTTTGCTAATTTCACTGCAACTTTGAAAATGTTGTTGCAATAGGAGGTTTGCACCGAGGGAAAAGAGTCATTTTTCACATGGCGAGCTAAAAATACTCTCAAGCTATTTTATGCTAAGCGTGATTCAGTGCACGTACGGACCAAACAAGCGTCTGCATAGGTTAGAGATCAGGTTTGTGATTGGAGAGTCACCAGTTCCCGGATGGACTGGGAAAATGTGGTTAGGGGATAGTAAATTAATAATGCTTCCCGCTCCCACAGCAAGCAGCGTCCCTCATAAGAGCTCCATCAGAGCTGCTCAGTGAGCAGCAAACAGCAGACCGTCGCCGTGCTGGGAAACAGAAGAAGTGAGTAAATGAGCGGAGAAGGGCGGGATGAGGTGGGGCGCGGGGACGCTGTGCTCAGCTGACGTTCCCCAGGATAAATAAACTCAGAGAGATGTTCTCCGAGATTACGTTACACCTATCAGGAAAAAGTGATGCAGCTCCCAGAACGGAGTGCGTCTGCAGAGCGGCGGTTTAGCGAAAATAGCGCCGTGAAGCAGACCGGATCTCCTCTGTTCTCTCCTCTCGGCGCGCGCCCGGCAGCAGTTTGTCAGATTGTCTTTTAAAGATATAAAATCTGTTAAGAGTTGAAAGACTCCTTCTACATCTGCTTGATGTGATGTAGAAATAAACCAAGCTTGAAACTTGTTGACTCCACAGCTGAGATTTGATTTAGATTATCACAGATGTGCCTCTTTGGTGACTGACTTTCCCATAAGGCTTTGCAATCTGTATGCAAAAGGAAGGGTTTTTTTCCATTTTCCCTCAGTTGATAGATGATCTCGCCTCTCTGTTGTCAGCTCCTGTTTGTCAGGTGAGGGGGTTACCGGGCCTCCTGTATGTAAAATAGGAGCACATTTGTGCCGTTGCATGATTCATATTAAAGTCGAGCTCATCTATCAGCTCTCTGATGACATATTCATCTGATCGAGGAGGAAGGATCCAACACAAAAGCGGCGGCGGCGTTTAAAGACATTACTTCCTGTTTGTGTGATAACGGCTGAGACACAGTCGGGTCTGCGAGCGCTGTCACATTTCTCTGGTTGCATGTTCGCAGATATGGAAGTGGAGCGGCGCCCTGCGTGTTACCGTGTTGCTGCAGATAAGGCTTCAGGGAAATGCTGTGTTCATCACTTTACAGGAGGGTGAAATAAGATGGTGTCTTGCTGTCGCCCTGCCGGCAAGTGCGGCTCAAATCAAAGTAAAAACGGGGCCATCTGGAGAAGAAAATAAAAAGTGCCGCTGCTGTGGTGCTGGCTTTTCTTTTGTCTCACCTCAATGTTGGCGGCAGCCTCGTTCGGGCTTCACGTCTCTGTAAATTCACCTTGGTGTTTCGTCCCTCTGTGATTTCACTTTTCTTGCGTTCCAACGTTCTCTTCTCGCTTTCTCTGACAACGTGAGAGCACGAAGCAGCGGGGCCTTGTGCTAACGATACTCCGCAGACTTGAGGCCTCATTGATAAGTCAGACGCTGCAGCTTCTCCAAGGACCTAAGCAAAAAGGCTTTGTCTCTAAAATACAGCGCTTCCGAGGCCGTACAGAGTCTGCATCATATTCTTCTTCTATTTAATTCGGTTGCATCAGCCCTCTTTGTCTTTGTCTGTCTTGTTTCCTTGCTCCGCTGGACTCTTCCCTGCAGAACCTGTTTCGCTGTTTTGCAGGTGAAAAGAAGTCTTAGCCTCGAGGTTGAACCCGGGGACGCGTTTAGGATGAAATGTGAAAGCTTTTTGAGATTTCTTTTCTTGTTGCAAAGATGCAAAGGCGTCTTTTTTTTTTTTTTTACCTGCAAATCAAACAAACAGAGTTCACAGGGAACCGCATGAATGCAGACGTGACAGAGAGATAATCACATTCATGGAAGAATCCTCTTGAAAATACCCCGAAGCACCGCAGGAAACAGCTGCTGGACGAGATGTACTTTACATTTCCAGGTCTATTCAGCTGCTTGAAAGTGTATTTTTTTATAATTCATGTGTATTAATTGAAGGAGAGGTGAGCACACGTTAAAGTATTGTCAGTACCGCTGCAGTATTCATCATGTACTCGTCCCTGGTGCTGGTGTCATTTAAGGAAAAGCTTACCATCTACCTACCATTTAGACTTTCTCCTAGAAACGTTTTAAATTTAAATGCAAATTAAATATGAAAAAGCTATAAATGTTTGAATAGATTTGTGATTTGTTTTAGTTTATTTTTATGTCAGAACATACAAAGTTTTCATTTATTGTTGCTGCAGCTTTGCCTGGTGCAGGGAAGATACCGTCTGCTGTTCCTGACCGCAGCACGGCCCAGTAACCAGCATGCAGCAGCTTGCTGCTAGCTTGAACTGTTGTGAGTCAGTATACAGAGTTATGTTGCACCAGCAGTAGCAGCAGTTGCAGAGTTACTAGCCGTAATGTGACCACTTGTGTGACGTTTAGCAGAGAGAAAACATCAAATAAGCTTCATGTGGAGGATCTTCACCTGCTAGGACCCAGACACCAAACCACAGCCTCAGCAGTGGAGAAGCATGGGGTCAGGAGGACGTTGTAGTTTTCTCAAGCATTTGTGCATCTAAATCCATCCCCCAGAGTCAGTGGAGAGCTCTGCTGCACTGTTCTGAGCTGTCTGAACTGTGCTTGATGGTGCTTTGGTTTTGCATCTTGGTACAGCTTGACACAAACGTGTCTCCCCACTCCCTATTCACTGGATTTGGTCACGGCGACTTCTGCAAAGTGAAATTCCAGCTGGAGGGCCTTTACTTCGGCACAGTGGAGGTCCAGAGGACAGCGTAGATCATACCTTACATAGTAACATGAAAGGACTTGCGATCCAAGAATGGCAGTAGTGCAAGGTTACAACTTCGATGGGATTGGAGGCCAAATACACATTAAGTAAGGCGTTTGCTTGTTATTGAAGTTGACCTGTAATCTGCCAAGATAAGTCAGCCACCGTTCACAGCTCATGTCATTGAAAAATAAATGCTGGGTTGTGTTTATTAGTGAGCTTTACAGCTGCAGCTAGTGCCAGTCTAGCTAGCTTCCCAGCTTCCCAGTCTTTGTGCCAAGCTAAGCTAAGCTAACCAGCTGCTTGAGGGCAAATACTTTAAATTTTAACTTGCAAAACAAAGCATGATGTTGAAACCAACACATTAACTTCGTAACCCAGTATCTTTCTCCTCTTTGTCACGTCACTTGGCATATTTTAGTTAAACTCTGAGAGGCTTGTGACCGTAATCTGTGAATTTAAGGTTCATCCCATTCGATCGAAGTTAAAATACGACCAATTTAAGGTGCAAATGTCCTTTTAACATTAGTTTGTTTTGTTGTTTAAACCTGTGTACTTTTACTTTGAACTTACTTACTTAATATGACGCATTTGTCTTTATTTAGCGGCTGTGTTGGGTGGAAAGACGCTAACCACAGCTTTTAGGACCAACTGAACAACTGAAAATTTTAATGAACTTGCTGCTAATTTGTTTTCACCTTCATCATGTGGTTGTGCCATTGGTATAATGTGCCTGCCGGGTCCGGTGTGGGTTTCCTGAATTGTGCTGAGTCGGCCCTGGCAGGTTGCGGCGCTGACGGAGCCAGCGGCGGTGAGCAACTTTTCCCTCGCTGTGGCAGATTGCGGTGAGAGGTTTGTAGCGCCTCTCTTCTTTAACAGCTGTTTAAGCTGTAACTCATGTTGAGAAGAGAGATCCAATCATTATTATGTTATTATTCAAATCTTCCAGCCGCTCCTCAGACTCCCGTCGTACTATTCACGGCTTAAAATCCCTGATGAACGCACAAGGTTGATTTTGTTTGCTTAACAACATCCACATGGCATCAGTCACACTTAAGCCCACTTATTCTCTCTGTGCTGTTATGTAAAGCCCCGACGCTGAGCATCAAGTGGGGAAAGCTCTGTGAAGGCTCACAAGGCAGCGCTGTCCTTTACGCTCTCCTGCGTTTGATGTATTTTAATGTGTTTTCCCATGTTTTAATTAAAATGCTTTATTAAAACGCTAAAGTAATGGAGGCAGTTTTATGCATTCTTCCATGAATTATCACAAACACTTATGGAACAAATGCATAAACTTGCTCCGACATGTCAGAGGGATGAAAGCGTTGCAGCAAAACAACAGAAAGCAGCTGTGTGCGTGTGGGCGTAGCGCTACGGGCTACGAGGGGAGATGATGAAAAACATACCTGTGGGTCCTGTTTAGGGCTCCTCAAGCTGCAGGACAACAGGAAGTGACACCGCTGCGGCTCCAGTTGTGCCGCTCGGCTTCATGGCAGCAGTGAATCATCCCTCCGTGCAGATGCAGGTGAGCAGCACACTGAATTCACAGCTTGCTGGGCAGAAGGAGCTGAGGCTGATGGGTATTGTAGTATTTAAACCTGTCCTCTGTGTCAGAATGATGCAGAAAGCATGACTGTGTTTGAGACGAAGTTGAAATAATTAAAAGTGGAGGTCACAACATAAACCAACAGGGCTATTACATTACAGGAGAGTCGCGGGTTTCATAACAGTGAGGGAATTGTTTAAAGGAACCGTCGAGAACCTACAGCCGCACCTCGTCATCTCATACTGCAATGTTTCCCAAACCTGTGCATATATTTATTTGAATTTTAATCAGTGTCCCTTTGCCGTCAGTTGGCGATTTGGATTTATTTGGCTCCGGGGGTTGTGAAAAAAAGTGTGTTTGTTTACTTTGTCTGTCGAGGTTTAACCAACCAATATGATTATTTGTGCTCCCAATGCAGCTGTGTTTGTACAAGCCAAACTCCAATCTGTGTCTGAGATATTGCGCGTGACGAGGGAATGAAAAACAAATGAATGAAATGAAGAAAGCTGATTTTTTTGTCATCGCGCTGATTTTTAAATATTTAGCTCGGCTGTAATATGAAACAATGGAAAGAGCGGAGGTTAAGTGGCCGGGGAGGTTTGGGTGGGTTTGGCTGCAGGGGGAGGCGAGGGAGACACGACGGCTAGTTTTTACTGTTTTTCTTAAAACTCCTTCAGTTGCGACTCCTCTCAGAGTCTCTGCGCTCAGCTGACACCCAGACACCAGGCATTGATCTCCTACAGACAGGACGTCTTCAGCTCCAGCTGCACGGGGGATCAGGGCTGCGATGATGGAAAATAAAGAGTGCTGATCCCTCACAAAGAGCACCGCGCTGTGTAACCTTGACAGTGACTGCTGGTGGACAGGAGGGTGGGTTGCGGGAGGGGAGGGTTGCAGGTAGTTCGGGTGGAGGAGATTTCCATTTATCTTGTGGTGCAGCGGCAGCAGCGGGATTTATTGGGCTTTGGGTGTCATCCTGTGACAAGGTGCACATTCTCTCCGTGCATTATGGGCCCGGATGATAGTAGTTGGGAGCTCCCTGTAAATAACCTCGAGGTTATGTCTTTTATTGAGTTATACATTGTGTTGAATTTATGACCGAAGCCCTATGGAAGAAAATATAAAAGAATATACAAGTAGAGCTCCCAGTGAGGCGTGAACAGAGGTGGGGGAAATGCATTCAGCCTGCTTTACGGCCGATAACACAGAGAGAAGGATGCCGAGGCGGGTTTTGGGCGCCAACACAACAAAGTGCAGAGACTGCTGGGTTTCAGGGCTCCTCTTATGTATTCACACTAAAAAAAAAACTGCTTAATTTGCTTTTAATTTGTGAATTGATTAGCACAGATGAAGAGAAATGTCTCTTTTACTAAAACGTTGCTAAAACCAAGAGCGCGTCCACTTAACTGAGGCCAAAATTGGAATTAAATCAATTTTAGCTGCTCATTTGGATTCTCCAAGACCTACGTGGTCAGGTCACCACAAAAGGTAAACAAAGAGTGATGGAATAATATCCACACACCACCGAAGCTATGGGGAAAATGAGTGACAGCAGGGAAATGAAAAAGGATGCACGTGTACACCGAGGCTGCGTCTGAACACGTGCAATTAATCGTTTGTTGTATTTTGAGAAAAGATATGAAAATACATGCAAATCAGTGAAAACCTGTCTGTCTGCAGAGGCACGCTCGTTAGCTCCTCCTGGTATGGTATGTTTACAAAGAAGAGCAACTACATGTTGCAGATAAACAACATGTTTATGTCGTCTGGACATGTGCTGACACCGTGTTTCCTTCACTTGCTGCTCTTGAAACACAACAATAAAAATACACCACAAACAACAACAACAACAACAATAGTAATATGCATCGATTTCAGAATCTCTGAATATGCAAGTGTGTTTAAACCTGCGTTTCCGACATTCACGGCATTTTCTGCTTTGGAGAGTTCAGGTTTTCAGCTGTGATGTCACAAAATCCTGCGGATACAAACTGGAGCTCGACTCAGATTCAAGGTGATGGCAGAGGAACTTAAACGTCCTTCAGCAGGTGAACGAAGGTGAGAACAGACTCCAAGTATCAAACTTCAGCCTGCTCCATCAGCACAAAGTTACAAACTGCAGATTCTTTGTCTTGAAATGCCAAAAAAAAAAAAAGCAAAACACTGCAAAGAGAAAATGCATTTTATGTGATTTGGAATGAGAAAACACAAAAGTACACACTCCTTCACACCCTTTCACTGATCATATTGAATATACAGGTGCATTCTGGGTAGTTTGTGTCAGTGAAAGCGGCCAATGACAAACCAACTGAGATACAACAGGGGGCCACAGTGACACACGATCTCAGTCAGATAAGACATTCGCTGCTTTGCTGCTCAAAAGGAACACAAGTAAAATAGTCCACGACAGACAGGAAGTGACACGTGACTTGTTGCACTTTTAATTTTTTTTTTACAGTTTAAAGTCGGAAATGAAAATGTGCCTTATATAAGAATAAAATAAAATATTAATTAATGTCATTTAAGCTCTTTATATATACAAATACACGCTCTTGTTACTTTCTGCCCAGCAAAACAAAAATGATGACACACTTTGAAGTAATTCACATTTTTAATACTACTACTATTATTACTGCTGCTGCTACTAATAATAATACGTTTTGTTGATATGGCACACGTCAAAGACAGCGTTACACAGTGCTTTACAGTAAAACATGTTGAACGTACTAGTAAATAAAATCCAAAAGGTATGAAAGACAATGGACAAGATATGATAAATTAAATAGTATGATAAAAAAATATAATATATAATTAAAATACGACTTATCTCTGTACACAATAAAGGTCAGAGACAATAAGAGACCTTGTTTTTGAGTGGCTGCGGGCTTTATGGTCAGGTTTCAAACTGAAAACGCCAACAAGGACGTCAGAAACATCTAACCAAACCTCCCTCGGCTTCAGGATGTGAACCCTGAGATCTCTGATATCAAAGTTTTTAGCGAAGGTGTATTATTAACTCTTTGTGCTCTGCTGTGGGATCAATATAAACACTGACTTAGCGAACCTGACCAAAACACACACAGTCCCACTGCCACGACCACAACTCTGCTCACGGAGGAACTGAGGGACTCGCCCTCGCCTGCGCTTAAATAATCAATCGATCAGTCTCTGGACTCAGAAATCAAACAGTCTCTTTGAATGTTAATCACACGGTGAACAACAGGACACACAGATCCTCGCTGGTTGTGAATAAAATAACACACATCACACACAGCGATGCGTCACACGTGTCCAGATGTCGCGAAAATGAATGACTCATCCCGCCGAGGTCTCGTCTGTACGTCAGCCGCCGTGCCTCCGACCCGCTGCGTTCATTTCCTGCGGCTCCTCTCCTCTTCCTCTCGGCTCCCGAATCCAGTGATGCTGGAAAATACAGCAAACATTTCCTCGGATGCTTCACAAAGGCAGCCTTTGTTGACCGGGCCAAGAAACTTCTGGATGGGCTCACGGACGCATTTTAAGCGCGGCGAGTGGATGTGTGACACGCTTGTATAGGCTGCGGGGCGCTCGCTCGCTCGCTCGCTCGGGCCTGCGCATTCCTGATGTCAAGGAAATTCCTGGTTCTTGAAAAACTAATGGAGACCGATTTGATAGGAAAATTGATCTTTTCTGAAAGCTCCACTTGTGAGGAAAGTATCCGCCGGGTTTCGTTTCCGCAATGAGATTTCCACAGTTTTGAAAAATGGGACACTCACTCTGAGAAAACAAAGTCTGCGTCCAACGTTAATTCATTGGCAGCTGAAGAACCTTTACTCACTCATTATTAATAGGACAGAGGATGATCTCATTGTCTAGTGCTGCTTCTAATGAGTTTCTAATATGACTGCTAATTATAATGAGCAGCTATGGCTCAGTGGACGCATCTAAACAACTGAAACACATTGAAGTAGATAAATAAGAACATTACAGTACAATACGAGCTGAATGTTGAGCTTCATTGGGTTGATCAGTTGCTCAAAACGGGCAACATCTCCCCAAGAAAACATAAAAAAGGGATAAAGTGTCTTTTGGCGTTCGCTGACAACACAAACAACCAAGCAACCAAACAAACAAGCTGAGTTCCAAGAGATCTGGCCGCCACCTCGGTTGCTCCAGCTCGATCCGGATGGAAACGCAATCAAACCGTCAGAGCCGTTAAAGATGGTTTGTCTCAGCTGTCATTTCCTCTAACCTCCATAATGACCTCAATACACACTCAGCAGCAGCAGCAGCAGCAGCAGCAGCAGCAACGCCGAGCGCGCATCTGGAGAAACTTCCAACTCGCTTTTCTGAGACGTTGATGCAAATCAGATCCGCATTGACCCGACATCCTGAAGGCCCGGTTGAGCCGCGCGGCCTCGCAATCGATGCGGCCGCACCAGATCGGCTTTAGTGCCACGGGTCGGTGTGTATGTGTGTTACTCAGAGAGCTCACTGATTTATTCCCAGAGAAACGCCCCGCTCCTGGCAGGTTTAATTAAGCTCTGAGATGGCCAACAACAACAACAACAGGGGAAAGAGTCCCAGTCGGAGATCAAGCGGGATGCAGCCTCTTGGACAAAGTTTTAGTCATCGGGCTTGACTTGACAATGTCACCACGACGACGCACTTTGTCACGAGCGCTCGTAAAGCTGTGTCCGGTGTGCAGCTAATGACGTACCACCGCTAATGCCTCCTCTGCTTTTAAAATAACAAGAGTCAGATGATTGGCCGCGCAGTCCGCCAGTAATATTTCATCATGCATGGCTTCAGCAGAGTCCTCATCCAACATGATGAGTCTTTACATCGGCGCTTTGTCTCAATTCATGCGACGGCATGTGTCGGTGCCCTTGTTTGTGATCATTTTTCCTGTTTGCATCGCCGGCGAAAGCCCCGGTTTACTCCCCGTTCCCTGTAAAAACAGATGTTTAGACAGTCGCCATGTCTTGCACACGTTGCTCCATTCCTGATTTATTACCGCCGATGGCTTTTAAAGGGGGGACTTCGTGAAGGAGGAGGTCGTCAGGAACACATCAGTATCCAATTAGGCGCCGTTAAAACTGGGAACGTCGTGTGTAGAGTTTGGCGGCGGTCGAGGGTTCAACTCATAAAGGGGAGTGGAGAGTGAATAATGTAGTTTTGGGGAGTGACGGGCGCTGGCGGTCGAAGTGCAGACGAAGAAAATTCATTTTGGACGCCTGTTGTCTTAGATCACATCATTCTAGCGTGCACCAGCCTCGCGGAGCTCTTGTTTTGACTCTCCCCTCCTGACGCTGAGTGACTTCACAGCCAAAACCGTGCACTCGAGCCGGCTCTTCGCTACAGCCTCGCATGTCCACGTTATGTCTGAACACATGGGACGGAGTGAAACGGTCCAAGATTAGATAGAAAAAATAAAAAAAAAACTGCAGAGCTGACATTTAGATCTCAGCTCCGTGGAGCTTGGAAAGCCCTTCCCTTCCCATAATCTTTAAACTTTGAAGCTCGTTTTGTCTAAGCACTTCGGTTAATCTTGTTTTTTTTCTTGTCCCCGTCAGATCTCGGTAAACATTTATCTGAGGCAAACTCGTCTTTTAGTCGAGTGATGAGCTTTTGACACCAATTTGTGTTTGTTAGACTGCAGCAATTCTCCCTCCCCCTGAGATCAATACCTCAGCTCGTCTCTTTCAGGCTGTTTCAGGCTTTACAAGCTGTAAAGACAGATAAAGTGGAGAGAAAGAGGGTAGAGGGAGATTGAAAAGAGAGAGGGAAATGGAGGTGGAGGGAATCACAACAGCCGGGCTGCAGAGTAAATCTGGAATTGGTTTTATTGCTAGAGCATGACTTCCCTGATGCTTTCGGCTTGGCCACTGTGATGTGTTCAGATCAAGGCTACCAAGATTTTTGCACAATTGTAATACTATAAACTAAATATGAGGGATTTCAGGCGCCTAATATCTGCTTTATCTTTGCACATTTTACATATTTTAGCATAAAAGTGGTTAAATTTGGAGTTTTGGGTCAAAGAAGCCTCTGCTGAGCCTCATGTGACTTGACTCTCATCCTTTGAAAGTCGGACTAATCTAATTTTTTAACAAAAATTAGCAGCTTGTCAAAGCAGAGTGACCCCTAATTTGTAGGGTATGGAGTCGCTGGAAGAGATTAGGCCTTTTAAAAAAAAAAGAAAGGACTCACTTACAAAACATCCAGGATAATTGAAGTCTCCCTCTGTCTGATAAAGAGCGTTCGGCTGAGACAGAGACGCGAGTCCGTCTTCGTTTATGTATTCAGAGCATCTTCTCGGCTGTTTTACTCCATTTCAGCTCTGTTTCAGCGCCGCGCACACTGCGTCATTCTTCCTAATATAATTGAACAATTAAATGAACAAATGGAACGTGTGCAGACGAGGAGATTTCATTACGGAGTCACGGGGTGGAACCACCGTCCTCCACGTTGGTGACATGACAGGCCGATAAAAGGCTGATATTGACACGTTGTGCTGGTGCGACACCGGCTGCTGTCGGTGACACAAACAGGGGTGGCACAGGCGCGAACTGAAAACGTGCACGGATGTGTTGAAAACGACAAGTAGAGGCGGGAGGAGACGTCTCGTTCCTGGCCCTGGGATGGAGGATGCTGTCAGCGAATTCCTTAAAGGGAAGACAAACTGGAATTTTATCTTTTGCACATTGAACTCTTGCAGGAAAGAAACCTCAGAAACATTTGCAGGGTGTTCTGTTTTGATTAAAACCTGTTGTTCCCATTGGTGCATTATTCCGATGATCGGAGAATGTCCCATTGGTCCGACAGCCCGTTATCCCGAAAACACACTCCTCCTGCAGTCGTTAGCTCAGTGACTGGAATGAAATCAGAGTTTTGGGCCTTTGTTTTCGGGATAACGGTCCATCGGACAAATGGGCTTTTAGTCAAATGGGACATACGTGTTTAGTTTCGGACTAATGGGGACTGATTCTGGAAAAACTGCAAAACAAATATAGAAAATTAAATTAAATTACCATTGTTTGTAGTTGAACAAAACGTAAAAAACTGCTTTACGGGTACTTTTCCTGTATTCAAGACAGGAAAAGCTTAAAATACAGTATACAAAGTAAAATTCCAAGAGTTTACTTGAATATATGAAGATTGAACCATAAAATCATGTTTAGAATACATTCTGAACGAAAGCGTAATAGATGCAAGATAGTTATTGTGTTTTAAGACAGAAAACCTTGACTCACAACATGTTTAAGATTATAAATTCCTGTAAAAGTCTAGGTCTGAGCTAAAACATCTTCCTTAACCAAAGTGTTTTTGTGGCCTGAAGGACGTTCGGGGTGATAAAATCAAGTATCGCAGACAAACTGTTGAGCAGTCAAACTCTTCTAAACTGCTCTACAGTCACTGTTCCTTGTTCCTTCTCTGAAACTTGGCTGCTAACAATCTCAGTGCCCATGCAGGGTGCCGTAACTTATCCGTGCCGTACATTATCTGGTTCCAATTACCTCATTGGATAAAAACGGAGGAGGCTGTGGTGGTGGATGTTGAAAAGCGCTGCGAGGACGCTTTGATCCTCTCTGCTGAGAAACTCCAAGGCAAGAAAGAAACAGGATGGGAGACGGATCAACAGTTTGGCGAGCGGTCGAGCGTTGCGGAGTATGCCGCCGCAGCATTTTCAGCCTGATTACCTGAGACCCCATTTCTTTTCCATTTTCAATCTAACAGCAAGTGGAAGTGTAACTGCAGCGGTTTCCTACGTGTCATTTTACTTCTTAACTGCTGCAGGCTGCCATTTAACCCGGCCTGCAACTCACAGAGAGGCAACGGCTCCTTCCATCAGTCTAAATCTCAGCAACACTGATAATATCCTTTAAAAAATAAAACTATTCTCCACGCAGAGCTCGCTGGATGACTCATCACTGTAACTGGAAACGGTTATGGGCTTCACTCGCATGCCAGGTTCGTTTCAAAACGCTGCCACTTGTCTCTTTTGGTGTGCGTCGAATTTCAGAATAAAAGCTCCTCCAACTGCTTTGTCGAATCAGCGTTCTCCCCCGCAGGTACGAGCGGTTATCTCCCGCCTGTTCGCCATTCGCCCGGTGATGTAAAACACATGGGGAGGAAATGGTGGGAAACCAGATTCAATCCCAGAAGGCTTAGTGGGAGGGACGCAGGCCGCAGCGCCGTCGGCGCACAAGTAGGTGGGTTACACACAAGCCACATTTGACATGGTGCAGTTTCATGTAGCCGTTCAGTTCATAAACCCTCTATCACAGTCATCATTCATCAGCGTAACTCGGCCTATTTAGAGAAAGCTTGTGGTTGAGTCGACGCAGGCCGGAGCTTTTTCATCTGGTGTCGAGTTTCCACTTGTGTGGTTATGATATTTCTCCCCGTGAATGACTCATAATTGCTCCTCGATCCCGAGCAAATAAAGGCGAGACGCCTCAGCTTATTAATTTATTTTATTTATTTATTTATTTATTTTCTCCTCTCACTGTTGTCGTGACATTTCAGTTCGCTCTGAAGAGAGGTGTGGCGGTAATAGATGTTACACAGTATTACAACATCTTGCATTACACCGACTCGTCAGCGAGGACAAGCTGACATGAATATACATCACACAACTGCTGCATGAGAAAACGAACTGAACCTGGACGAAAATACGCTGCAAAAAAAATGTCAAATCTTTACAGATGTTTGACTTTCTGCCAATTCCTCCCTTGTTCCCAGCGTACTTCTTTCTTTTATTGCCATCTTTCGTGTCAAGGGGGTCAAAATGAAACTAAATATGGCACAATTATTGTTTAAATTACCCTTAAAGCCCAGCCTTGTGTGATTTGGTTACCGTGGTAACAACGAGCGTGGCTCAATACTGCGGCAGAAACTTTTTGCAGAAATACAAAAGCAAAAAAAAAACCCAAAACAAACAAGAGCAACTAGTCAATCCTTCTGCTCTCAAATGGAAATCATAAGCTCATTGTTACGACACAGGAGGTCGTGTGCACGTCATGAAAACAGCGTTGCTAGGAAACGACAAACATGGACGCCAAAATTCCTTACTTCTCTCCAGGAAATGTTGATTTACTTTGCATTTCAAGACAAATACAGACAGATAATAAAATACAGAAACTCTCGCTGTGATTGCAATTGTAATTTATTAACTTTCCACCTGCTGACAGAAGAATTTCCCGGGTCTTTGCCATTTCTGAAATTGTCAGCAAGCACATCACAACTCCTGACAGAGCGACGTTAAACACAGCGCAGCATCTGTTTACAGCTCGGCCAAACAAACTGCTGTTCGCTTTGCGTGCGCCTCTTTATCTTGAAGCTCACCGTTGCAGCTGCTTTAACGTTTAAAATAAAGATAAATGCAGAAAATATGAACTTTATCAATGAAAGACTGCTCTCGGCGCTAGTACGCTGTGTTTCTTGCAGCTTCTTTGCGACAAAAGCCGACCTGTTTGTTGCAGTTTGAATGATTTTAATGTGCAGCAGCAGCAGCAGCAGCAGGGTTTCCACAGGCGCTAACCTGATACAGCTGTAAATGTGAGGCTAATGTCAATGAGATTGAATCACAAACAGTAATGCTGGATTACACGCGTGCATTATTTCCTGCGAATCGTGTGTGTGGAGGGAATTTTAATGCGGAAATCTCCTATAGAAAGGTTGTCACCGAGTGTAAATGCACAAATTTAATGTGCTAACCACTGGATTTTACCTTAAATTGCATAACAAGTTTATTTTAATTTAACCTGATTATTTAAACCCACTGCGGGATTACTTTTAGTTGTTTTTGAGAAAAAGAAATTTAATTGGCGATCACTTAAACAGACGATTTAATGATCCAGACAAACTAATTAAAACAAATACCAGACACATGGTCGGCCCTCAAGTCAGATTATTCACTTACTTAAATCGTGCATCACATAATGCGTCCATTGAAGGGTCAGCTGGTTCCTCGCTGGCGTCACATGGGTCAGCCTCCCATAAGACTTTGATTTGTTGCAGGCCAAGACAATCAGAAGTCCTCCTTTGATTCTCTCAGAGTCTCATTTTCTCTCTTTTCTCTGTCTCTTTACAATCCTCCCTCTCCTCCTCTCTCCTCTCTCTCCGGCTGCTGGCGGACAGCTTTGAAAAGTCGAGAGTCTGCCTGTTGATCAGATAGCCTTATAACTAATGAAAAGCGTCATGGAAGTGACAGCAAGATTAATGAAGTATCCCGGGCTGCACTCGCATGCGGCACACTGGGGCTTTTCCTGCAGGGCTGCCGTCGCTGCTTAACCGCTATTTATGGTGACAAATAATGCCCCATTCTGCCACCGACACCTGCGAGTCAAGGTTAAAAAACATATTTGCCACAGCCAGTGCACGGCGGAGGACGACGGATGGGGGAAAGGTGGGTAGAGGAAGAGAAGATGGGAAGGGGGAGGAGGACGGGGAAGTGGAAGGGGGGGGCAAAGAGGAAGGAGAAGAGAGAGGGAGAGCTGCCATTTCAGATATAGAATAGAACTTATTTACTGGAGCTGGACTCTGTGGGGGTGTCGGGGGAGTTGGTGGGGGGGCGGACAGGGAGGATGGGAATTCAGGATTAATTGAAAACATCTGCGCTGTGCAAAATGGCTGCAGCAGAGGAGCCTGAAGGGAATGATAGCAGCGAGGAATCACGCGCGGCACTCGAGAATGTTTATTATATTTGATTCCGTGTGCCTGTTTATTTATTTATTTTTAAACCTGCGAGGAGACGGCTGATGATGTCACCAAGTGTCTGGCTGGATATCTCTAATGCGTGTGCATGTGTGTGCGCGTGTGTGCACAGGCAGACATCGCTTTGATCAAGAAAGCGTCTCATTCGCAGTCGATACCGGCGGGCGCTCAGGAGCGGTCAATTCTGTCTGACCTTCAGCAGCGGCGTTACAGTGGGCCAATCAGACAGAGTGTGTGTGTGTGTGTGAGATTGAGCCAAAGCCCAGGCAGAGGTTATACATGTGTGGGGATGCTAACCAAAACACACACACACACATACAACATAAAAGAGACACACACATACACACACGGGGGCCAAATCCTGCAAAGACCCTCATCTGAACTTCTGTTATTGATGCTGCGCAAACACAACACATCTGCACAGAGACGCAGATGCAAAAACGCACACTGTTATGCTTCTTGTGTACACACCCTGTGTTTCAGCACACACATACTCGTGTACACAAACACACACATGCATATACAGTCGTGGTTCGCCTCCGTCAGCATGTTTTTACATCGGGAAAACATCTGAAAGAATGTTTACATACAGTCTGGAGCCGATGCAGGAGCGGATGCTGGAAGATGATGATGATGGAGGACGTCTTCTTCTTCTTCTTCTATTTTCTTTAGCACCACATTCACACCTATGGACTCACACCTCAGGCGTGATAAGATGCCAGTCATTTAAATAATAACCGGGCTCCATCTACAGCATCTTGGGCCTTAAACGTCTCCCAGTGGTGCAACTCAGGAGGGGGAGTTGAGAAAGATTCGCCTTCATTCGCCTTCGCCTCCATTCACGGGTGGAGCAGCCAGTTGTGATTGTTTTGATTCCCTCTGACAACAGAAGCTCGGTCTTTTCCACTAAAACTCAATTTAGTCTATTCAATGACCTCCTAAAGTTAAATTAGTGGATAATTAAAAGAACAATGCATGGAAACACAACGCACAGGGAAATTAAGCACTTGTGCAGTAAATTTGCCACAAGAATAAACAACTCTGTGCATTTATGTATTAATGTATGTATTATTAGCTCAATGCTAAGTGAAGCAGGGCATTAACGTGATCTGCTTGATATTTTATCTGATGTAAAGTGTAAATGCTGACGTTCCAACATTGTCCTCATGAGCTGTTGCAGTTCAAGCTGTTAGCATCAGCTATCCTGGAAAAAAGCTGCACGTACTAGCATCAGCTAACAAGTTGTATCATGCAAAAAGTGATTTCAAGGCTTTTTGAGAGGATGTAGCTTCGACATGATGATAGATTTCTGAGAAAAACGGGGTTGCATGGACGTAACATGGCATAATGTTAAAGTGAATTTGATTTGAATGTTGAAAAGTAGATGAGTCGTAGCAAACATAGAGAGTTGGATGCTAGCCTCCATTCAGTCGTGGACAACCTGTCACCTCTTTCTACAGTTTTATCATTGTATGTACTTGAATTACAGGAGGTGGAGGAAGTCGAAGCTAAAGGTAAACACACAACAACACAGCGATACAGTGTTTCTGAGCTAGTTAGCTAGCTAGCAGTAGCTAGCCAGCAGTAGCGAGTTAAACCAATAATATTATGACAGTCCCCTGTCATGATATTATTGGTTTAACTCAGTTGGTTCAGTCTCATGTAAGCACAAGTCATTATCATATTGACATTGATTAACAAAACATCTGGTTCACAACACAGAACCACCAGGTTATTTGTCTTTTACCATCAATGTGGACTAATGTCAGCCAATCAGATCATTATACAATGTAGATGATGACTGCTCGATGCATCCAGTCGAGGGAAGAGCGAAAACATGTTCTCCATCAAGAAAAACCATCTTTTCTTCTGCAGTTTCCATATAACTGATGCTATAGCAGCTAACATCTTTAGGAGCAACCACCGTTGTTTAAAAACACCTCACGACTTATGAACCCAGCCGCCTCATAATTAGTTTTACAGGAAGAAAACATGACTGGATTTTGATATAAGAAGAGAAAAAATGTGGTATGTAGTGTAAATTGGTGCACAGTCTGACCTGGGCTGTGATCTAAACGAGTTATAAAGGCATTTTTCATTCCCTCATGACTTGAAGCTAAATTAAAAACGCTCTCCTTAACCTGGGCTGTAACTCGTCTACCAGGCTCACCTGGCTAATTTGCACATCTGATGGCGAGTGCGGCTGTAAATAGCTGTGAAAGTCTGCATGTGTGAACGGGGAGATCCAGTGCTGCACCTTCTCCTGGTGCGTGGCTGAACTCCGCCAGAGAGGAATGAAGCAAAAAATTAAAAAAATGAATAATTGGGAGGTCTGCTGACAAAAAGGGCCCACACAGTTTGTGTGGACACAGCAGACAAATCCATTTTTTACACTAACGCACAGTAAATATCATATCAGGTGGGAAGCAGTGACGACATGCCAGGATTTACACACCCACCTCAATTTATGCCTTTTATGTAATCATCATTTTGCATTGGTGATTACATTTGAAATTACAATATAAAACATAAGAAGACAAATTCAAGGCAAAGACACAGAGAAATCCCCTGCAGTGACTGAATTTACTGCTGTTTGAAGACGTTTCTCATCATCAGCCGAGAGATCCCTCTGAGCTGCGAGTAAGAAACTATCACAGCGAAGAAGATTGTTGTGCAGGTGACGAGGTGAAACTCTTTTCCATCAGCCGAACAGAGAAATGTGACTGTGCCTGTATTTCCTTCTTCATGCTAGGGATCACAGTTAAAACCGCCAATTTCCATGTCAGACTCCATTTGTCGTGTGTAATTTTCATACAATTCATATTTTCCTTGCATTGCACAAGACGACGGTGCATGTGTTCATAATTTTTGTGTGCGTCTGTTGTGCAGCTGTTAAGGTTTAGCGCTGTTTGTTTATATGTTTTTGCAGGAGAGGGTGTATATACATGTGTGTGTGTCAGGGGCTGTTTTTGTTTCTGTGTGTGTGCATGTTTTGTGCATATAATAATCTGTCTGCGTGTGTGTCTGCGTGTGCTTTTGAGCAGCCTGCACACATATCTCTTGTCGAGCTTGTCTTCTTGCAAGCATCTGTATCTCCAAGTGTGTGTAGTAGATGCACAGTTTGTGCGTGTTTTGTGCCTGTGTTATGTCTCTAAAAATCCTGTGTGAGTGTGTGTGTGAAGGCTACAGATAGAGGGGAGCAGCAGCACTGTCTCATGGCTGCAGAAGCAGAGCAGCAGCAGCAGCCTGATATCAGCTCCTGTTGAGTCTGATTACAACCAGCCAGAGAGCAGGAGAGAAAAAACACAAATCACGAAAAGAAAGAAAGGGAGAGGGTGACAAAGTGAAAGCAAAACAAGACAGACGGGAACGAAATGCAACAAAAAGACAGTCTGGGAATGCGCGTGTGATCATCAGAGAGAAAACAAAAGAGCGAGTGTCATCAACAAAGGGTGAAATGGAAGTGTAAAAGAGGAGGGAGAGAGGACAGAAAAGACAGAATCAATCAACGCAATTTCCTGCACTTAAGTAACTGTGTTACTGTCGGATTCCTGCAGTAATCTGATTCCTTTTAACGTCATGTAAACAAGAAACCCCGGTTTTCCGTGATTGCAGTAGGCGTTAAGAGAAACCTGATTACTGCGCTGTGTTTGTGCCGGAGAACAGACCTCAGACAGGGATCCAAGTATCGCTGTGACAGCAGAGCGGCGGGATGAAAAGGAGAGATCGTTACGTGTGGCGGCGACTCGTCCGCGTTTCCAAACACTTTAATTCAAATCCTGAAACAGGAAGTAGCCTTTGTAAGTATAAATAAGTCTGTTTAACAGTTGATTCAACAAACTCTGCCGAGTCTCTGACTGCGCCATCGGTCCAAACACACAACTGAACAACATCTTTAATCATCAACTCTATTAAAACAAATTTGCCTCGGTTTCAAAAAAGGCATAAAAAATGGGAGGAGTCTGATTACTTCCTTTGGAGTTTTACTTCCCTTTAAGCTCCGTTTTGGTCTCCACCGTCTCTCAAGGGAAATGCATGAGTCTTGTGCAGCTCAGTGCATCATTATGTTCACTGGCTAATTGCAAACATCATCTACTTTCTGTTTTTGTGCTCAATATTGAGTATTTTTTTCTGCAGAAAATGAGCCAAAACAGTGAAGTTACGGGCAGTAAAACCAAAACAACGAGCTGAAAGATGCTAAAAAGGCTCCATAAAGGTAATGAATCACTGTGGGATCAACAAGCGACACCTTTCATGTGTCAATACTAACAATGATATAAAAATACAAATTAGCACGGCTGCAAAAGTCGCTTAGGGAACTTTACTTTCCACACAGTTAGTTTGTAGTTTCAGCATTGTTCTAGTAACAGATGTTATGAACTCTGTACAGTTCTACTGTCTATGTGTTGCCCAATTTCCCAACATAAGCTGAATTCTCGCAGCAAATCCTCCTTTTTTTGTTGGTATGCATGTGAACGTGCTGAGTGAAAGGGGTGAAAATGATAAGAGACAAAGAGGGTAAATGAAGAAAGGCAGAGAGGAGAGTGAGAGAGAGACATGGGGCAGAGAAAAACCCAGTGCAAAGATATTTACTGAGGTGGAAACACAGAGAGAGAGAGCGAGAGAGATAAGGGAGAGAAAGAACTGAGGGAGAGCGAGGGAACAGTCAGAATAAAGAAAAAAGAAAAGAGAAGGAGCGGAGCTGGAGATGGAAGCAGGGAGAGGGGAATAAGATCAAATAAAGGAGAGACAGTGGGGGAAAGCAAGGAGTGAGAGTGAGTGAGAGAGGCTTGGTTGACACATAAAACAAAGATGAGACACCTAAAGAGAGAGAGAGAGACAGAGAGAGTGAGAGGCATTCGTGGAGAAGAGGCTGTTGCTGGAAAATGTAGATAGACACCTCGGAGAGAGGGAGGAAAGAAGCGAAGGGATCCAGTGTGTGGAGGGGCCAGAGAGGAGGAGGAGGAAGGAGGGAGGAGGGAGAGGGAGGGAGGGGGAAGAGCTAAAGAGGAGGGGAGGGGACGAGACAGGCAAGGGTGGACCAGTGCGAGGCAAAAGAGAGAGAGAGAGAGAGAGAGAGGCAGATACGGAGGTCCACAGACAGCAGCGGCGTGCAGAGTGCAGCATGCAGACTGGCCACTGACGCTGCCGCTTGGATTGAACGCACATGCACAGACACACACACCCCTGAGGAGTGTATGAGACATGCCCAGGCTGCTGTCCATGGACACACACACACTGGCAGGGCACCAGAGAGGAAATACAGCAGACCCCCGATCCTGAGGAGCTATGGAGAGCAGCATGTTCTTTGGTGAGTTTGTATTTATTGTGTTTCGCGTGAGCATGTGTGAAAATGCGTGATCCGGTCCTCGCGCAGGACTCCTGCCACCCGAGTTGGTGTGTTCTCACTTGTCCGAACAGAAAGAAGTGCTGGTTTCCATCAAAGGAGTGTGAAGTTACACACCTAAGACCTGCCTTTTCTTTTTATTTCATTCTATGCGCGCGCTCTCCCTCTCTGCTTCATGTAAATACCTCCCAGCCTCGCTTGTTACTTGTTCTGGAAACTAAAGAAAGATGGATAGGAGAGCGTGAAGTTGCACAGCGAAGGCTCTTACAATGTTCAACAAACCTGCTCACCAGGTAACCTCCACCTCCTCCTCCACACTCCTTTCTTCGAGCTCATGTTCTGGGTGATTGGACTACATCCCAGCTGCCGAGAATCCAAGCTTTTGGATTTCACTGTGATCAGCTGACTTTCCAGAGGAGTCCAAATAAGATCGGAGGTGCCAGCCACCAGAGCCACTTGATATTCTGTGTAGGATATTTAGAGAAATTTAGAAAAAAATCCCCCCCTCTCTGCACCTCCTCACTCCCTCTCCATTAGTTTTTCTGGAAGAGACTGGAGGAGGCTTAGGAAGACTTAATACACGAGCGGCTTCTCGTCAAGTGCTCTTCTCACGGCTGGCTTACAGTCACATAGGAGGAATAATTACACAGGGATCCCGAGTTCTGAGGGGGTGATTTGTTAAATGAAAGACTCTTTTTTTTTTATCCCAGGGATTAAAGCGATCTGAAGTTACAGACCGTGGCTTGTAAGAGCGAGAAGGATTTTCTCTTGTTATGCCATACACAGAGGAGGAGGAGGTGGAGGAGGAGGAGGAGGAGGGGAGGAAAAAGAGTGCTTGGAGCTTATAAATGAATAAGCTGTCAGGTGCAGAGACAGCTTCAGCTCTTTGAGATCCACCTCCGATGTCGGTCAGGTGTGCAGCTCCTGGAAAGCAAAAAGGGAAAACAAAGGCGATTGCGCGTCCGTTTGGGTGGATGAGTTTGGAATTTGGCCCCGTTTAACCCAAATACTCACAACGGGCGAGAGAGGAGCAGCCTCTTGGCCTCCAACTAAAAGAGCAGTCCAGGAGAGGTTCCTGAAGCTCGTCTTGTCCTGCGGCTTTATTATGAACCATCTTAGTGTAAAACAGGAAAACATGTGTGGTAAAAGGTCGCCGTTTGCTAACAGGACGTGCATCGTTTCAACATTTATGAAAGCGATCCTGAGTGCGGCGCACGGGGAAAATAGATGGTATCTCTTAAAAGATTAATAACGCTGTTTTGTCCGCCAGCTCCGCATCGCTGCTTTTCCAAACCGGAACATGTTTTCTGTTGATTAATGTCAGGTGACATATCGTCACGAGAACAGGCCTCGACGCTCTTGACTTCTTTGAAACAAGACACCGAAATGGGAAAAAAAACCCCACAACAACAACAACAACAACAACAACAACAACTACAAACGGATCAAAAACAAACATCCCTGTTGCATCAAGGGCTGGTGATGTACATCAAAAACCAGGCAGTGAAGGAACCGTAACCCAGCAGGCTAATAGGTCTTGAGTGTGTGCTGCAATCACACAAGCTATTAGCGTTGTTGACTCGAAGGCCCCGAGGAAATCTATCTGGTGTGTCTGGCTTTGCGGTCGGCGCTTAGCAGCACGTAAACGTCTTTTTGGTTAACCTCCGATTACAGAGCGCATGGGAAGTGATTGCTGGATCTGATTCAGGGACAGCTGTGTTTATTAGTGAGCTACGCTCATGACAGCAGCGAGAGCTACAGTATGCTAATCTGGAGGGGAAGGAGGCAGCGTGTGTTGCATAGCTCGTAGCCAAAGGCATGCCGAGCGCTGCGCTGCCGGAGAGATTTATGGAGTTTTCACAAGAATACGCAGCTTTATCCTGTAAAGGTTAATTGGAAAATCAGTGAAAGTGTGGCTTTCAAAAGAGTGGGAATGTTTTAAATCTACCCTTTGTAGTCACTTTGTTCAGTTTAATAGGGGTGAAATGATTTTATCCTCCCCGCTCGGAGGGAAGCACTGATCTCTGAGCACGTTAAGGGTCAATGAATACAATCAGCGAACTCCAGGAAAACACAAAGGTGTTAATCACATCTGGGACGTCATCAGCATACGAATGACTTTCAGTGGAAATCCAGATTTATCTAATAATTGGATTTATGTTTGCAGAGTGAAAAAGGAAGGGTGTGCGGGAGGGAGAGATCTTTTTTTTGATTTATTTGTGAGGCTCTCCAGCTCTGTGCACTCTCAGCCTCTCTGGACAGATCTTATCGGAGGAGCAGCCAGGTTTCGGGACACTAAAGAGGAGGCGGGCGGTGGAGGAGAGCTGCACATGATGATTAATTATTAATGCCAGTCGGCGTCCTCCAGACATCATTTTTACTCTCTCGCTCTCCCGACATACTGCCGCAGGAGTAAAAACGCTTGAGTCCAGATAAGTGAATCTTTCAGGAAGGGCAATGCAGAGGACAGCCGGAGTCTGGAGCATGTCGTGATACAGTAGCCCGCACACGTCCTGTCCAATGAGCTGCTCCTAATGCCTCGCACTGTATGTGCTGCATCATTAAACGCGGCCTCAAAGGGAATGGATAAACAAAGGCCAGTGGGTAAAAACGCTCATCAATTCTGAGCCGTTCCAAATATTTCCAGAAGTCAGATCTCATCTCAGTTCTACATCATTAAACTTCTGGGGAAAAAGCAGGCAAAAAAGCATCTCCAAGAGCCCCGGGTTCAGCGCGTCAACTGGTTTGTGGTAATTTGATTAATTAAAATTATGTTTTAGATTATGCAGACCCTGCAGCAAAATATCAACTGACGTGATAAGGTCTTCAAAAGCTGCATTCATTTGGTTTTTTTGTCTTTTTTTCAGTTTGGTGCCCGGGAAAGAATCCAAAAATCAAACACGGTTAACATGTTGTGACCTTTTAAATTTGATGCAGCTAATGCTTTACAGACTGTTTACACATCCAGCAGACATGGAGCAATGTTAGCTTTCATTCAGTGTCATTAAGGGTGATGTGTTAGCGTGATTCCCCTCGCTGGAGGATTACTTGAGCAGGTTTTGGGTCCTGATTTGAAGCTTGTCTAAAAAGGTTATTTGTCTAAGTGATTCTTTGGTTTTTTTAACATTTGCTCCCCTCCTATTTTAAAATCTGATTATCAAACACAAATGCACAAACATTTTAAAACTCCTTCAATGTTACTGTCGACTCAAAATCCTGTTGTTTGCATGGAGCGGTGATGCAGTATTGAGTCCAAGCTGCAAAATATGTAAGATGATTTCATCTTCTCACGTCAGAGTTTGTGTTTTTCAGGTTTGACCACATGACTTTCTCTCAGATCCTGCAAACACCACCCTGTAATTGTTTCGTATCAGCTGCATCTTGACTGAATCATCAGATTTGAAGCTTCTCTCTTGTGCTGCATACTTAACTTTGCTAACTTAAAGCGTAGAGCAAGTTTTTTTGAAGGTTATTTTTTGCAGAAACCAGCTGCCGGAGTGTGAGTGTGAACCAAAACAGTAAATTTGTGTACAGTAAAACAAAAACAACAGACTGAAAGATGCTTTCACGCGCCATGTTACTGAGGGAACGCGCAGAGTTGGAGGATGATTGTCTGTCACAGGGTGCAGCACCTCTCACACCTCAGGTTGTTAAAGCTAAAATACTGATTTGTGCAGCTTGAAGCGCCTGCTTTAATATAAGTAATGTGACTGTTTGTTGCACATGCAGAAAATAATTCAACTAACTGAATAATCCTGCAGCAAAGCAGGTATTCCAGCATAGGAAAGCTGTCAAGAGAGAGGAGGAGGAGGTGTGTGGTTAATAAGCACCCAACAGCTGCAGGTTAATCAGGCCATGATCACATCCCATTTCATTTATATACTATATTTTTATTTGAATATGTGGCGACGCTGGTTTCTGGCATGTTGCTCCGGAGCTGCAGACAGAAAGAAGCCACTCTCTGCAGCTTTCTGTGTGGCCTGAAATACAAATCTGCGGCTGTATATTTTGCATAGACAAACATTTCACGACCTCAAACACTTATAAATTCCATATTTAACCATCACATAGTTGCTGTCAGTGGGTGCATGAGAAGCGCATAGAGAGGCGTCTTCACTCAGCTACAAGGCTTCATTCACTTTGTAAACAAATCAATGGGGGGGGGGGGGGCTGTATAAAGGGGGCAATGTTGACATCTAACCAGGCTTTTCATTCAGATGACATTTTATATTGCATTTTGCTTTGGCTCTAATTACTTTTAAATCATCTGAGTAAATGCAGCAGACAGAATATAAGATTGAAGGCCGAAGACAACGCTTTAAATTCCTCCTTTTTCCACATTTCCACAGTTTTATGCCGCCTAACTCGCAAGCTGCTCAGGCCGTCTTCTACTAGTAATTTTAATGACTTTCACCTGACGACCTTTCAGCGTGGAGCGACTCTCTGGAGCAACTCTAAATGCAAAGTAGATGACAGTGTCAGCTGCAGAGACTCAGCCCACCTGGGCCCCGCTCTCTACCGGTGGAGTCAAAATTTAGAAGCTGTCTGCTGAACTCAAATATTAACATTTTTTTTAGCCAAACTCGAATCAAATATTGACACTCCTAACGAATTGATAATTACGGATGCCATCTGTGCTTCTCAGCCAGACCCTGCTGTAACAGGCCCTTTTCTGTTTCGAGTATCTCGGAGTCAGAGTGTCGCTCAGAGGTCCGGGTTAAAGTGCAGATTAGCAACCACACAGGTTCATTTTCATGCACTAACTCACATTCTGCACTTCGGCTGGTGGTGACAGATGATTGGAGAGTTGAAACATTAACCCCTGCTGCTGCTGCAGGCTGGAATGTACTTTTGTGTTTGAGCATGTTTCCAAGACTGTCTTTTTCTTTCTTTTTATTGTTTGCATTACCTTTCAGAGCACGAGACAAAAGAAAGACTATCTTTCCAGGAACGTGCGTGAGGTTACAACAGGTTTAAGTTGTTAGCAAGTTCTCATTCACTCCACAACTGTTGCATGGAAATGATAAAATATGGTTCACAAGCCCCTCTCAGCATGAACTACAAGAACTTGAATGAATTACTTATTCAGTTCCCATCAGCCTCAACTTTTTCTCCACATAGTTTGCCAAACTGTAACTTTAGTATGCTAAAAACAAGCTAGCTTCAGTAACAAGTATGTTAAGCTAACATTATCTAAATTGGCACAAACTAATTCATAAATTCTGAGACAATAAATGATTACATCACATTTCATATCATTATTGATCATATTTTTGAGTAAACAGGATGCTTGCGTTAAGTGCAAATTAGCAAACGTTAGCGCGCAGAGTCTGTAGCTAGTTAGAGGTTTAAGCACCATGAGTATAGGACAATCACACACACAGACACACAAACTGTAGCCCTAAATGTCAAACTGAAGTAAACAGACATTTATTAAAAGTGAACAGGGAAAAAACATTAAAATGGGAAATACTGTAAACGTCGTACCTGCATGTTAGCATTGTCAGTGTGAGCATGTTAGCGTGCTATCAGCCTCACAGAGCTGCTAGCATCGCTGTATACTCCTGTTTATTCAAAAATATGATCAGTAATAATATAAAATGTGATGTAGTCATTTTATTCTTATTTATTTTCTTACATTCAGAGTTATGAATTAGTTTGTGCCAAGTGTCTATAGATGAATGCTAATATTAGCTGTTTTTGTAACATACTACAGCTAGCTTGTTTTTAGCATACTTGAGTTCTTTGGCAAACTGTGGAGAAAACGTTTGATGCTGCGTTTCTTTGCCAAACCCACAAAACCAGTTAAAATGAGCTCCTCTTTGAACAGATGCAGCATTAAAAATGAATCATAGCACAACAGTGTTATATCAATTAACTCTGCGCAAGTGGATCAACTATGACCCCCAGGAAACTCCTTTTAAAAGACGTCCAACATAAGCTAATGAGTCAAGAGTTGCAGGAAAAAAATAATATAATATATTAACAAAGGGACTGTAAACCAACAAACTAAGGGCTGATGGGCACAATTAACAAAAAGAAGCAGCGGCAGACAAACCTACAGAGGGTCGTAGGATTTGGGTTTATTTTCTTGCTAAACAAAATCAAAATTACAGCTAAACCTAGAAGGAATAAAAGAGGTCAACTGGACGCATCAGATTACAATAAAATAAAAATTTCACATTTCACAAAATGCTGCAGCTACTTTAACACAAGCTTGAATGCAAGATCTAAATACTTCCCTCACTGGTGACTTTGTCATTGAGAAAACTTTAAAGACTTTATTTTATTTTTTAGTGCAGTGGAAGGAATAATCACTGACAGATGTCATCCGTGGTGACATCTCAGGTTCAATCTCCCATCACTCAGCGAACACGACCCTCTCACACACATTCACATTCCAGTTTGCCACCGCAGACCTAATCCCACACATCAGCCCTGGTGTGTTTGAGCGGGGATCTGTTTTGACTGTGCACGTCGGAGCTGTGAATGGCGGATTTGGCCCCGGCGCGGGGTGAGGCGTGCCTGCGGGCTGACGTCAGGCCGGCATGTCGAGAGATGGCACGGTCGGATGATCCCTACAGAAGGACATGCTTTGCTAACGTTGGGACGAGGACGTGCCTCCACATGAGAGACGGCATGTGTTCTTTTTCCAACAGATGGCAGCGCTCCGGCGACTGGAGGGAGAAGACAGAGTGAGAGAAGGGGGGACAGTCTGTGGTTTTTCTTTTATTCCCCCCCTCCACTCTTCTCGTCTTTATGACTTTTTGCTTTTTATTTACCCTTTACCACTGCCTGGGGACCGAAACGTGGCAAACCTTGTTTTTATTTGTCTCAAGACGGTGGTTTGATACTGTATCTGCCAGCTCTTTAGAGCCATGCTGGCCCGGAGTTCCACTGTTGTTAAATGTGCAGCGATTTAAAAAAAAAAAAAAAAAAAAAATCATCCCTCTGTTTCTCATTACAGCTTTGTGAAATGGCTTCTTTAATTCCTAATGTTTTGGAAGGCTGTGACGTGTTTTTTTGATCCCGCCATGTTGAAATCAGCCCGGTGCTGTTTCCAATTGGTGGTTTATAAAGCGCTCTGCTGGCGTGGCGCACTCACATGACAATAAAAGTGAAGTATTTACTTTTGTTTTTCCTAGAGATGTGTGGGCCAGGCCTCTCTTGCCATTGAATCATCTCATAAGACACACACTCGCACACTCATACACACACGGCCTGCTGCAAGTCATTCCACATCAGCCATTCGTGGGGACAATTTCAGAATGAGCACATCTGTTTTGGAGAGATAAACATCATCGCAGTGGTCATCCACGTGCACAACTGTGTTCTTGGTGCATAATTTTGGTCAGACACCATCGATCCGAGCCAATTCGTAGTAATGGAGACGGTCTCGTAACCATGGTGGTGGCTGAAGTGTTGAAATTCAAGTGTAAGTAGCAGCCTCAGAGGGTGAAAAACTCCCTTCAAGTCCTGCAATCCATGTGCATCAGCCTAAGTATTAGTAGATACAGTAGATAAACATGCATTAGTGCATACTGATAGTCTCGGTAGATAGATCCTGCCATTAGCAATGTCTTGGTGCAGCATGGCTGGTGCATATGCATGGTGCATGGTTTTTGTTTTTGGTTTTTTTTTTCCATTTTAAGTTTACTCGTGAGCATGTAACCTCAAATAAAGCTCCAGTAACTTGCTTTGTTTGAGCCTGATAATGCCTGAAAAAGCTTAGAAGTGGACCTTGAGATGGTAGTTAATTATAATTATTGGACTTTGAATGTGAAATCCATCAAATTCCCTACAACTGCGCATAGAATGGTAAATGTAGGTGATGCAAAAGTCATGTTATTTTCATCAAATTCAAATAAAAAATGAAAATCACTTATTTATTTTGGCACAAGCGCTCAGTACGTGTAACAAACTCAAGGGTGGATCTTGTGAGAGCTCAGAAAAAGCTTGTCAGTGGACTTTGATTGGAGATTGTTTTGTCATTGAAACATTAAACATTGGCAGCAAGAAAGCCTGGAAACCCCCAAAATACGAGGTAGAGAAACCAAATCTGCGTTCGTAATGACATAAATGACGAAATATTTTAGTTTGACATGTTGCAAATCTCCCAAAAGATATGAGATTCAAGGTTTTTCCAGGGTTGAGGCATTAAAAATCCAGATTGGAGATTTGGGGGATTTCCATGCTATCAGATGTGTTGCAACACACTCTACAAAATTAGAAATGTTGTTTTTCACTTCTGGCATTAACTTAAATCTAATTAACTGGAACTTTAAGTAGTGGAAATAAGACAGTATCACAGATAAGGCTCAGTTTCAGGTTACTGTATTTGTATATGGTTTGAGCAGACAAGGCATCCATCTTGGCAGGCATTTTCCAAACAACCTTGACAAAAAACAACCTTAAAAATAGAAAAAATACCCAACAAAACGCTAAAATAAACAGCAACTTGAAGAAAAGGCACGTAAAAGATGTGGCAGACAAAGATGCAGTCGACACAGACCAAACAAACATGATGGATTTTGGCTCAGGCTTCTGTCTCCGCTGCCGTCTGCAGTTCAACATGTTGCCTTTGCTCTCCCTCCCACAGGTAACACATGTCAAAATGGCCTCATGCCTGCCCTGGTGCGCCCCACCCTGCCTGCCGTCCAGACCTCGCTGGCCATGAAGCAGTTTCTCCCGTTTCCCTTGGATACAGCCTCAGCGGTCCGCCTCTTCCCAGGATTCAACACGGTGAGTGTCTTGAGTGTCGTGTGATCTGCTCGCAGGCTCTGAGACGATGACCCTCGCTAAGAAGGTCAGCGTTTTAAGTGGCACACGTGCACGATTTCCTATTCCCACGGTGCTTTTGTTGAGGACTATATCTTTATTCTGATCTTAAATCCAAATCCAAATCCAAAATCCAAAATGTTCATATTTGAAGACGTCCTTATTTAAAGCTGTTATCTCGACAATAAGCAGGTATTAGCCGTGAGGCAGCGAGGTCCGACCTTCCTCTCTGGTCAAGCTCCTTTTTCATGATCTGCTCTCTCATTGTGCTCAAACATGAAACATCTCATTAAAATGACGCTTTTAAGGCTTTAATGCGAGACGGGACAACTTCAGTGATGTCGATAAATCCACTCAGGAGGACTAAATCCCACTGTGGCAGACGTGTACAGTATGTTTTATTATGCAAACATTAATTTCAGTGGAAATTGATTTTTGACCATTTCCGCGTATTGAAAGTGTTGAAACCGTGTAATTTCTCTTTCAGTGATGCAAAAAAAACGCAGAGAGGCTTTCATGGGAAACGTGTGATTATTGCCACAATGCACTTACCGTCCAGATTCATTTGCATATTCAGCTCTGTCTTACTGATTTTAACAACCGCTCGGCCTCTTCGCTCAGAGAGCAGAGCAGGTCACGTCTCTTTTTGAGGAATTTGGCTGCCGAGTGCAACTCATCTCCTTGTTATCGTTCAACATCTGTTTTCATTCCCAACTCAAGCACAGAAACATAGTTGATCACAGAAAATATTGAGGTTGGCATCCCCAATGTCTCACACAACAGCAGCACGTTGGTGCAGATTCCCCGAATTCTCCATGAAAGTTTGCAAAACATGCTCCGCGTTTGCACGAACAGCACTCTGGCATATTATAGTGTTAATGCATGTCGCCCCTCTTCTTGAGTGCAGTATGGTGTGCGCCATCTGGAAGAAGGAAAAGCTAATTTGGTAAACCTTTATTTTTACTGGTCTGTCATTTTTGAAATGGTTTACTAATAATTTCCATGATGCTTCCAGGAGAGAAAGATCGACATTGGTTCAGATTATCACTTTAATTAACAAATTGAAAGCCAGTGTTAGTCACAAAATGTTCAAACTAACATATCAGTTAAATGTTCATTCACTGTAAATTAGGTTTGTTTCATACAATATTCACCCTTTGATCTGAAACAACTGGCAAAATTTAATTTGTCACTATCTAATTGATTTATTGTCGATCATTTCCTAATTTAAGCTACTTAAATGTGAATCTTCTTTGTTTCATTTGTAATTAAACTAATTATGTTTGGGTTTTTGATCCATTGCTCAGACAAAAACCATCTGAAGACGAATATTTGGGCCACATTTAGTGTTAAGCGCTAGCAGTCGGTGCTAATTCAGTGACAAACGCACTGATTTTCCTGTAGTTACTTCACAATAAAGGTTTGCTGGTGTTGCATCAGCTAAATGCTTTTATTGTGAAGCTGCAGCAGTAGGAAACGTTCAGTTTGCATCCATCCAAGACTTAATTCATAATAACATAGTTCATGACATTGTACTTTACCTTGTAATGTGCTGCTTCCTCTGACATGTTTGCAGAAGCATAACGTCTGTTGCATTATTGATGGCTAAGGTTAGCTCAGATCGCTCGGTTACTGTGTCAAACATAAAGTAAACATGTAAACAGTCTTATTGTTTGCATAAATGATGGTTGAAATAACTGAAACTTTACTGCAAAATGAATATGTGTATGTTTTGTTCTCCTTAAACCTTTCCTGGTACGTCGCGTTCGACATCACACCCAACGTCACAAACATGGAAGCCAGTGATAATCTTGTGGCTTTCATACTTTTAAATCTTCAGTCTGTCTTTGAGTGTCAACGCGGAATTATGAACAACCTTTAGCTGTTTATGCTCCAACATCTGAAACTTGCGATAGCATCGTGCCACAGACATTAGCTCGTCTACCTGGTCGTTGTGTTTGCATCACTGCCAATCAGAGCTGGAGCCAATAAACACCCGAGACTACTGCAAAGTCATCTGACGCAGGTTTGAACGCCGCTTGTACACATTCACATTGAGGACGAATGTCAGGCGTTAGCTGGCGTGGGTGCGTTTGGGCTTTAGTGTTTCAACATGGGGACATTTGCAGGGACACAGCAGTTCAAGACAGAATAAGGGCGAAGAGTGGGCGACTAGACCTCAACCACCTCCTGCATTTGGTACAATTATGTCTCATCTCTCACACTCAAATGATCTGCTGAGACGTTGTAGGAAGAAATTAAGTTTCCCACCAAGAAGCTACAAAAGACTATCAGATATGAATCTCCTGCTCGGTCTTTTCCTGGTCTCTGACTTCTGGTTTTACCATGTTTTACTCTTCATGCATTATTATATTGCAGGTGCACTATTTATATACGATGATGATGATGATGATTCCTCTGGAGCTCCTTGTTTCGCAGAGACAAACTCTTTAATTGACCATCTCTCCGGTGTTGATAGCTGAAGTAAACAGCTCTCTGAAATGCAACGGTAGCACGTGGCTGCAGAGGCCTTATTGGATTTGCGATCAGCGAGCCGCTGCCTTTTAAATGGAGCACTCACTCGACGTGCACTTACTGTCCCGGGGCTCGTGTGTACACTCGTATGGATCTATCGATTTTACTTTTGAAAGCAGTAGGTAATTATGAGGGTGTACGTGGCCTGGACGACGGCTGGATATCAGCGAGGTCATCACAAAATATACGATGAGTCCTGGATAAAAGATAAAAGCCCAAAAGTCTTTTCGGTGTCTCCTTTTGAATTACAGGGACAGCTTAATTTAAAATCTGCTGGAACGAGAGGTTGAAATGTGGAGCACAGCTGGATGAAAGTTAGAGGAAAAGAAGAAAAGCAGGCGCGTGAAAAACGGGGGAAAAGAAGAAGAAGAAGAAGAAGAAAAAGTGGGGACATCACGGAGAAAAGCGTAGATAACCCATGGGAAGACAGATTGTTTCTCGCGAGGAGAGTTTCATGAGAAAGTTCAGGAATACTGCGTCTCTTTTCTCACCCCGTCTAATCTGTATTTAACAGACCTGTCTGCAGATAATGAGTAATACACTGGGAAGCCTCCAAGTGGTGGAAAGCTGATACTAGATTAACACAAAGTAATCACCTCTCGCTCTCGGTCGCACGGACACACACACACACACACACACACACACACACACCGTTCTTGCTCTTTCAACCTTTTCTCTCCCCTCTCTCTCTCTCTCGGCCTCCCCCTCTCTCCCCCTCTCTGTGGCTCATTCTCTCAGACTTTCCTCCGAGCTCCTGATTTCTCCAGTCGCCAGCTGAGCGCGGTGTAAAAGCTGATAACAGAAGCTTCACAAAAGGAGTTCAAACACCAGTTTCTGTCCTATATTCTGTTGTGCTGCCTACAGAAGCCCCCCCCACACACACCCCCACCCTCAACACCACCACCTCCGCCACCTTTCTCAGCGCTTTCAACACCACAGTAAGTTTGGTTTCAAGGGTGCAACAAAGGAGCCTGTTTGCCAGCTCGTAGGTCTGATCGGGTGTCTCCGTGTCACACAGCCGGTGTCTTGCTGGGTGGGAAAAGATGTTTTCATGAATCGTCTAAACAGAGTTGGAAGAGCTGACATGTCGAAGCGGCGCCACAGTAGAAAAGCCGAGGATTGAAATCGTTACTTGGGTCCAATCCGCAGCCAGTTTTCGTTCACTTGAACTCGTGTAGTCGAGTTAAAGTTTTAAGGTTTTAAGTTTAAATTAAGTCGACTTCTGTGGAGTAGCTGCATTAAAATACCTTGTCTACTAAACTGATTTAGCATAAAGAGCGAGAAATAGCAAATAACACAGACTTTCACTGAGGAGACCAGGGTTGGAATCCCACGCAGTTTGTTTTAACGTCTGTATTTAACTTAAAGTCACGCAACATATGTATTTTGACCAAAACTGCATCATGTCATCGTTATATTAACACTATGCTTCATTCATCAAATGATTCCTTTAAAGCTCGATGTTTTGCAGAAACAAACTCTTGGATCAGTCTTCCCCCCAGTATTGATAGCTGAAGTAAACGCCTCTCTGAAACATTAGCATGTGGCTACAAAGCCCTTGTAGCTACATTAGCATTTGCATTCACTGCGCTGCTGCTTATGTATGTGTCTAACTTAACGTCGTGTGTGCAACTTATGAGTTAGCATGAGTTTTGCCCAAACTGTGACGCTTTTCTTAACTTAACCGACACGTTTTGTTGCCTAAACCTAACCCAACTGTGACCACTTTACAACACGTCTTTCTTTATGTTACTATGACGACGCCGATCACATGACTGTGGGTCTGCCCTCCGCAGAAGCTAATGGGAAGGAAATGTCGACTAATCACCTGCATGCAGCTTAAAAGTGTAAACGTGTGTTAATTTCACTTGTGCATGGATTGAAAAGACTCAAGAGAAGTAAAAAAAAGAAAAGAAACAGGAAGAATTAAATTATTAACATTATATATTTATTATGCTTTTGTTACAGGTATGTTTATTTCAGGTTAAAGGTAAAAAAAAGTAAAAAGCTAAATGTTTTCCTCAGAAATGCAGCAGAGTTTCTGCACAAAGCTGCACAAATGGAAATTTTAAATCATGTTCATCAATAACTTTCTTTACTTCAACTGAAAAGTAACTTTCCACTTCAGCATATGGCCGATGTGGCTTCAGTCGAGCGGTTTATTAGAAGATGCAGATCTCTGATTATAATTGTGCACCGTAACCAAACAGCTGTCCGACTGAGTGCAGCAGATTTTGTGATTTACGGATCGAGCTGAAGCTAGTTTCCATCTGAACTCCCACTGGAAGTGCACGCTTTAATATCCGCAGAGATGAGGTCAGATTTGCTTACGTGCCTCCAGGGCTCAATAAACATTTACGCACCCTTATTCAGAAAAAAAAAAGAAATACCAAATGATCCTATAGATGATGATGACAGTTCTTCCATTAACGCGCGGCAGCGGGAAGGACTCGCTCCATCCAAAGAACATTCGCATTATTGGAGGAATTTTTCACATGTGGAGGAAAGAGAAAATAGAAAACAGTGAAAGTGTGTGCGTGTCCACACCTGCATGAAATGGGACTAATACCAAAAGTCTCTTGTTGAGCCTTTGCGCAATCTTGTTCTGGTCTGAGTGACTGACACGATTGGAGAGTCCTTAGCCGGAGGGAAAGAAAAGATGTTTGTTTGGCTGCAGTTTCTCTCTCTCGCTCTTTCTCGTTCTTCCCTTGTGGGGCCCCCGTTTAGACGAGGAAATGTAACAGAAAAGAAATGTGGCTTCAAGACATAAAAAAAAAAAAAAAAGAAGACTTCATGCATGTAACTACATGTGCTCAGAGACGCAGGAGGAGGCCTTTCAGGAGGCTCCAGCCCGAAAGGAGCTTCTAGCAGACAAACAAGGTGGTGTTGTGGTTCAGAGCAGGGTGGAGAAGACGATGAGCAGCATGTCGTCATGTGCTGCTGGTGTTTTTATCGCCAGGTGCTGAGCAGTTTATGAGCGACTTCTGTTCTGCACTCATAACAACGCGCGAGACGCTGACTGATTTGACTGAGCCCGTTCTAACCGATGCCTTTGTTATTCTAGTCTGTCGTGTTCAAACACAGGTGTTGTTTTAATGTGGTGAGATCTGTTCATCTGCTGCTTAATTACGACACTCGCCTGATTAATTTACGACCAGTTTTGTCTTTTTCATTCATTTACACCCTCCGTCTCTTTGTGGGCCTGTCAGTCATCTGTGAACCGCACTGACCTGAATGCAAGGTGCTGTACAAATAAAGTTTGATTGATTGATTGATGCACTATTTCTAACAGTGCAGCTGTCCCAATATCAGCAGCTGCATTTGGGCTTTTTAGTCAATGCTGCACATCAATTAACAGGATCATTCATACGATAAATATCTTTAATTTTCCTTTTTTCTGCATTAAATACATCGGATTAGGCCACGAAACACAGAGTTTATTAATGCACGATTGTGCTCTTTAATTATTATAATCTGTGTGCAGAAATGACACATCGAGATGAAATTAATGAAAATGTATCTGGTGCAATCAGACTTCTTGGCTTTCTCAAATGTAACATTCATCATCATCATCATCATCGTCGTCATGATCGGGGCAGCGGTTCAGCGTTTGGTTTGTTTCGGTCCAGGACCAAAAGTTGGACTGAAGGACTGAAGGCGAGAGCGACGCCGAGCAACGTGTCAGGTTTCGTTTTGTTCTCCTGTTGCTGTTGGATGAAACAGTTCAAGGCCGTTCTGAACCATTTAAGGAGAAACATTAATCCACTCACTAGCGTTAAATCACAGAGTTTATTCCCAGAGTTATAAGTTATTAACCTAAACACGCTGTGGGTGTCAGGACGTGTTCGTGCTGAGGGTGAAACACTGTTGCTCTGCAGCCAAGAGGCCAGTTCGCAGTAAAGAGACACGGAGAGTGAGCTCTGCAGAACTTTTGGGATTGCTGTGCAACTTTCAATTGATTCAATCGTGGAAGAGTTATTGAAATTGTCACCTTGGAAGAAATGGAGCAAAACCAGAGAAGAAAAAGGGGGAGAGTGTGTGTGTGTGTGTGTGTGTGTGTGTAGTAGGGGGGGATCTCAACAGGAACGAGTGAGTTTTGCAGTGTAATGAAAGAGAAAAGTGAAAGGGGGTTTCAGTTTAACAGAGTGGGAGGCTGTGTGGTGGTGGAGGAGGTGTGTGTGAGTGTGTGTGTGTGTGTGTTTGGGTTGTCTTTCTTTGGCCCTGAAAATAAGATCTATCTTGCCCGGAGCCTACATTTGTCTTTGAGAAACAATACAAACTCCATTTCCCCCCGCAGAGTAATCAGGAATGTGATTTATCGATTCTGCGCGCAGATCTGCACGCTGGGAAATTGCTTTGTAGTCCTGCAGCAGCGGTGACACACAGGCCTCAGTCTGTTGCCCACGACAGCATCACAGTCCATTTCAATGTGTACCTCACCCGCGCTAAAGTCAATGTTAGCGTCGGCGGCAGTAATGGAAATGCTTTGACAAAGCACATGATGAAATGAAGTCAGGGGAGTTCCTTCAGGATGTAAAATCCTATTTAGTTTTTGCACAGGCGGTGTCATGTCACTGACCTGTCAATCTGTTCGATGACCAACTCAATTTCACATGGACTCGGTTGCTCAGTTGTGTTGTTTTGCCCTGTACAACATCAAAAAGATCAGACGCTACCTGTCTGAGCATGCAGCACGACTCCTGGTACTCGTCTTATCCTGCATCGACGACTGCACCTCCTTACTCCCCACCCAAAAAAGCACACATCACTCCTCTACTCACACCCCTCCACTGGTTCCCAGTCGCACCTTGCGTCAAAACCAAAACCCCAATGTTCACTTACTGCTCCTGGCTCCCCGAAACCCCTCATCCAGGTCTCTGGACTTGGCCAATGAAAAGCACCTAGGTCCACCCCCCAACATCAGGGCCTGAAATCAGGAGCTAAACTCATCTGTTGTTTCCAACTCCATTTGATTTCCAGAGTTCCTCGCCGAGAGTAACCTTCAAGAAAAGGCTTAAGACCCGATTGTTTCACAAACATCTGCTCATGTGATGGAAGTCTATTTACTCATCTAGAAAAACAATATTCCCCTACGATCTCAACATCATGCACTACCTGTCGACACTTGCAGGCAGGTACAGGTAGGCACACAGGTGGGCACACGGGTGGGCAGGTAGCTGCAGGTCCAGGTCAATATAAAGGTAAAGACACTCGGACGCAGAAGCCAGAGATCAACAACATAACGAGTCTCTCACTCATTATGAGACAAAATTGACATAATAAGAGCATGTTAGCAGGCGCCATGGTGACACCATCGCATTTAATGGCGGGTTTGAGGCTGTGAGTGTTACTGACAGCAGCGGAGAGGAGAACGGATTTAAAGTTTGACAGGAGCAACGTGATTGGCTGATGGAGACTGTGGCGTAATCTGATTGGTTGCGTAAAGGTGATACCAACCAACAGCTGATTAGAAAAACAGGAAATAGAGAGAGAGATTTGAGACAATGGGAGGGCGTAAATGAGTATAAATAAAATGATTTAAATAACAATAAAACATAGTAAAGCCTTGTTTTAGTCTGGAAGTTATTTAATTCTTTTAAATTAATTTACAATAAAGAATATTTAAGGTAATGTCGCCTTGTTTCTCTTGTACTTATATGAACTTTTAATTGTCTTGAGTCTCTTAATTTGTCTCTGGAGTAATTTTGAACTGCATTACTTTAATTTAATGAGGTAAATAAACTCTTATAATTGGCCTGTGTTTACTCATCCCTTCTACCAGATCAATACGCTGTAATCAACCGGTGAACAATTAGCATACAGCAATGAGATTAATCATTTCTTTTATTTTAGGAAATTGCAAAATATCCAGTATTAGATAAAACTGAATCTCTCTTTTGGTCGTTTCCTCTGGATTTACTGCAATTTAAACTGGAAACAACAACGTAAAATTCAGGTTTCCTCCGATTTACAACCTGCAGCTAAAACAAACTTTATGCTAGCTGCCACACACCGAACACCATACGCGGTTAGCAGTTAGCTGTTAGCAGCTAAAGAACCAGGTATTCTGAATCCATTAACAATATGTTTGTTAAGCTTTAAACAGCACAGTTGTAAGACAACATAACTAACACAGGTGTGCAACAAAAGTATATGTAACAAAGACAAAACAAGACAAAAAAAGAAATTAAAATTAAATTAAATTTTCATTAAATTAGAAAGCAGTCACATTAGTTTAGGAGGTAACCAGATGATCATGGGTAAAACAGCTCTTTACTGTTTATCTATTTGGATCTTTTTATATCAGTATTAATTCATTCTGTCCCAAATTAATGCTAATGTTGCTACGTGTATGCTGGATGTGCTAATAGGCTGTTTGCTAGCCATTGTCAGCGAGGGAGAAAACGTGTTGGTGTTTCGTTCACAGATTGTCACTTCGTCATCCAGTGAAGAAAAAAATCAAATAATTATAAATTAATAACAAACTTGAGGCGATGTCTTAATTTCAGAGACATTGAAAGAAGCTGTTTTATAATGAAGTCAGAAAACTTGTGACAAAGTGTGATACAATATAAAACCTATGCACGGATCATGTAGGAGATTATGTTTTGTGCCATTTAGGATCATCATTTAAAAACATCTTTAAAAATGGATTTACTGTGGTGATAAACACTTCCACAACAGGCGTTTTCCCCGCCGACTCTTCAGCTTTATCCTTTTTTTTTGTTGTTGTTTTTGTTTTTATTGTTGACTCTCAAATGACAAACGATTGCTCAAAGCTCTGCTCCGTATGACGATATAATGAAAAGAACAAAGGGTGAGTCATGGCTGCTTTGCAGTCTCTCATTTGATTTACACATGTCCCATAAACATCTAATGGACTCTATAAATTGCATTCCCGGGGGAAGCGTGCGAACCCACAACAGGCGAGGAATGATCAAAGGGAGCGAGCGAGCGGGTCCACCGCGGTGCCGGCCGCCTTCCTTGCAGCGAGTCACACCTGCTAGAGAGGAGTGGAGTGCATATCTGTCTAATGTGTGGCGCGGCGGCCTTTATCATTTAGCTCGTGCTCTGGGGCTTTTTAACCCCCTGAACCGAGTGGAAGCTTTATGTTGGCGGAGCTCGTCTTGATGTGTTCTCCCACGATAATATTTCACTCTCTCTGGATATCTGCCAGCTCGCCGCTCTCTCTCCGGTGGAATGCAGAGATAATAGTGGGGAGCTCAAGATGATTTTTTATGGAGGTGCTTAGTGCCAGCTTCCCAGGCGAGGCCGAGCTCACGCTGTATCCCCCTTGTCTGAGTAACCTGCTGCTACTGTACACCGTAGTCACACGAACAACCCTCAAAGCTCCTCTGATCGTCCAAATTCTGTGAAATGCCGACGACAGTGTGATAACTGATGAACGAGGGGCTCTCCCGGGTGTCAGTGCACACTCTCTGCACATCAGAGGCTTGGATGTAGGAGAGAAATGGAAGACAGAAGCAATCTGTTTTTGCTTATGTGATGGCGTTGCCATGTGCTCGGGGTTCTTTGAGGCGATAACAAAAATATGTCAGCATTAACGGCCCATCTGGTCATCTTAAAACAGGGAATACTACTCAATTTGAGAATTTAAGAAGGTATGTAGCAGTAAAAAAACAGCACCAATGTGTTTTAGATTTAGGTTTGGGGTTGTGAGAGAAGTGTGCACAGAAACTGACTTCAGGATGTTTCCGTTAATGACAGTAAGAGCAGTGGGCCTTGAAAGATGTGTGCACAGAGTTTTAGCTAAACTTTCACCCCGTTGTCTGACTGGATCATTTAAAAATGATCAGCCGGCGAACAGATGCCTGACAAAGCTCAGAGTCTGTTAAAAATGTTGCATGCATGAGCACAAATGTCGAGCACGTTGTCATGATGCTGACAAACCTCGGCGGAGGTGCGGATGTTCACAGTTTGGGCCCGTTGCTGCACATCAGTGTGGGTCACCACCCTGCTGTTAGGATGAGATTAAAATAGAAGTTGGGTTGCATTAAACTAGATTGCATCATGCAGTTTAGTGTAGCCCACCGTAGGTTGCACTTTACCGTGAGATGCGTCTGAAATTTGTGTTTTCTTTGAAGCCACGTTTGCATAAAAGTAAACAAACAGTGCAGAGGAGCGAAGGAAGGCCTTCGAAACAGCTCTGCAGGTCAGAGCAGCGCCCTTCATTTTGCATGAAGTTTTGCATCCTAAACTTAAATTTAACTGCCAGCTTGAGTGGTAGAGACGGATAAGACGTAGATTAAAAAACTGAATTGATGGCACCGATTCACATCTTGAGACTCTTTGGATCACAAGGTAAAAAAGGCAGGCTCATGAATTGATTGACAAGATTGGAATTCAGAGACAAAAACACATTTCTGTCGCCAAAATACTTCATATTTCCTCACTTACTGGACAATTTTGTCTTTTTATTGTTATTTTTCACATTTCTCCTTTATTAGATTGTTTAAATGACACAACCTGAGTTTGCAGCAACACTTGTACTTAAACACAACCTGTAAGAAGAGGCTGTGAGTCAACGCTGCATTCCTTAAAAGAGTCACAAGCCAAAAAGTTTGGGAACTATTATCATAACTCACGATGGGATAACATGGCTGGGCTGAGTTTGGAAGTTCAATAGATGACCTTAATTACTTTATCCTGCCAGATTCAATTTTGTAAGTTTATAAGAGGAGTACTGGCTTCAGAGTATCATCCCCCTGCTCTCTCACGTTAACAGCCTGTCTCTCTGGAGGCTCTCTGAGTCTGATGTTACTTAGCCAGAAAAGTTGAGGTTTGAGGTTTAACTCATCCGGAGATTGTCTCTGCCTGCAAGAAATGTTTATATCAATGAAACTATAACAATCTGCACATTGCAAACATAGGACAGATTGGTAAATCGAGCACTATTACTCTTAAAGACAGCTGTTTCTGAGCTTCCTGGAGCTGAACATGCTCCGTGTCCTGACATCTGTCCCTCAGTAATCCCCTCTTGCTGTGTGTGCGTGCGTTAGGGTTGGCCTCGTGCTGTACCATGTTTCACCGTCAAAGCAGAACCAGCTGGAACGCAAGCGCTAGCAGTTTGCACCTGCAACACCATTGTTCCCATAATGAAAAGCACACCGGTCCCAAAGGGGGAATCCAGCGGTGTCTTTTTGCACAGAGACAAGGTTGACCTGTGGATTTATGAGAGTGACAGACTCCCTGGACTAAATCATCATTTCGATGAGGCAGCCTGGGGCTGGCACAGCTGCGTACCAGTGGAACGACGTCCTCGGACACACCCTGTTTGTCTGCAGTGATACTTCCCCTCCCTGATCCTTTCTCATGTGTATTTTTCCCTTTTTTTCTCTGTGAGTTTACAGAAATGTGTCCCATGTGTGCTCAGAGGTCTCAGACAAGGGTTAACCATAAATCACTTACGCTGCAAAAGCTCCACCATAAGAAGGTGGCAGTCGCCTTGGAGTTGAAGAAACTTGGCTGAACGTCAGTGGTTTGAATTCCTGGCTCTGTCTGGGAAAGTCTATGTGTTGTTGTGTTGTAGATTGATGAGAACACAAAACCACAAGGGACAGGGAAGCTCCCCAGATGCAGCTCATGAGTCTTCAGGATTTAACAGCAGTGGATAATATGCGTATGTGTGTATAACTGAATAAATGCAAGGCAGGGAGTGTTGGTAAAGAGCATGCTTGCTCAGCAGACTTTTCCTGCATTAAGTGAAGCTAAAGTATATCAACATCATTGAAAGCAGGATTAGAAACTTGATGCCCCGCAGGGCCTGCGAGGAAAGTTACCGGGAATACTGCGCACACGCTGCATTGTTAAGATTCAGTGTTTGCAGGTGGCTCATGCATTTTTCTATCCGAGGGCATTGATTTTGGAAATCCAATAGATGGCCACACTCCTCGGGCTCCTCTCTCATTACCACAGTATCAGCCTTGCTTGATATTCATGGTGGAATATTATGAGAAGATAAATCGTTTAATCTTAGTTTTTATTGAACCCTGTCATGAGTGAGACACTCCCCTCCATCCTGTGGGTGTAGCTGAAGCGGTTTTGATAGAATGATGGATTAGAAATTAGCCTGTGAGGGAATTTAGCAAAAACACGATCGAACCCCATCCATTTGAGTTTCACTACACGGACGGTGATCTATATGCAAAAAGGCTCTCACTGTCCTGACGTTGCACTATTCCAGAGCTTATTACGCTACATGCTAAAAGCCAAATACATTATTTTCTTAGCATATGTAGCTCATCTGAACTAACATATTCCATAACCATAACAAATGTTTATCCAATGTTTCCTCTTGCTGAAGCGTTAATCTTTAACTGTTTGTCCTGTTTCCATCAATGCGCATCTGAGAGATCACCTGTCAGTCAGAAAACTGGGCTGGACTGTACCTAACAGCCTTCTCCTTGGTTTTCCTCTTGACATTTTAGTTTCTGTCGGCGGCACTAGTTCCTCTTTTTCTGCAAAGCTGCGAAATGTTTGGGATGCATCGTAAGCGGCTTCTCAGTTCCTCTCATTGGCTTCCAAATCAACACATTTACAGACGACACACTTGTGTTCTGCAGCAGGTGACATCCATGCGGAGTGGAAAAGATTTATTCAAATACTGCATTTTCAATAAAGTCACACATTTTGATGCACTTTAAGAAGATTAGATTGTCTTTATGGTGGTTACATAGCCATACACTGAAGTTCAGCAAAGGCACCGCTGGGATTTGAACCCAGGATCTCCTGTTTACGAGACAGGCGCTTTGACCAGCTAAGCCACGGCACCACTGTTGAGCTCACTCTGCAGGCCTAAGTATGTCGTCATGTGTTCGGTCCATTGCTGTGCAAAATGTGAATGGTTTGGCCACCATGCTGGTGAGTTTGTAAGGTGTAAAACCCTTTATCGGTTCTATCCCTCTATGATTATGGTGATGTTATATATTATACATGCTGTGACTCTGAAGTCATTAAATGCTGTTTATCACCCTGCACTAAGATTTATTACAGGTGATAATTATGATACTCATCATTGTGCGCTGCATGCTCAGGTTGGATAGCGCCTCTGCTCTGTTAAGGTGTGATTGGCACTGGATGTCGTTTATTTATAAAACCTTGTTTTCTGTCTTTTAATGCGGGCTCTCATCAAACACACTCAACGATGGGATTATGTTGCAGGTGCTGAATGTTTTTTACTGAGCTTGGAACATCCAGTTTCTCTTACTGCTCACCTACAACCTGGAATAATATGAACATTTTAGCTGTTTTCTCTTAAGGTTTATTTATTTTGTTAATTTGGCTTTTTGTGATTCGAACTCTTTACATAAAGGTTATATATAAACAAGACTGAGTCTGGAACCATGAATGTCTACCAGTTGTCTTGGTAATCCAGTCAATAGCTGCTGAGATATTTCAGTCTGGATCAACTTGGTGCTCCAACCGAACCAAAACACCCTATAGTCTCTTCACAAGCATTAGTAGAAAGTGCGGTGGAGGATAAAATTGTTTATTTCAAAACTATATATAATATAATATATTAAAAACATTTTATTGATGCAGCCTGGTAATGGAAACTTAAAAACGCCTGCACAGATGAAAGTGGCACCCGTACTAACTGGACATAATCAAACCGAGTGCACTCCCAGGTCTACTATCCTTTGCTGCTTTAAAAAACAAAACAAAACTAATTTTTAGTGTTTTTATTTTTGCATGACAAAAAATAAATTCAAATTATTTTAGTCAGAGGAAACTTTATTTATCTAAGCAGCATTAAAGCCCCAACTGTAAATAAACGCTAAATCCTCCTCTTTCACGTATCACTTCCTGTTTTTCAGGAAGACCAGGTAAATGTCAGGTGTGTGTTTGATTCACTGGACACAAAAGACCAATAGTCTGTTCTTTATTAGATGTCCTCTGAGAGAAATCCACTCGACTTTAAATAGTCTACGTGGAAGTGTTGCAGCTAGTTTTAGCAACACAACAGCTGAAAGTTGGAGTGCTGTGATGGTGCAGGGTGGGGTGTGGTGCTTTAAGGTTACGGTATGATCGAGGGTGGGGGGGAGGGTGCGGTGTTACATTTTTATCTTTCATCCTAGCTGGACGGAGGACAGACTGTGAGGCTGCCAAATGCCTTGAGGGAGCTCTCCCAGTTCAATATCTCATCCTGATGGGGTCCAGTGGTGTGAAAGGGGTCAGCGGTGAAGAGCAACGGGCGAATCCGGGGGGAACATTCGTACCAGGTAGAAAACACCATGTCTGCGAGAGGAGCGGTGCAAAGAGAGCAGAGGGAGAGAGGCAGGGAGCACAGAAAAAGAAAAGCAGGGTCCGGGTTGCAGAAAAATGGAGAAAGAAACCGAAATGAGGAGAGAAAGAAGAAGAGTATGAAGCTCTGGTGGTGAATGCATTCATGAGACGCAGAGACACAGAGATAAAAAGACAGTTAAAGCAAAGAGAGTGCAATGTTCACTGTAAAACAACTCCTTTCTTTTCATTTTTGTACCTTTTCAGCTTAATTTTGAGCTTAAGAACCTGGCTTTTGGGAAAATGATAAGACAATGTGCATTCACGTACTTTACAGACTGCAGTAATTCAGTGTGCATTAATTAAACAGAAAAAAACTACATTTTAGCAAAAACTAAAACACACCTGCTGATTTGGGTGGCATGCACGAGGAAACTCTTTCAGTCTGAGACACCCCAGCGTAAAGGAAAAGCAGGTAGACGAGTGTTTTCATCAAGTGGAAACAAGCTTTTCCCAAAAGTTTAGAGGATGCATCTTCACTAACTCAGTTGAAACCAACTGGAATATTAAAGAAAGGACCTGCAGAAAGCTAATTTTATCATTTTTATTCAAAGCACAGACAGTGTGAATTTTCCTATCTAGTGAAGCGCAATGAAATCTCCCACTTTTGCTTTCATAGCCATCAGTCTTATCTGACTTATGTGTCCGTTAGTGCCATTATTACCCATTTTATTGCACACAATCACACACTTGTAATTTATCATTTCAAAATGAAACGAGCATCTTGGCCACATTGAGGTTTTGAGCCCTTTGAGCGCCAAAATGTTGTCAACAGTTGGACTTTTGGGGAAAAAAGAAGCAAAAAAATGATCTTTTTTGGTTTTTCAACCAATAATTTGAAAGATTCAGGTCCTTAATTTTCTTATTCTTTGGCACTGATTTAATCATTCACCTATTTTTTACCTTTTACTTTTCCCATTCCTGATTTCCCATATGCATGCCATGTTGGTGCAGTATTGATTAGACTTGAAAGAAAGAACATTTTACACTAGATTAACTAATTAACAACATTATTTAATCACGTTATGTTGTATTTCAGCCTGAGATGCTTTTGCTACACTTTGGCAGTTTTGGGCCTCTATAGATTAATATATGGGATTATTTATTATGACTTCTGAAACCTAACAGTTGCAACCATTACCTGAGAGAGTCACTGCCATCATATTTCGGTGTTTCCCCGCTCCCCTTCCTCCTTTGTCTTAAGGTTCTGTGTTTTCCTACGAACACCTGGAAGCCTGTTCTTGCTCATTACACGACAATGAAAACCCCCCTTTCGGATTTGACTTGCTAATTTCTGAAGTGCCTTCCCTCGTGGCAACAATCTACGACATTGGCTGATGATGAACTAACGGACTGGGTCAGGCGGCAGAGGTAATTGGGAGACACACAGGGGCGAGGATTACATTTGACAGGTCATTCATCCCACTTTAGTTAATAGTAAGCGAGGCTGGCGGCCGTGAATGGAGCATTTAGACCTCACCAGTGGAGCCCTCGTTGACCAGTCAGTCTCTCTTTCTATATGTGTTTTGATAGATATGAATGTATACTTTAAATAGATTCCTCAGTGCCTCCAGGGCGTGTGAAGAGAACAGCCAGTATAAACACAACGTACCTCGACCATGAGCATAATTTAAATATAGCCAACCTTGTATATAATAGATTATGGCACAGGCATCTGTTGGACGGTGCTAGCCAGCGGCTCTACACACTCACTTAGCTGTAGCATGACATGCACCTATGCAAAGACGTCATTTTAAAGTCTGAAAAAGACAAATTTAAATGTCTTTTGTAGCACAAACACTGAATCGGCAGCACATTTGCACACCTCTTTCACTTCCACTCCTCTCTTTCTGGTACTTGAAGCACATTCTGAGCTGTGGTTGCTGCAAGATGACATTGTTTTCTGTAAGCTGTGTTGTTTTGCAGTAGAAAACACGACACGTATTGTGCAAGAAGAACAAAAACTGTGGATCTTCTATCTGTTGTTGCAGCTCAGATCCAAAGTCAAGTTGATCAGTTACCCGTATTTCTGCAAATGAGTTGAGCTACAGTACGCCATGTTTCATTGCGCTAACCACAAAAACGACACAGCTGAATCACCTGAAACGACCCACGTTTATATAACCTCACGCTGTCGTGTGAATACCGACTGTTGTGTGAGAATTTGACACCAGAGGATGTGGTTCTCCCTCCAGTATGGGTTTATTTTCACCATTACAGCAATCTTTCCTTGATGTAGTTGGAGGCTGTTTTCACACCTGCAGTCTGGTTCATTTGGTCTGGACCACTGGGAAAAATATCATTGGATGTTTTCCCGCCTATATTTGGTTTTGCTCTGCTCTGGTGAGTTTGTCACTGGAGAACAAGGTTCCGTGTTCTGGACTCGTGCATACTTCTACCACGATCTGCATTTGCTCATAACCATGTTAATTATCTGGTCCATACACTCGGAAAAACTATACCCGCTGAATGCTGAATGCACTTTGAGGAAACATCTTGAAGCACTTTACTTCTTCAGACTTTGCAAAGAAGACATGTTTAGCAGAACAATGGAAACAAAAACTGAGCATGTTTAATGCAAGCGGCAACCTCGGGGTCTAAAAATGTAATCCAGTACTTGTAAGTGTCAGGAACTGCAATGCCTCGAATGGCCAGTAGGGACGTACCCGTAGGCGCCCACGTTAAACAGCCAACTGTGCAGCACAAAGAAGCATGTTTACAGTTTTGGTCTCTGTAGCTAGTTTCTCCATTGATGACAACTGCAAAGTGGGTGTTGCCAGGTTTTTATATAACACTCTGTTACATTATATTGAAAGGTCAAGTCATGCATGACTATGGGCATGGCTTCTTTGAGTGACAGCTTCCCGCTAGCTGTCTGGTGTCTTTCAGCAACCGTGTGTCATTTGGCTCGAGTCAGGCGAAGTTCTGCCCTCCCAAGATGGCGATGTCTGTATCCGCCACAAACCAAGCTTCAGAATTTCTCTCCAGACACCTTTGGGTGATGTCACAGTCGCTCCGTCCATTCTTTTTGTAAACAGTCTAGGGTTCGAGGACATGCTGTTTGGAACAAACTTGTGGTTTGAGGTCCAGTCATGTTCCACCGGTAAATAAACAGGGTTCCTTTGGGACCAGACAGAGGCAGACCTCGACCTCATTCCAAGGGTTTTGGTGCAGTTGTTTGGGCATGACTATTGTGATCACACCTGCCCAAAGGAACGAACCAGCGTCCTGTTTCACTAAGGTGGAAAATTGAGTTGTCTTTTGGTTCTGATCCAGTTTACGTTCACACTTTTTGCAAAAGGAGTAAACGTGAAGTCAGACGAACTCTTTGACCGGTCACTTTCGGCGATTGACGTCTTGCATCATCAGGAGAGTCTGATGACTGACAGGTCCTGATGCACTTCAATCCCTCTAGCATGCATTATTTTTATGATTACTCTGCAAAACAACCACGTCTCAACTGCAGTTTTAGCTGCTTTTGACTGACTGATTTGGGAAAATCCCAACAACCCTGTGTTACTACGGTTACCATGATCTACATAGATGCATATAATAGCTGTTTTAGTTGATGTTTTGCTAAGATCACACACCCTAAATGATCTTTGAGTGGTCTTGGTCTCTTTGGGTCAATGGATGAACCAGTTCGGTCTTTACCACAGAGGCAATAAATTGACCAACATTGTCAATATTGATGTTTTGAGTGTGAGAGCTACTTTCTATTTCTATCTTGGTGTGAAAACCAGGAACTACTGCTTCGAGTTTTGTTCTCAGACAGCAAATTTACCTCTCCAAGATCTTCTAAGCCCCAATCTGTAATTTGTTTGACCACATAAATTATGTAAACGCATCCATGAATAATGAAAAGGTTTGAGTTTTACTGCAGATGGAAAACAGCCCTTTTGTGTGTTCCCCATTAGACTGATTGATTAACCGAATGCGCGCCAGTTTTACTGCTTTACTCATGTAAACAAACCATAACGGCATCAATAAACATTAATTGTCACGGTTTTGGGTTTCTGTTTGGTTACTTCCTGTTTTCCTCTTGCGTCTTTGTTTACTTACTTCCTGTCCTTGTCCTGCCTGGTTTAATTGTCACCTGGGTAATTGGTTTATTCATTTCACCTGTGTCACCTGTGGCGTGTATATACTGTGTCTTTCTCCGGGTTCCTTGCCAGTTCATCTTCGTACAAGTCCAGCCATTTCCCTCGTCTTCCCAGCGTTGTTTCCTTGGACTTTAGTTTGGATTTATGGACTTTGGGTTGTGTCTGCTCCTCTCAAGGCTTTGTTTACTTCTGCTGGACTGATTCTTGGTCTTGACCCTGCCGTCCTCGCCGCCCCGTAAGCCTTTTGTTTTGGCTTCTCTGTTCATTTTTAAACCTATGAGCTGACTCTGCTGTCTGCATCTGGGGTCCATCCTTTGTGTTTTCCTGTTCCCTCTGCGACACAGTCATTGATAAGTTAGAGATAGCTGCTGTTGTCTGGTGCTGATCGAGCACAAGTTGAATGCTGTGTTGCTTTTTTTGGTTGAGAAACACTCGCACATTCATCCCACGTTTGAGCACTCACACCAAACTCGTAAGTAAAAAAAACAACTGACCATTGTTCCAAAAACAGAAAGATGGCACCCAAATTGTATCTTCCCAAGCCAAAAATTACAGCATCCAGCCAAGTTATTGGTATTGATTAAGCCAAACCCCTCCTGCCTCATGTTCTGCTGCTGCAGGGCAGTAAAAATCTGATTTGCTGCTCCTTCAAAGTGATTGTAATCTCCTCAAAAAGAGCTCAGACAGTCGAATTAAACCAAAATGTCACATAATTGATTATTTGACGCTTTGTTGTGTATTTTAATGGCGGCTTGTTTGTTTGACACTAACTCCTTCTGTCACGCACAGACCTGTATCAGAGGAGGCTGGTGCACGGAGGCTTGTGCAACCACAACAGATAGTGCTCAGTGTGTGTGTCTGTGTGTGTGTGTGTGTGTGTGTGTGTTTTGGTCCCTTTTATCAGTCGCCCGCCGTAAAAGTCAACCAGCCCGGACCGCCATCTCAGCTCATCACTGTCTTGTCCTGTCACATTATCCGGCAGCGCTGAGTGGGGGAGCGTCAGCGGCGGCTGCTGTGGTGAACTTTGAGACGGACAGGCCTTCTGTGGGCTGTCAGATAGTATCCGGCAAATGACCTGCTTATTCTCCCCCCGCTGTCGACACGCTGCCGACGTCTCCCCTGACAAAGACACATCAGTGCAAATCAGACAGACAGACAGACGAATGAGAGGAGACACCCACCAACAGAGAGCGGGGTGAAATAGATTTACTTGTAACGTTACCTTTTAAAGCTGCAGTGCAGGACGTCTTACAAAGAAATGGCCGTTACATATCGGCCAAAAGAGTTCACACAACGCCGATGAAACCTCTCACAGCATACACGGCTTTTAAATCTGGTGTCTGGTGTGACATTTCTGCAAAGGTGCACTGGCAAAGATAACTCTAACTGCCTGAAGAGGGAGACAAATGCCCCGCACCATAGCTTCAAACATTGCCCTGTGAAGCTAACAAAAGAAATAATAATAAAATGCAATATTCAAGCCCCCAAAATCTGCTATTTTATAAGAATTTATTATAAAGTTTCCTAAATAATATGATAATAATCTTGAGCTCTTTTCAAAACACTTAGTTACCATGTGCTTCCCATAAAATAACATCAAAGTAAATCAGTTTTAGAGATAAATAGAACAAAAATCCAATAACTAATAAAAAAACCAACCATAAACAATAAAACACAAAACATTAAAGCAAAAAAAAAAAACCCTAAATCTAACATGAGAAAGGGCCAAAAAGTAAGAAGGTAAATCAGGAAATGCTGTCCGATAAAAGTTGTGTTTCAGAGACGGGATTTAAAAGAAGTCGCCGATTCTCCAGACCTGATTCTTACAGGAGGCTCGTTATGTAACTCTGTGGCTCTCTCTGCAAACGCTCTGTCAACTGACGTTTCTGGGTTGTTTTGAGTGTAAAAACAAACTCAGATGTGTCGAAGACATAAAGAGACGAGGTTTGAAAAGGGAAAATGCAGATGTGAAGACGTGAGATCAAGTGAAGAAGTGGAAATACTAATTCCTGTAGGATGTGCTTTAAGAAGAGCACATCAATAGATCAAAAATTAGAAGAAAGAAGGATATTTCTGGGTTGTTACTAATATTTTTTGCATTAGAATAGTAAATAAGGTACATCACACATCACTGGTTGTGTCTTTGACTGTGTGTACGATGCTAATCCCTCCGTGTTTATCAGAAACTGCCTTTTCCGACTATGTTAACGCCAAAGTTATGTTTATGTGAGCACAAGACCTGTTCAAAAGCGCTGCAAACATTTCCTTTTCTTTAATTGTACATTGGCTGTGTTCACCATCTGCTCTCTGATCGTCTGTGGTGGTTTAATGCTTACCTCGGCCTCAGGCTACAGACTGTTTTGAGGCAGACAGCTCATCAGGATGATTGACAAGTGTCGGTGCTGGAGCCCGACCAACTGAGGAAAAACTGCGTATTAGAGCTTCGCGAAGTGATTTGAAAGATGACGCTGAGTGTGCTGCAGCGTGCTCTGCTGCAGGCCTGCAGATCTGGCATATGTGATACACTCTGGCGTGTGTGCGTGGGTGTTTGCACTGTGTGTTTGCACGTGGATTATATGTGTGTCGCGGTACATTTGCTCCGGCAACATTTTCCGTCCCTGGCAGGCGTGGCTCATGTGGAGTGTGTGGCTCAGTGGGTGGCTGATGGGAGCGGAGCTCGGGGAATAACATGTCCCTGGCGCTGCAGCTGCTCTCTGCAGATGAGGCCCGAGCACATCATGTTTCAGCTCGGGGAGGGAAGGAAATGCTACATGACAGGGGGATCTCTTTTTAAAAAGACACATGGAAAGATGCACAGGAGGTGGTGGAATTTTGGCGCCGACTTGCGCGTAAATTAGCATCGCCGCCAATAATAACACAGTGGAATAAACTCGTACAGCGAATCTCGGCCGCTTTTTCAGCACTTTATACCCAGCGATGATTAATGATATTGCCACGAATACACACTGAAATCTCGGCTGATCATTTTGCAGGATTATGCCATTTCTCGTGGCCTCATCGCTACAGACTCATTTCACAGCATCTGCAGCAGAGTCAAGGAGAGAAATAACATGTTTCTAGCCCAGTGCGTGTTTCTAGTAAGAGGTCATCCGCTCTCTTGTGGCCCAGATGTTTTTAACTGGCGTTAGCTTTCCAGAGCCCAGGCCCCGGTTTCCCAGCAGGCTGCAGCGCGTCTGGTTCTCTGCTGTAGTGTTTCCCGTGCCAGCGAGCAGCGCCAACTCCATGTGTCATCCTCCTCTCTCTTCCCAAAAACTTGGGTGAGATTTACAGTACAAAGGTAGACTGTTGCATAACACTTTCTGTCTCTCCAGTCCAGCAGCTAAGTGTGTCAGGGCAGAGGCAGAGGCAGCGGAGAGTCCCCGCTCTGCTCACGTAGAGCTGCGTTTTCAGTTTTCAGGGTGAAACCTCTGCATATTTCGCTCTACATCGTCGTATGCATTTCATTTCAGGACGTGGGAATCATTTGCATCCACCTCTCTGACATTGCCTACACACCGAGCGCAGCGTGTTTCATAACGTCGATGCAGTGCACAGCCTGGCAATCAACAGAAGAACAGATGTAGTTCATATAAAAGTCTGGTATCTAACTGCAGCTGGTCACCTCTGATATTTAAGAGGCTCCTCTCTGACATTAGCCACTTTAAAAAAGACCTGCTGTACATTTTAAACATTTCGGGTTTTTTGGAACACTTACCGTAAATGTGTTCTCCATTAAAAGCCGATAATGTATCTCGATTTATTTTATTTAATTTTTTTTTTTTTTTCAAATGTTGAGTGGGTGTGTTAGGCCGTTCTGTCTTTCAGTGCTGCTAAAGCTGTAAAAAGCTGTTATTAGCCTGGTCCCCGCTCCTCTCTGCATGCATTTATGAGCCGTGCAATTCAGCATAACTGCAAAATTTCACCTAAGTGTAAAAAGTTTGAACGTAAGACATCAACTTTCCGTCTCGCTCCAGACTTTGAATGCATTCATGCCGTCTCTACGTCCCATTTTCTAATCTGGATGCACTTCAAGAGCAAAACTAAACTAACTAACATTATGGAGCTGCTGAATGCTCCATGACATTCACCAGCTAGGTGCTAACTGCGTCTATGTGCTGTGCTGTACTGAGTAGTTAGTGCACAGAGGACCCTGTCTGACCTTCAACTCACTTCAACCCCCATTTAGCATTTTAGCCAGTACACAGATGCCTTAAACATACTTTACTGTGGTTGTGTGCAGATATAACAACATTTTAATGCATTATTTAGCACCTGACAACAGTAAAATCTAAGACTTTAAGACTTTGTTTTGGAAAAGCTGCTTGAAACCGGGTGGATCAGAGCACTGTTAGCGTCTGTTTTTAGCTTTTTAGCATCTTGCAGCTCATTGAAAGATGCTAAAACCACCATGAAGCTAATAGGAGCTGCAGAGCGAGGTGATAATTCCCTGCACATTTGTCACTACAAGCAGCTGCTTTCCATTACAAATAGTTACTGTTGCTGTTGTTGATATAAAATATTGATTAGTGCAGCTTTAAAGTTTGAAGCTGTTGCCTTTTTTTCCCATCTTCTCCCACAACATCCTGTGCTCTGCTGACGAATGCATCAAGAATGAATCAGCTCAAAGCCCGAAACATGTGGCATGTGTTCTTTGTTTGTGAGTTTGATCCTGGGGCGACACCTTGGTGCAGGAAATAAAACCCACACATAATCTCCCTGCAGACCGTCACTTTCTTCGCGGTGACACACACACACACCCTGTGCCAACACACCCCGTGGAGACGCTTCCCATCAGAAGCATTCCACTAAATTTGCCGCAGCGCTGAAACACAAAGCCATTCCTCAAAACCTTTCATGTCGAGTGCCACAGCGGATCATAAGTGTCTGAAAACACCCACCAAGGACTACTTACTAATACCGGGTATTGTCTGTGAACATAAGCGCTGTGAGTGATTCATGTGAGACTCCCTCGCTGCGCTGACGGCTCAATTGTCATCATTGTTTTGCTGTGAGAGGAGCATTTTATTGTGGCGTGATTTTGATTAAAAAGCAGAGCGTAGTCACTTCGGCAGAGATGATCGATTGGATCCAAACCCACGAAACCATTTTAAATTACAGTTACAACTCACTTTATTTGAGTCTCATTGTACACGGAGGTATAACGGATACCATCTTTGAGTTTCACTCAAACAACAGCTGAAGTAAAGTGGAAGATTCATGTGCTTCCCTTTTTAAAACTATTTGTCTTTTTATTGTGGCTTTGGCGTTAAATGTGATTTCAGAAGCATAACAGGAGCCCATCCAGCGAAACCACTACCACATCTCTTGACTGTACCAGCAGTACATGTCCCTGAAGTCCCCCTGAACCAGTTTCTGCGTCTGAGCCTGAACCAGTTTCTGTATCTGAGTCTAAACCTAAATCTGATAATAAAACTAAACCTGAACCGGTTTCTGTGTCTAACCCTTATTCTTTGTCTGGGATTGGATTAGTTTCTTTGACCGAACCTGAATCTGGTTCTGCGTCTGAACCTGATCCTGGTAATATGACTAAGCCTGGACCTGTTTTTTTTGCCTGAACCTGATTCTGTTTCCACGTTGAACCTGATTCTGATCATGTGTCTGAACCTGTTTCTTGGTCTGGGCCTGATCTGGTTCTGTGTCTGAACCTGATTCTGTTTCTCCGTCACAGCCAGTTTCCGTGTCTGAGCCTGAACTTGTCTCTGACTCTGGCACCCTTCATCCAAACCCTGTGAGCCACCTCAGAAACACCCCTCCGCTTCATATTTCCACACCTTCTCTGATGCTTTCTCACCTCTGCACAGCTGGGAGGCTGCAGCGCGACGGCGTGGACGTCGGACTGTGATCTGGCAAAAGTTACAGAAATTAAGCGGGGCTGAAACTTCTCTCTCCTTTCTCACTGTGTCGCTTTAAAGACTGTGTTTGCTTCATTATCCTCACATTTAAACAATTATCACAACTTCTCCCGCTCTACCACAGCCTGCTCTTCACCCCGTGAATGTCTCTCTCTAAAGCCCCTTTCACACTGCACAGGAAGCCCACTAACACCCACTAACATCTGGTTTGTTGTCAGTGTAATTGTGTAAAATCTGGATTCAAACCTGCATCAAATGCACTCTGCAGTAGTTACGGGTGTTTATCTGCTCCAGCTCCGATCAGCAGTGACGCACAACCAAACGCCACGCGCTCATGCCCGTCCATTTTCAGTCTGCGATGCTGTGACGCACGTGGATGCTCGGGTGTAAACAGCTGATCGACCTTAACATTACAGCTGTTTACAGTCTGAGGGAGATGCCTGTGATTGTTCTCAGTATTGTGCAAGATGCATCACAACGATTATACCGTATTACTTTCTAATGTAACGCTCTTTTACAGTTGTGATGTCGGATGTGATGCAACAGAAAGGCAAACACGACTACTGACAATGTGAACGGAGTTAATTGGTTGTTTTTAGCAGGCTTACACGTTTGAAACCAGCATATATGCACTAATTTTGGTGTAAAAGGGCAATGGGTGTCTCTCTAAACCAGTTTCTGCGCCTCAAACTGATTCAGTTGGTCTCTGGCAGACTACTTCTGCTGTCTGAACCCTGAGCCTGGACCAGTTTTCATTCACTTCTTCCTTTCAGTCCACGCCTTGTGTACGTGTCAGAGTCGGTCCAAGAGCCTGCACCAGTATCCCTTTCAGAACCACGTCATGTTTCATTACCAGAACCCAGGTCGTTTCCCTCTTGGGGAGTCTGTATCTGCTTGGCCTGCCTTTTTCTGAGCTCCAGCTCCAGTTTGTCTCCGTCAGACCCAACTCTGTTTCCCCCTGCTCTCTGCCTCAGTCAGTTATACTTTATTCCCCTCTGGAAGCGGTCCTCCACCATGCAGTCCCTCAGAGCCAAGACATCTTGTGTCCAAGCTCTTGGAGGGATGTTGGGTTTTCTTTTCTTTTTTTTTAAAGATTACTTTTGGGCCTTTTTCCCTTTATCGGATAAGACAGGAACCAGCGGAGAGAAACGGGAATGCAATGCAACAAAGCGACTGTGGCTATGTGGCATGCGTCGCAACAATTCGGCTACCAAGGCGCTCCGGATGTAGGGTTTCTGTCCCTCGTCCCTGTCTTATCCTCTCCATCTTTTCTGAACCTTTGCCCCACATGCCCTCGAGTCGCCCTCTTTGATTTAACCTCGTCTAGAGATCACCTGACCTCTCGCCTGTCTACCAAGCTGCTCCTCAATCAATCAATCAATCAATCAATCACGCCCATTCTCTGTGTTGCCAAGCCGCCGAAGCTTTCCAGCCAATGCCGTCGCCTGCACCTGATTACTTGGCTCCTCCATCAGTCCTTTTGTTTGCCTGATTTTGCTGCCAAGCCGTTGCCAGTGTTGGTGACAATCAAGATATCTTAACTACCCCTCAGCAAAGACGAGCGCCAACGTTTAATAAAACGTCAAAAATGACTAAAGAGTTGACTCGGTTCCCTCTGATACACTGCCAGTGGATTTGTTGTAGAGTTGCTACACTGCACTGCACTCGCCCGCGTAAATATACCCAATAAACTCAAAGAACAACAAGATAAAGTGAACTTCTGTCCGTTCAGATATTAAAAATGATGGATGAGGTGGTCAAATAATCAGGATCATCATGTCAAGTAATCATTTCAATCACCAAGACTGATGCATGGCCAGAAAATTGGAAAAGACGTTCGTGTGCATGGAGCTGTCACAGATGATTACTGTGTGGTTCTACTTTCCACTGCTGCTGCAATGCTGAATACGTCAGTGAACTTTTTTAACCTCTGCACACAAAATACTTCTGAATACAAAAAAAACAAAACAGCGTCCACAGAAAGCGACAGTCCATAACACCATTGTGCCCACCTCCTGCAGCAGCGCAATTGTCAAGGTGGATTAATCCTCCCACAGAGCGCCGGCACCTTCCCTCCTTCTGCAGCCAAGTGGTGCCTGTTGAGACACTTTCTCGGTGAGGCAGATGTGTTTGTTCATTCCCCAAAGCCCTGTCACCGCGCAGAGGGAGGCACAAACCGAACAGACAAGCAGCGTGCAGCCGTGCAGCAGCGTGACCGCGTTCGTGTCGGGTTCAGCCAGCACGATGTTTTTGTGTCACTTTGTCAGACTAGAAGATTACAGAGTTGTGTGTTTTCGTCCAAGACTTGGCCGAGAGACACGCCAGACTCGTTCATCGACCAGTCTCTGCTTAGGTTAAGGTAAAGGTGCCAGGGGCCAACGACGATGTAAGCAGACAATGACATCATGGGAGATACTGGATGTCTTGTGTTTTAGAAAAGTGGTGACCTTTCCTCTGTTTCACAGTTCCACCTCGCAGCACCTGCATCATTCCTCGTTCCGTCGTTGTCTTTACAGTACTGCACAGTCCGACCTTCACGTATTCTTTTTGTTGAGAAGTCACAAAGAATCTCAGACGCAGAATCAGTTGTCGTCCACGAAAAAACACACCGTCGCGCCTAAAGTTCATCGTCCTCTCAGACCTGACCTGATGTCTTACGTCCCCTGGATTGGGCTTTAATCCAGTTGATCTCTGGCGTGTGAGCGCTGCATTAGTCCTGCAGTAATGATGAAAACGTACATGCAGATTGAGACTTTCTGTTTGCACGAGTGTGTTCTTTGTAAATTTACACTTGTTATGGTGTAATGGGTCTCATTTCACCTCCTTCTGTGAGTTCTGCTTGTTCGTCTTCCAAGAGTTGTTGTCGTTGCCAAAGCCTACAAACTCTCAAATCGCCAAAGATTTAAAAGAGGAGTTTCACACCGCAGAGCTTCCTGCGCCGCTGCTGGAAGTCAGCAGACATGAAAACATCTCACATCCAGCAGCGTCGGAGATCGTATTAGAGGAGAGATCATTAATACTGCCAACGATTTGTCATCGGAGCGACTGGTGGACTGTGGCAGAAATAAAAAGGGACGGCTTTGGCTTAAAGTCAGACCTGAAGTAATAAATTGTAAAGTCATCCACGACTGGATGATGCAACGTTTCACAAATCCATCATTTACACGCCGAGCAACACCTTTCTCCTGATATAAACATGTTTAATTAGTCCTCCTGTTTGTTTATTTTGTCATTTAATTTGATGCTTTCTTATTGGATTTTTTAAAAAATATTTTGCCTTTTATGCTACGCTTTTGTCACATTTAAGTAAAATTAAAACACAGTAAACATAAACCCTTTAGTGAAGCGTCAAACTGCAATTATAACAATATTTATCCACTGAATATTGACGCTGCATAATTTTATTTCTACGCTACATTTACGGTCCATAATCACTGAGATCATGACACTACAATTCAACAGTCTCCATAAACATGGGGACTGTTTATGGCTTGTATGGCAGACCTGAACCACATTTAAATTTCATCCCCACCTCAGAGAAGATGCAGGAAAATTGCGTCACTCTGCTTTAAATCACCGTAGGACAGTGGTTCTTGCAGGAGGCCCCATGAATTTATCTTGAAGCCACAGCCTGATACTGCCGACACAGAGCTCTGCTGCTTTCCAACAAACAGCGTTAAGTGATCTACCTCTTCTGCGGCTACGTTTTGCGATTCCCAGGACATGGTCTTCTCTCTCAATCCATCCTCAGCTCATTAGCCAGACACTTATATGTTACTTCATGCACCTGCAAGCCTTGTGGCACCTGCATCAGGTGGAAGCGGGGCTTCGTTTGTTTGACGCTTTGGACAAAAGCGTCTGCAATGAATAAATGTAATTGTAGGTGGATGTGGCTCAGAGGTAGAGTGGGTTGTCCACTAATCAGGAGATTGGTGGTTTGATCCCCGGCTCCTCCGCCGAAGCGCCAAATTGCACCCGATGGCTGTTCAATCAGCGTGTGAATGCTGTATGAATGAATGTGAGCGCCATAGTTTCTGTTCTGTCAGTGTGTGAATGGGCGGATGCTAATATGTAGCGGCAAACTAGAAGAGTGCTAAATAAGTCCAGTCCATTCAAATGTCGTCATGGGCGACATCAATCTGATGATTTTTGGGTCTGAAGAACATATCTCTTAAGTGTTCTTCATATTTTGCATGTGGCATTAAGGCAGGAACAGATCAAACTTTAATAATCTTTGGTTATTAGTCTCCTCTGGAGGATTCTTGATGATGCCAGCAGTGTCTTTAAGGTGTTCCCTTGAGGGACTTGACCTATGACAATCACTGTAAGATCCCCACATTCACGGACTGTTTGAGTGTCCCTTAAGTAAGAAAACAGGGGATTCATTTTTGATATGTCCGTGTTAATGCTGCAGCCAGAAAGCACCAACTGAAGCGAAAGATGAATGGCTGGCTTTCTAAAGAGCTCCAGGCAACCTGTTTTCTCTTTACAGCCCAGCGAGCGTCGGAGGAGTGAATCTGATTTACAGGTCAGCTCCAGCACTGTTTTAATTAGCTTCTCTCTGTCTGTCTCTTCGTCCTCCAGATGGACCCGGTGCAGAAAGCTGTCCTCCATCACACCCTCGGCCTTCCTCCCACTGCAAAGAGGAAGCACGTCTCCTGCAGCGTTTGCCAGCTGAGGTTCAACTCACAGGTGAGCGAGTTTTTCTTTTGAAGAGGAACGAAAGCTCAGAGGTCGCACACGCTCGCGCCAGAGATACACGCAGGAAACACACAGGAAGTGACCTCTGTAGAATAATCCTGTCAGGGCTGGGCATATTTTAACAGTAAAAAAACAATAATAATAAAGTGTTGGAAGGACGTCTCATATAGAAATTCATTGGCCTCAGAGGATGAACCCTCCACAGTTTCACTCACTCTAATGATATTTTGGGTTTTGTGTGAAATACGTTGACTTATACTTTGATGGATTGCTATGAAATTACCTACAGATGGTTCAATTTGAATGACTTATGACTTTTGATCCATTCATTATCTGTAAAATTCAGCAAATAAACAGATGGCACACCGCCCTCATAACTGAACTCTAACAACGTTGATGACTTTTCCAGATAGTGCTAAATGCAATTTGTCAATATTTTTGGTTTACGGCCATAAACCTGCAAAACTAATCGCAGGTTGAGCTTGTCGTTAGATCTGGTGTGGGTCAGTTTGCAACAAGTAAATATCTTGTTTTTTAGATCCAGAGCTGTTCTCAAAAAGATTTCTGATGTTGGCGAGTGACGTCTGCAAAAGGTGATGTCATTTGTGTGTTGCCTGTTGGAGAAATACTCTTAGACAAACTGCTTTACCTGAGCTTCCCTTTGTTTAACAAAGTTCACCAACCTTCAGTTGCCTCGATAGGCTCTAGGCCTAAACTATACTTCCTGCCCCATGAACACACAAAGGTCTGTGAGGGTCTTCACTTTGTCAGTTAGTTGTGATGTTCTGCACAAGGGAGATCGCTGACCTGCAGTCATGCTCAGCGGTATAATCAGGCCTTTGGAGTCAGCTTTCCCTTTAGATCTCAACAAAACCTACCTCCCTCTGTCGCGTCTTTCAGCGCTTATCAAGCTTGCTTACTGTATAGAAACACATATTAATAGATGTTGGTGTGGGACTTACTGGATTGTCCACCGTTAGAGCTCCAGTTATAACCGGCTTTAGCCCATTCCTGACGATCAAATCTGTGGAAAAAGACGATGGAAACTAACTTTACACGTGGCGTGTTCAGTCTTTGTAAGCAATTTTTCAGATTTGTGAGTGTGCGAGTTGCCGTCGTCCGGCAGTTGAGCGTGTGAATGTGAATTGTACAGCGTTTGAATAACCTTTCAGCCCTAACACATGCATTTTAAATGAGGTCAGAAGAATCGTAGCATTGAAACTGATTTGTAGGCAGCAGCAAATGTATTTCTGAAATGTAAGTTAAAAAAAAACCCACAAACCTGCAATTTAGGTCTTGAACATATGATGCATTATTATGTTAGAAATACAGGAGTGATCTGAGGAATAAAATAAGCTTTTGTGCAGAGTGTGATCGCTGTGCAGCAGTAAAATACATGAATTCTGTTATAATAAAAGTAAAATAAGAGAGAAATGTGAATACAACTTAATAATAATTAAAGTTGACCTAGAGGTTTAAGAGAAATCTTTTTTTTTTTTTTCAATGTCAACGGGCTGTGGAGTGTTTAATTTGGTTTAATTTGATCTGAGGGGACAGAAAATTGGTGAGTCTTCAGACGCTGAAGAGGTGAACTTCAGTGCACGTGTTCAGTCTTGTTGTAGGTGTCACGTGTGGCTCAGACAAAAGGTTGATGGAAGTCGCGCAATCATTTGCTCCCGTTTTGGTTTCGCCGTTGGGTTTTGATGTGATGGGGAGAATAAAGGAACCACCTCTGAATGACGGCGCAGCAGCTGATGGAAAAGCAGCAGTTTGCAGGAGACGCAACACGATGCTCCAGAGGCGTCGCATCCATTACGCCGTCTCCGAACAACAACTTATTCGTACCAAATGAGGAGATGGTTTTTGTTTGAGACGTAATCTTTGTCTGAATCATCAATTTTCTGTCATTTGCTGTAGCGTTTGAGTCACATCTTAAAGTCTGGGTTTCCATTTCTCTGCTTCTCTCCTAACAGATTCATTTCTCATGTTTGTCCTCTCGCTCACCCACTCTGTTTCTCTAAACACCGCTCGGGAACTCGGCTATATAACTGCAATACGCTGAATTTAATGTTTGTTTTTATGCCCTTGGCTTTTCTGCGCGTGTAGCTTTCGTTTTGGTTTACTGGACCTTCTTTTTGTTTGTAGTTCAGCTGAGTTGACATCATAAGGAGGAGGGCATTGAATCAATACTGATATCATCAAGGCCCCTGATGTAAAGCTGTTTTTCACTACAGCAAGAGTTTTCAAAAGCTGAGACTTTGGGTCTCACCTCGGGAAAAGCAGCGCCTCCTTAGTTTACTTGATTAGTTTTGTGTGGTTCCCGGACGCTTGGGGTCATGAATTATGTCATTTGAACCCATAGACACTCAACAATGGAGCAGATGTAGACAAATACTGCTGTTTGACATAACGTAAGGGAACACCAAATAGATAAAAAAGGTATGCTGCGGGGAAAGATGAGTTAACGACTCCGTCAAAGTGGAAAAACAGTGAAAATGCCCCCAAACAGCTGAATTTCACTTTAGCCAAATCACACAAACGTAGGCTAGTCTATGTTGAAACCAAATAACAGTGTGACAGTTTCCAGACGTATATATATAATAAATCTTCTGCAATAAAAGTTCTGTTTTTTGAATCTTTTCATATTATTTTAATGTATTAATACTATTTATTGCAGCTTCTGGCAACAAAGAAGCTAAAAGAAGCATATTAAACGACCGGTAACACCAGCTCTGGTCAAACCTACAAACCTCTGTCCTAATTAATCATTATTTGTCTGCGACTAGCTGAAAAATGCAGTATATGCTTGCGTTAAAACCACTTTTAACCCCAGAATTAGAGCCTTAATGCAGGATTTTAAACACGTGTCAACCCCTAAAAACAGGCGACATTGCCAGCGGACGAGTTTGCCTTCCCGTTGGTTGCTCTGCTGCATCATGTTTAACATAACGACTGATGTTACAGTAGAAAGCAATATGACAATATCGCTGCCCTGTCAGTGCTGCGTCTCGCACGATGTGGAGCACAACATCAGCCATTGTTCCCACAGACCGCAAACAACGATACTGTCGCTGGTTAATCGGCCGTTTGCACATCAGCTTTCGCTTGCATCACATCACTGAGTGGGGAAAGGGGTTGAAAGTTATCGCAGCTACTTTGGCGTTTGTGTTTACATCAATGCTGATTAGAGCTCGAGCCAATAAGAACCCATGCTTACTGCAGAGTCATGTGCAGGCTGAAAGGGGCTTTAGTTACTGGCACTGGAGGAAAAGTGTCCACTGCAGAGAAACTGCTATAGCCTGACTGGTATTTGACGGTTTACATCTAGATCGATATTTTAAGTTTAAAAGAACGGATAATTACACTATCTTTGCAGTCCAGAGTTATGTGACGAGCAGGACATTTAAATCAAATGTGTCAGGTCTTTCTGGCCGACAAAACCGTGCAAGAGTGACTACAGTCGTTTCTTTATTGATTGATATATTGACCTGGAGCCAAAACTGGTGCCAGGTTCCCACAATCAAGCATCATTAAAACTCCCGAGGTTCTCAAATTGCTTTCAGTGGTCGACGCCCAATTGCGGTCATAATGATGTGCTAAATGACCGACTGCTCCATTTGCAAAACAAAAGGCGTCTCGTAAAAGTCAACGGGACACATCAGCGACCTGCCTGTAGAAACCCATTCAGATTGAAATAAAGCACCATCAGCTTTATGATGGTGTCAACAACAGAAGGGACAGAGTGAAGTACTCTGAGTTTCAAGCGTCCTGTCCACGTAAAAGCTTCTTCTTAGCAGCCCTTCTGTTAAACGAAGTGGTGGAATGTAACTAAATACTGTCTTGAGGTACAAATACACAATGCTTGTACTTTACCTGAGCTTTATATTTCTGCTGCACCACACCTCAGAGACAAATATTGCACTTTTTACCCCGCTGCACCTGTCTGATCTCTTTAAGTACTAGTTACTTTTCATATTACAACTCATCAACACCCGTCATGCCCAGTGTAAATTATGTATTTCCATATTTTAGTGAGTTTTGAACTGGATTTTTGCTTTTTGTTCTGGACTAAGACACTATTAGCCATAAATAATCTTTTTAAAAACCATCTTTGGATTAACTGTAAAGTGTCTGGTTGCAAAGCTGAAAACAGGCTGCTTCTCTTAATGAAAAGTCAACTCTTTTGTGAGTTTTGTGGTTCTCAAAGGGCAGCGACGCTACAAACATGTGCTAATCTTCTTAAATATGATGCGTTACTATATATTAAACAAGCCGACAGTATATTAAGTAGGTAAATAAGCACAACCACAAACATCTGCGGCAGTACAATGCAGCAATAATCCCAAAACATCAGAGGTAATAATAATAAAATGCTGACACTCATTTTCTGCACAATGAGTACTTTCATTTATACTTTTGCTGATACGTTTTTACTTCGTGTAGCTTGACTGTGATTAGATCTCTTGTAATTACCATTGTCTTTGGCTCTTAATGTAATTCATCATATGGGCAAAACAGATTACAGGAAGGAGGTCGTATTACAAACAGCGAGGTATTCCTACATTCATTAGCTCATGTGTGCACGGTACAATGCTATCTAATGAAATGCACCGCATTAATACGACACTTGCTGAATCTAACCGGCGGGCCAGCAGATGGGTTTTCGATTTTATTTTAATATTCCCACTGCACCTAATTTCCATACCATTTTGAAAGTAATCAAAACATTTTAAAAGAAAATCACTGCTCCCGCCGCATGTTGTTGAATCAGGAGCATCCCTAAATAGCAATGTCATCGCTCTTTCATTAAAGGAGTAATCAATCCATTTCTAACACTGAATGTGTCGGTGATTACTCGGGATGAGGTTACTATGTTTCACGCAGAGGGGAATCTATCTGGGTGTATATTTACTGTCCGTCAGCTGTTAATTTGGACGCTTCGTTAGAGAGATAGACTCTGGGTTTACCTGCCAATCAACAGGTGCTGAAATACCCCCAGGATGTTTTTCTTTTTTATTTATGCCACAGCGAAAGCATGGGAGTGTCTTAATTTGCTCTGTTGACAGTTCATCATAATGTGGAAATGCAGCTTGGACTGTCAACTGATGATGCAGAACAGAAATCTGGACCTTCCTGTTGCGGTTCTGCTGATCCAAGCTGCTCTGGAGGAGGGCAAAGAGTCCGTTTGTAGACCAGTTAACGACCCGAGATCATAACGAGAAAAGAGCCTCGCTGCGTAAAGGGAAATTCAGATGTTTCTGCTTTACTGGATGTGCTCATGTTTACGAGTCAGGAGTCTGTAATTTGTTGACAGCGAGTGAGTCACCACTTATTCCCCAAACAGGGCTCGCTTTATTACCTGTTTACATTAATGCATTTACAACACTTCCTGTATCTCTTGAGCTTTTGTGAACTGAACTTTGCCAACCTCCAGTTTTTACAAGCCGTCGATCTGCAGGGGATTTCTTTCTGTAAACAGGCGCGGGGGTAACGTGCGCATCGCTTCTCATTTTAATCTCATTTCCGCTGCAGGACGTATTTTCCAAGAGGCCAGGAACCAGTTTAGGAACTCAATCAATTCCCTAACTCAATAGGAGGAGCCAGAGTTCGGCTCTTGGAAAGGTGTTGGGGGAGGAGGTTTCCAAAGTTACTCCACCATCTGACGAGCAGTTCTGATGAAGCATATTGGCAGCTTGAGCCAGCACTGGGTACCACTGATGTCAATAACTGGACAAGGGGTGGACATGCCTTGTGATGTTTATTGATGTTATAAGGGAAGTTAAATGTAGTTTGAATTTCTGTGAAGTCTAAAGAAACAGAACTTCATTCAAGCCTTTAATTAATGAAGAAACGCCTCATTTAGCCTAAAAAATCTCTTTCGGAGGCTTGTTGTGGCCAAGAGACAGAGGGATCATTTAAAATCGACAGAACAGCAGCAGGAAATCTACAACAGAGGATAGAAAAGCTGATTAAAACTATATTTTGCGTACAACACAGAAAACGTGGTTGAAAATGATAGATATTTATCTCTAATGGGTGTTGACAGGAGGTTTTATGCAGGGTGTGCACACCCAAAACCCAAATAAGTTCATAAGTGCTTCTGGTGACATGTCTAACAGCAAGTCACAGCTCTCTGGGATCATTTTGTCGAGTTGCGGGTAGAGGACGTAAATTAAAAGAAGCATTTTACTATTGTTGACGTCTCTCTGTTTATCCGTTCAAACATGATTTATAATGTCAAGCATCTGTTTTTCCCTTTATATATTAGCGACTCATCAGATTTTGATTTACTTAATTAAGGGAAATGTGAACATACTCAGAGCCAATCAGGTGCTGGCTGCAGTCCTGTTACAGAGGAAATGATGTATTTCAAATGTTTGGTTTAGACCACCGTCACGCCACATTTGACTCACACAATGAATCAGACTGAGGTGTGGCTGCTCCACATGATACCTGATCTTGCCCCCCACATGCACACACATACTGGGGCTCCCACACCGGGTGTTACGGCTCAAAACAATGACTGGTGGGTCTTTGTTGTGAGTTGGGATCGTCTTCAGTCGTTCACAGGAATGTGGGTGCGTGGGTGGGTGAGTGTTTGCATGTGCGTAGCACTGATGCTCTGACTCCTTATCAGTGCAGATCTGCATCACTGTAGGCTTTAATACACATGCTCTGCCGGCCTTGAAGACACCGTCCCTCCATGACTTGCAGCTTTATGAAACTTCTGGCTACACCACTCTGTATATACTCTGTGAATGTAGGTCATAAAGATTTATGACTGGCTAAAAACGGTGCTACAAACAAAAGTGGGAGAGGACTCTGACTCTATAAATTAAAAAAATGGTAAAATACACAGATAAAAAAAGAGAAAGCGTTTCGAAATATAAAGAAATAAAAGTGCAGAGCTTTAAAGATCATCTTATTTTGATATTTAATTTAAAATTAGTAGCTGGATGCCTTTTGAGAAGAGGATTCAACCAATCTGAGTGTCTTAATTATAACTTCATTGGGTTTTTTGTCTGTAAATGACTTTTTTTTAAATTAAATTGACATATTTATTCATAAGAAGCCTGTATAACATAAAACATTGTATATTTCCAAATTTGGTGCAATCACAGTAACCCTCCCCAGTCATATGTCCTCAGTAAAGCCCCTTTCACACTGCACAGGCAAACCTACTAACACCCGTCAATGTGAACATGTACAATCGTCATTCAAACCTACGCTAAATGACGTTGGTGTGTACAACAGCCGATTAACCAGGGACATTAATGCTGTTGGGAACTTCATATTGTGTAACATGCAACACGGGCAGGACATTGACATTGTCAGACTACTTTCTACTGTAACCCTCTTTTACAGGGGAGTCATGACGTCGGTTATGATGTTGAACATGATGCAGCGAAAACAAACACAGAAAGTCAAACACGTCCACTGGCAATGTGAAAGGCATCAGACACCCGCGGCTTACACACGGTTGGAAACACAAACAGAAATGACCATAGCAACTTTTAGTTTCTGATTTGTCACCTGCTGCTCCCTAATATCTGGATTAATCACTCATAAAGAGTGTTAAACTGTCATATTCCAATAATTTGGTTTCATACCGTCAGTTTTCATTGTGCTCTGCTTAAAGTGATCCTTCATCTCCTAATCACACCCCCAAAATTGTAAATAGGTTTAAAGTTCCCGCCTACCCAAACCGCAGCCTCCTTATATTTCATCAGCAGCACCCAAGGACAGAGAAATTCCCAGTCGGTCTCTGGTGGGACAGCAGGGTTCAACTATGACGCTCGCCAAGACCATCAAATGCCTGCTTTTCACCTTCAACCTCTTGTTTTTTGTGGGAGGAATCATTATTCTTGGTTTGTCCACGCACGTCAAGAACAACAAAGCAGAGTATCAGATCAGGGATGAACTCCTCCCGGCTTTAGACCTGCTGGTTGTCATTGGAGCTGTGACTTTGATCTTTGGCTTCCTGGGCTTCTGTGGAGCGATCCGACAGAACCGCTGCATGCTGGCCCTGTTCTTCCTGGGCCTGCTCGGCATGTTCCTCCTGCTGTTGGCCGTGGGAGCGCTGGGAGCCATATCAAGAACGACAGCCGCCCAGGAGCTGGTGAGGAAACACATGAAGGAGCTGCTCCCGCTGAGCGAACAGCCGATGGACGTTCAGGAGTCGATGCAGAACGTGGAGATGAACGGCTTCTGCTGTGGCGTCTTCGCCGGGCATCTCGACTGGGGCAATGCAACGCTGCTTCCTAACTCATGCAACTGCACAGACACCTCAAGGGACTGCACAGAGCTGGACGGACGCAAGATTTACTCTACCCCGTGCATGACGTACATCATGACATGGTTGGACAGAGTATCGGACTCAGTCATGGGGACTGCTTTTGCATTTGCCGTCTTGATGATCCTGGGCATGGTCTTCTCTATAGTCTTGCTCTGTCATATTAGGGGTGGTAAGAACAGCATCATATAAGATGTTTCTGACCAGGACTGAGGTCTTTAGCTGACGATTAAAGGACAGATCATCATGCTAGACATCTGAGCTTTGCTGCAATGTAAAAATGTGAAAATCGTTTTTGTTGGTTGTATGTCTCATTTTGCATCTTCAAACTGTTTATGTTTCATTTCATTAACCATTAAAATCTGTTTACATTTGTTGAAACAAACCTCGCCATTGTTAGGTTGATTTTGAGTTTTTCTTTCTTTTGGAGAACTTTTGCACTTTTTAAAACACTATATTTATCAAATAGCCATAACTAGTTACTTCATTTATAAGGATTGAACAGATATGTAGAGGCAGTTTCCCAATAACTTTAACTGTTAAAACCCCAACGTATATTTTACTTAAGCACTAGACTTAAAAATCCAAATAACTGATATGATTTTGCAAAAGCCCCAAACATAAGAACCTTGTTTTCCCTCCCAGTTCAGATTTGTTTAGCCATTCAGAAGGGTCAGATCCCAAGTTTGGGAACCATCAAACTAAACCGTCACACACAGTTTGAGCAGGAAAAATGCTGCACACACGTTCATGCATCAGGGTGAACAATCCAATAATTGTAAAACATGTGCTAAATAAGTGTTTCTAATTTCAAATATGATTTGTAACGTCAAACATTTCTTTTCTTTTCTTCAAGCTCAAACATCTCAGACAGCCCTGACAGCAACAGTATATCTGAGACTCACCGTCACACCACAATTTGACTCACACAATGAATCAGACTGAGGTGTGGCTGCTCCACATGATACCTGATCTTGCCCCCCACGCACACACTGGGGCTCCCACACCGGGCGTTACGGCTCAAAACAATGACCGGTGGGTCTTTGTTGTGACTTGGGATCGTTTACTGGGGTCTTCAGTCATTCACAGGAATGTGGGTGGGTGGGTGAGTGTTTGCATGTGCGTAGCACTGATGCTCCGACTTCTTATCAATGCAGGTCTGCATCACCGTAGGCTTTAATACACATGCTCTGCTGGCCTTGACGACACCGTCCCTCCATGACTTGCAGCTTTATGAAATTTCTGGCTGCACCAACTCGGTGAATGTAGGTCATAAAGATTTATTACTGGCTAAAAACAGTGCTACAAATAAAAGCTGGAGATGACTCCGACTCCATAAACAAGAAAAATGGGTAAAATCCACAGAATAAAAAAAAAAAACAAGTGAACTCCTCCACAAATAAAATGCTTTAAGCTGGTTTAAGCTCCATAACATCAATGTTGAGCTTTAAAGATCATTTTATTTGAGTATTGAGTTAATAACTTAGTTGCTGGATGCCTTTTGAGAGCAGGATTTAATATATCTGAGCAACTGAAAACATAAACAGCTGTAACACTTGTAAACCTTCCTCTGTGTTAAGACTTTGGTCTGCTTTGAATAATCCTGACAACCAGAAACAGTCTGTTGTTTATGGAATAAATTGGTCATAGTCTTACTCAAATCATGTTGAGTTAATTGAATTGTGAAGCCAGGACAATGTGTTTCCGATTTACCGCCCCTCATTTCTCCGTTTTTTTTTTTTTTAAACAGCCAGTTTGATGTCATAACTCAATTTTTCAAACTTGTGATTTTTGCATTTCATAGAATTTCCAGATTTCCAAACAAAGCTTTCATTCATGTGAACTGAACATTTCCAGTTTTTCTTGTTTTCTGCCACGCCGCCTCCTCTCCTGCCTACTCAGATCCTCTTTAATTGAGCATGTTCTTTAATAGACTTCATCCAAACACACTGCTTAGTTTGAACACGAGGAAGGGAAGGAAAATATCACAGCTTCAATACAAAAGTGTGGATGTTACATGCAGATTATCTTGGTGCACAGATCATATTTACAATAGCCAGAACTGCACACTGTTGTAATGATCTAATAAATCCCAAGACACAAACAGTTTCACACAATAATTTGATTATTTTTGTACTGCCCTGGTTGGACGTGCTCCTCTGAGCTTCCCTCCTCTGGCTTCATCCATCTGTTAAAGGGAAGACGGGATAAAAAAAAAAGGATTTTTTTGGGAAAGACCAGAGATTTTCAGTAACAAATGCAAAAATACTAATTGAAAACAAATATTTACAGGCTTAGATGACAGAAGGAATATTGGTACGCTAAAGTGCTTATGTGATTTGATGATTCAGTGGCTCATTTACACATCCAACATACACAGTATTGGATTCATGGTTCTATTCATCTAGCTTGCTAGCTAGCTAGCTACCCATCCAGCTAGCTAGCAAGCTAGATGAATAGAACTAGCTAGCTAGCTACCCATCCAGCTAGCTAGCCAGCCAGTCTCATCGGCTAGCTAACTAGCTAGATATATATTTATCTGGAAAGCTAGCTAGGTAGCTAGCTATGCTTGTTGTTTCCTCTGGCAATCTACAAAACTAGGAAGCCACAAATTAGGCTGCTCTGGATATCTCCAATATTTTTTTTGTTTTAAAAAACTTGTGGGTTTTAGCAACTTGGTGAATATATTTACATAATTATATTTAATTTTAATTTCTGCACATTTGTTTGGTCTTATGTATGAGATTTTATTATGTATTATTATTTATATTTTGTTTTAATCTGATATTAACATTGTTAGAGATAGACTTTCATTGCAATAACTGCTTTACTTAACGGTATTGTGAATTTGATGTGTAAAGAACTTGGTGATGGGAAACTTTAGTGTTTATTGTGAATTTTCTGTGGGTGTGTCATTACAAGATAATCTAAAATCCATTGTTTACATAGAAATAATGATGCTTAATATTCCATATGTGACCCTGTGCTACCAGACTAATACATTTGACATTTGTGGTCAGTGTTAGTTAAATGTTTATTTGGTCCAAACATATGAAACCAATGTGTAAAACTAGCAGCACATTTCATTTGTCAGCGTTTGGACACACATTAAACTGTACATTAAATTACATTGAATATTCATATCTCAATAAGAAGTGAAGTTGAATTTTTGTGAAAAAAGCATCAGAAATACTTGTTTATTATTAGTTAACTGCTCAAAAATCCTAAAAATAGATCTCTGCCAACCTGTTACAGTCGCTCACAGAAAAACACAAAGAAGAAATCTCTCTCTGTAAAATTGCCAAAACTGTTCTTGCCTTGGCAGAAAGTTTTGAGCCTCAGTAGGACCCCATCGCTCACTGTGAGAAGCCAATTGAGAAAATATGTTTTCAGGGCCTTTAATGGAAGGACTAAGCATCGCCTGCGTTTCAGCTGACACTCACACGTCACACATCTTGCTCACGAATGCGCGTCTGTTGATGGATACACTGGGATTTAAACTTGACCTTTCGGTTTCCAGACAGCCTCTCTCTAAATCTGAGAGCAACCCCCCGACTCCGGTTTGTTTGATGTCTTTTCCCTCCGCGCCGAGCACCTGGAAGGAAAACAAATGATTTCCTTCCCAGTTTTAATCATGCATGTGTCAGACTTGGAGTTTGGGCAATTCTTCCACTTCATTGCTCTAATGAAAGATGAATTATTGGCGTAGTCGCATTAAACACCCATCCATATCACCTGAGCCTCATGACAAAAAAATAACTCATGTCTTTGGTACCTGGAGAGTGATGAATGTGGGTCAGAACGAATAGATTTGTGGCAGAACAAGATGTGCGCTCAGTTTGAAAAAGTGATGCCTCTTCCAAAAATGCTTTCTGTACTGGAACGACGGGAAAGCGCTCAAGGTGCCGGCGTCTATTTCACAACCTTTGCCAACAAAAATGATTGAACTATTAATTTCTTGGCATTTGATTCCCTTCAAATGATGTAATCTCTTTACTTATCCCATTCTTTTATATTTGATATCTTCAATATTAATTGTAGGAAATTTGAAATATATAAATAATACGTGTTCAGGAGGGTTACCACTTGAGCTTATTCTCTTGCAATCTGACCACTCAGACTCTAATTACTAACAAGGGACAAAGGAAAACAGGAACAATGTTTTGCTTCTATGGTAATGCCGAGAACTTGGTCCCAGCAGTCTTTAGTGAATATCCCCACAGCGGCACATAAATAGAGATGCATACGAATGTCCTCTGGGTTCGTGTGTGGTTGTCGCACTTATTTATTCCAAGAGGCGAATTGCATCTCTCCTGATACCCTCCTTACCGCCGCAGGCAAAGGTATGCAGGGAAGTGTGCAGAGGTAAACAAGGACAGCTCAAAGTCTTTGCATATGTCCCACTTCTGTGCGCCCGGATGAGTCTCAGTCGTGAAGGTGAGCCTTGGTAGCGCTACGTGTTCGGACTTTAAAAAGCAAAAAGAGCCGCTCCGCAAATTACACGACACGGGTCGCGCGAATTTGTCAATCACTGACATCCAGGTATTACTTTCATTAATAAAAGAGCCGGGCTTTGTATTCATAGCGAGTGGTCATTTCATTAGCACCCTTTTTATGGTTCGGCTAACCAAACAAATTTAAAGTCTCAACATCTACTCGGCGGCTGGAACCCAAAGAACAATGACTGGAAACTCTGCTTTCACATGAAGCAATTATTTGACACGGAGACCTTCTGTAGCACTTTGTTAATGTTGAACAAGAGCTTGTTTTAAATCCCAATATGATGCATTTATTAACACGACTTAGCCTTCTGGTAAAAACGGGAAAAACTCTTGTGGTAATTCACTTAGTAGATCCAAACGGTAAAGCAGTTAAACAACATGAAATCAATTTCCTGGGTTTGTTAATCACTTTGTAAGAGAAAAACGTAATATCAATTGTCGACACTTTTTGCCGGGCTGCAAGGCGTATCAACTGTCCCCTGCTAATTGTGTTTAGTCTGCTTCATTGACTCTGACTGTGTTCCTGTAGTTTTCATATTTCATTTCATCCTGGCTCTGTGTTTTGCTGCTTTCCCAGCGTTAAATCGAGCCTGTTATTTGTTCTCCTCACAGAGCCAGGCCTTGGCCCACTACAAGGGTACCAAACATGCCAAGAAGCTAAAAGCCCTGGACGCTCCAAAGAGTAAGCTCAAAGGCTCAGTGGTCACCAAGGAAACCACCAACCAGGAGATCGCCAAGGGCATCAACACCTCGCAGGTCCACAACGGCACCGACAGGAAAGGTTTGTGTTTTCCTGCCTGCTGCACATTCCTGCTGCTTTCTCCATGTAGCTGCTGCTCTTCTGTGGAGAATGAATGTTTGGACCCAACAGACGCACCTTTCTGGCAGTTTAGATTTAGCAGAACATGCAATCACTCCAGGAGTTGGACGGACTCACTGTTGATTATATCAACCCTGTGTTGGCTGGTCTGCCAGGGTCTGGCTGTCTTCTCGGTGCTCGTATATTGAATTTGTAGAGTTAGGCGATCTCTGCAGGGCACACGGGACAGTCAGACATTAGTGGGATGAAGTAGGGCTTCAGCATGCTTCAGACAAAGTGCCTGTTGGATCAGCCAGAGAGTAGCTCTGTGTGTTAAATCATGGCTCCTTCATTCTTTTGAATGGGAACACTTCTCAGCAGGGCGTCGACCCAGAGGGCTCCGGCTTTCCTGCAAACCCTGGACCTGGGTCTATGTTTGCCAGTCAAATATGTGCAAGCACACATGTTTTTTTAATTTCAATGTTTTACTTATGAGCACTACCCTAGCTTTGTCTTTGTTTCCCACCTTTGTCTCATTAAGCCCTCCCTCTCTAATGTATAGACATACATTGTGTGGGTCATCCCCTTTGTCCTTGACCAGTTTATCCTTTTAATAGAGTTCAGAAGGTAGCTTTCTGCGCACCTTTGCATAGTGACATCAATGCAAAACCAACATAAAACGGCCTATTTTCATTCCAGCTCACACATGCACTATTATGTTTGTAAAATGTGAATGTTTCCCTCTAAAACTGTGTCAAAAATCAGATATTTGTTGACTCTAATCGTCACAACGACAGCCAAAATGACCTACGCTGTGATAACTTTCCACAGTCATAAATTCCTGTCTTAAAGTATTAAAACTGAGCTGTTTGGACGGCACAAAAACATCTTTGACTCCCTTCAGAGGGATTTACCTTTTCACAAGAAGGTAAAAAAAAAACAGCCACTTGCTGCTAAAGAATAAACTGTTGAGATCGATTGTGGCCTTCATCAGGGTCATCATACAACACTGTATGATAACCAAGGCTGCAACCTGACGCTCGCTCTCACAGTAAGGCTGCAGTAGAGTTCGCACCGGCGCTTTTAGCTCCTCAGGCTGTTTCCTCTCTCAGCACACCTTGACACAGCGTCTCTGGATCGAGAGCAGTGTAACTTTTTTTCATTCTCCACACGACAACAACCTGCATCGCTGTTTGTTTTGTAACATCCCGAAGGCCTTTGAGGAGAGATTGCCCGAAAGGATGCGCCGCCATCGTCAACCGATTCATCGGGCCGATGTTACAAAAGACAGGGAGAAGCCAAAAAGTTGTTGGAGAGAGATCAGGGAGGCGGTTAGATGCAGGCAGGTGGAGGTTACGATGGCAGGCTTTTCATATTTCCTTTAACTTTGATCTGTTTCCAACACTTCTACCTTTAAATGTAGTTGGAAGACATGTCGCTAAATTATTCCATTTAATGTTGGTTGGCTGTATATAACCCCGTGCTCCAGACCTCATGCCTCTGATATTGAATTTGCACTTTGCATTTGCCTATTATCCCATTTTAATTACTTTTTTTCTTCCCGGTGCACATTGTTTGTGCTCTGACTGTGTGTATCTTAACATTCATCACGTTGGAAACCAGGTGGCTGTTTAAATCCGGTTATCTCGGCCAGGTGTCTGCCGAGGGAAAAAAAAAAAAAATAAATAAATAAAAAAATCGTATTCTCTGTGGAAGCCCTGGCTTTAAAACATGTTGGAAAAAGTAAACAAAAACTAACGGCAACTTTCGGCACCTGACAGGAACCAGGTGCAGATGATTTTAAATGATTTTATCTGCTGTGTTTCATATCGGTTCTGCAGAGGATAACGGCTTCGGCAACTGCCAAGCAGCCCTGCCGTCTCGGTCTCCTCCGCTGTAATATTCTTTTTAAGCTGCCTGTTATTATGTCATGAAATTGGCCCAATGAAAGTCTTCCCCTTTCACTGTAACAATAGAAGTTTTGGGTTTTTTTTTTCTTTTTAAAAAAGAAATTGAAAACACATTTAGGCGCCGTGCTCTGGGATTCATTTGACCTCCGCTGCCTACGTCTTCTTCCAACGTTCCACAAGTATTTAAATTGGGAGCACATTTCTGGAGCAGCGTGACCTGTTTGTCGAGTCTGACCTGTTCACGCTCGACGTTTGAAGGTTGCTTCAGGTTAAAAGCGAAACCATTTAACGGCTGGGATGCGCAATCAGGTATTGGTCTCACGCCTGAGGAGGGAATCTTCAGGTTTGATGATTTCACTACTGGTCTTCTGTGGAGTTCAGAAGTGGGTAGAAACTGTATATAACTGATAATATATTTAACCTTACATAGGCCATAAGCTAGTTCTTGTGTAATTGAAGAGCTTTACACCTGGCAGCAGTCTGTCTCGCATCCCACAGAGCTACTAAGCTGCTATACAAATGTCAAACCGTTAAGTGGAGCAATTTGCACGCAAGCAACCCCTGTGCTAATCCCGGCTGCAGTTTGTCAACACTTACCGTAAGAGAGCTTTCACCGCAAGAGGTGACGTATATGTGCAATGCACACCATGACCTTGGAGGTCTCCTGGTCTGATGGCGGTTGGGAAATCACATTTACAGCTTGGCCTTTTTAAAAAGTCCCATTTTGTGTCATTTTTAAGTGAATTTTACCACCATAAGGCTGCAAATCAAGACACCTGGTGTGTATTAATGTTGCTGAAATGGACACACACACTGTAAACACTGATATTTATTATAAGACTAGAATATAATTACATATTTAATGCAGCGAGCATGTGTTCGCTGTCCTTTGCTGCTGCTGCTCCTGAGCATTTTATTCTCTATGTTCTCCATTTACTCTTCTTCTTCTTCGTCTTCTTCTTCACTCATCCTTCTACATAAAGGATGTGAACTGTGGGGCGTTCGTGTGCTGTGGGATACTTCGGCTTCCGAGAGTCATCACCCAGCCAGGTTTAAAATAACGCATCCCCCTAACAACATCCCTTTCACGACGATTATGTCGGCTAATGTTTAATTAATAGTTTGGAAAGCGTGATAATTCAGCTCATTATCAACGTAATAATTACCCGCGATGAACATTTCAGACATTTTCTTTTTCAAATTTGGTCACAATTTGCTGAAGGTTCACCATCTAAATTACACACTGAATAATTAAAATATCTCCTGCAAACTGATAGTAACTCAATACGTTCTTGCTCCCACAGTTAGCTAGCCAACACAATGACATGTACAAATAGTAATAATAAAAGTAATCTGATTTGTAACAGAGAATATATAATCATAATATTGTGAAATTGCCAAGTAAATGTTTCAAATTCAGGTCTTTTCAGTTCATTTCTGTTAATATCTGATTGAAAGTGAGGGATAAAATGACTTTCCCATCTTAAAGCTACCTAAAGCAGTGATTAAAGAAAACGGTGCATTTCAGAAGCAGATATTTAGCTTTAATTTGTTTAATTTTGAAGTTTAAATCCATATTTTCTAAGATTTATTTGGATTTTCCCCTCTATTTAAATATATATAGAATGTATATTCCCAACCTCAACTAAAAACCCACAAACCAGTACAAGACAAAGGCAAAACTACACAAACTACACCAAACAAACAACTTCATATCTCATCAATATGTTAAATGTCACCTGAGCTGAAAGTGCAGTTTTGCTCATGGAGACTTCCTCTGACTGGATCTCTGTGTTTTGGGTCTATATGGGAAGCTGGGGGCATTACAGGTTTCTGTTGCCCCTGTTACAAATTAACAAATCCCCTGCAGGCTGAAGGACTTTGTGGCACTGATAATAATGCAGCGTGCAGCCTCAGGCCTGCAGGGGCTTCACAGAGATAATGGCTCAGATGAACCTTGGACACTTATAAATAAGAGACACTGAGTTAAACAAGTGTTCAGACAGTTCAGAGTGTGAAGCTGGTAGAGTCAACAGAAACCTGAACCTTTGTAAGCAGAACATAAGAGCACGGAAGGAGCCTGGTCAAGAAGGATCTGTGATGCATTGATCTCCTCAGCAGGTATATCACATTTATATATGTGCGTCTGTAACCGGGGGTGTCTTTTGGTTACTTCGATGTGTTTTCATGTTATTTGTGCTTGGTCTTTTTCTCATTTTAGTAAACAAAATATAAATACAAAAACGCTTTTTTAAAATTTAAATATTTGAGGAGATATTCCCAATTATGTGCAGGTGATTTTCTAAAAAGATGTAACTTCAAATAGCTTTGTCTTAACCAGCTGATAGGGAATAATACATATATGCTGTTATAAAGTGAGTGAGTCTTTAGATTTCTCTCTCTCTATATATATATATATATATAAAGCACACTACTGCACAAACCAAATGAGCACAACTTCATATCCAATGAACTTAAATATGTTAAATGTAAATAAACGTTCACACACTTTACATATAACTCGAATTTCTCCCTATCCAATACCACCGTATCACAGTTATCTAGTTAAAACAAACACGTGTACGGAGACCCAAAGAGTCCAATAATAGATGAAACAATAAAATGAATAAACATTGTGAGATATTCAAGTAGTTTTTTTTAAAGAAACCTTCTATATGAACATTAAATTATTATGAAACGCAGAGGTACACACCTGTAAATTGTCTTCCTGCTTCTCTTCAGTCATTTCTGACTGTTTTAATCTCAAAAACTAATTGTTGACCTTATCTATATAAATATAATTCCAAACGACAACACAGAGAAGAACGTCTGCATGCTGTCTGTTCATTTAATAACACTACATCTTGTCCAACTTACATGTAATTTATTATTTTTATATAATTTGTTTGACATGTTTTTTAATCTGTGAAGCGGTTGTTGTGTTTTTCCCCATATGATTTGTTTTTTTTCCTTTTGTATTGACATTTTCATGCTCATGCTCATTTCTTTAATCCTGCACAGGATAACCCGTCTCTTCAGGTAACTCACTTTACCCTGTAAAATATCTTAAAATATACAAACTGTTGAATAAAAAATTAAGGTGCAGCCCCAAAACCTCTGATAATCAATGTTTGGTGTCAAAACAAACCTTCTTAATCTGACATCAGTCTTAAAAAGCGTGAATCAATGACTCTGGAAACATTTAAAACAGTTCATTGACACGTACCAGTCATATTTATTTACTTCATCTCTTCTGTGTGCATCCATACTTTTCCTCCTAATGTGCGTTTACTACTAAAAGGGTTCAGACAGCGACCCCCCGTCCCACTCTACCTGCACTGAGATACACATCTGTATAGGACTCAACGCGGCCCTGTCATTAAACGTACACTTACAAAACATTACAAACATGCAAACACTGTAAACACATTATACAGCGGCAAGGACCTCGGAGACCTTCAACAACAAGCCGTTATAACCAAACAGGCAAATGGCTATTAATCATTCCAGTGGCCTTAAAAAATAAATAAATAAATAAATAAACAGCAGCACATTTCTACACCATCTCTCTATCATATCTACAGTGCGCGGGGGCGGCGGTTTGTCACAAGTGGCACCGGGTAATGAATATTAATGTGCTCAGATGTCAGAAGAATTAATTGTTGAGGCGGGTAAATGCTGCATTATCTGCAAGGCTGAAGTATTTGACGGTATATCAGTGGCAGCGAACTCGCTCTAATGAAAAGCCGAGTTCAGGGAAGAGTAATGGCCGTCGTGGAGAGTAGGCAGAAACAACAGGGAGGCAGAGCCGTGTTTGCTTGTGCAGAGAGGGCTCTCAATGCTGTGAAATTACCGACGGAAAAAGGGAAAAAAAAATATTTGTTCAGGGATAATTTTATTCTGCAGCACAACAAACCCCGACGCTGGGTAATAGTTGCTTATTTCTGTTTGAGGAATACACTCGACTGTGTCACTCAAGAGCTGTTTGGTAACCGGAGGCCTGGTTGCTTCATTGATTGAAGTGGTCTTTTTGTTGCGGTAGAAGCTGTTTTGTAGGAAAATGTGGGTAAAACAGTAGATCTGGTTCAACTTAAAGATGCAGGTTTCACCGCCGCTTTACAAATCTGAGTTAATTCACAGCAAAACCTTCAAAATGAGACTTTCCTTGAGTCCAAACCAATAAAATGAAGCGATATGAAAAAGAAAAACATCCCATTTCGCTGTAGGGTACTTCCTATAATCATGTCAGACAATTATAATGACTATCTGAGCCTGTCAGCGGTGTGGACATACACTAGGTGGTCCTCAGCTGCAGCACTGAACCAATTATTATTCATTTGTCCACATTAATCGCAAGAATGTGTAAAAACAGCAGCAAAAAACTGCTAATGTCAGAAATCCTTTGTGAAACTGAAACTGTTGTTTGATTTCATCCGCTCGGGGTGGTTCAAGTTGACGTCCGAGGAGCACAAGTGCACTGTGGAGGAATAGTGAGCCTGCGTGAAGCCGTGTAATTACAGGGTGGATTTCATAAAATGCGCCGGGCGTCCGTGTTCCCTCATTGTCGAACTTGTGCGTGCCTCTGCGATGGATGGACAGCTGGACGCAGCGAGATAGTATAGATTAAGCGGATGACTCAGCGGCCGCCTGTCAAGTTGGTGTGTGTGTGTGTGTGTGTGTGTGTGTCCTTACTCCAGCTCCAGAGAGAGTAGAGCTAGAGAGAGAGAGAAATGCCCACAGCACAGCCCGCCATCTCTCAGTTCCAGTCCAGTGCCTGAGGAAATGTACCCTGATATTAGCTATTAAAGAGCAGATTGTCAGGGGAGCCATGCCAGCACTGACAGCAGCTGTACAATAGAGCAGGCTGCAGGGATGCAGGAGGCTAGCTAAGGCTTTTTCCCTCCACAGTCCTCTTCTTCTGGTCCCCATCGGCTGACGACGCCCTCCCCCACCGCCGCCGCCGCCTCCCTCCTCCACCCAGAAAAACTGCCTTTGTGCCCAAGTCTCGGTATATACGCGCTGGGTTGGAAAAAGCCCTTACACGCAGACGTCAGAGACGGCGGCGAACCTGATGAGTGTGTGATTAGATTGGCTCCATACCTGCGCGGCGTCGCAAATGTTCTCATTTGTGGGGGGATTTTTTTGGACGCCGATGTGTAACCGCAGAAACTTCCCAACAGAAATTAGGTGCGGATCATTTGCTCTCGAGTGAAATTGGAAAGAGATAAATCAGTGTGAATTCAAATCAATGACTCCTGCTGCCGTTAAATATCCGAGATAACGTTTTTTTCTTTTTTTTTGTCTCTCCTTCCTCTGTGACAAAAAATAAGAAAAGATCATCGCAAGCGCCAATGCACACTTATTTGTGAATGCAAATTTTTCACCTTATCAATCTTTTATTCTAGGGACATTCAAGCGTGACTCTTTTCTCATTTACTTACCTTGAATACTGACAAGAGGGGAGGTAGGGGGAGTAAAAAATAAATAAATAAATAAAAAATATAAAATGAAATTTGACAGAACTCAAGAGCCACGAGGGATTTCTGTCCTTTAAGTTGTGACAGCGTATAATAAGGCCCAATCATTTTAATTAAAGAGCTTAATCCGGCTTCATTGAGAAAGGTAATCAGATCTCCGGGGATCGCGTGATTGCCTGGAAGCCTAAGTGGAGTGGAAGGATTTCAGAGCAGCGTCTCTCCTCTATCGCCAAAGCGAATCTCAGGGGAGAGTCGGCAGAGAGGCCGGGGTACAAATGGAGGGAAGAAAAGAGTCGGAGTCCTGTCCCTCGAAGGGTCGCAGCGTCTGTCCTGATCTTCCTCTCTCAGGACTCTCCCCGCCTTTGTTGCCCTCACCACTCCCACCCTCTCGATTTCTCTCGCTTTAATTGTGTCCCCCGTACTCGATTACTCTCCTTTAATGTTATCTCCCTCCTCTCACCTTCTCACGTCCCTGCCCTCCTCCTCGTCTTTCTTTATTTCGCACACTTGATTTCCCACCGTTGTTGTGCCCCAAGGTTTGCTTACTTCAACTCTCATTTAACTTTTCTTTTAACCGGCTCTCTCTGTCTTCCAGATCTATCCTCTTTTGTTTCTTTACCTGGCCTCTATCTCTCTATCGCCTCTTTCTCTCCCTCCTCCTACCTTGCTGTCGCGCCCCACTCGCCCATACCAACTTTAGATTGATCACAGTCATTACCTCCATTAATGAGAGGGGATTGAGTTCTTAACTGGGCCTCGCAGTGCCAGTTAGGTCACACTGACTGGGGATATGGATTACTGGAGGCTTCCCAGAGTGCACGGCGTCCTAGGCCAGCCAAAGTACACTTTAATCACCTGCCCTTCCAACGGCAAATGGGTCTTTAATGACACCGTGGTAGATGGGTTCACCCCAACACAAGGGCAAATACATGCATGACTTAACATGGGATGGCCTCACCGAGCACAGCTGCAGATAAGGACAGGACGTTTCTTGTTCTCGTTGACTCAGTTTCTTCATATTTGTGTTGTGCATTATCATAAAACAGGTATCAGCTCTGATTTGTGTTGTTTTTACTGTTGAACTGAAGAAATACGTTGCTGCTTTGGGAAATGCACTTGTTTATCTGTTTACTAAGATGTTTGCCCTCCTCACAGGGAACTTGCACAAGGGATCGAGTTGCATAGACCACAGCAGACGTCTAGATGTTATGTTGCTGCATTTCAATGAAGAACCTCCCACTGAATCCAAACAAACTGCTTTTTATTGAAAAACAGAACAACTGACAAGAGCAAGTCATGAAAGTGGAAGTCCTGCGCATTGAGTTGTCATCGATAACCCAAAATATACATCATAACGCTGAGTATTTGTGAGTTTAACCTACACTGCATCATTTAAAGAACACTGATGTGGTAATAATTGGTGTCTTTATCGACTTTTGAGGAAATTTATCAATGCAAACATCATAAAAACTGCATCCACGATGCACTGTGGGTCAGGATCTCTTCCCTGATATTGATAGGAAAAAGACACATTGTGCTTAAAATCAACAGTCACTGTACGAAGCATCCTTGAATCCCTTTAGATACCGGTTTTGCACATTTTTGACAAACACCAGCACAGTAATTGTAATTCCATTTCTTTTGGTGGTAACTACAATGTCTTTTTAAAATTCAATAACACAAACGCAAATACTGAAATTTAATTGGGCTTTTGTCTTCTTACTCATGTGTTTCGTGGAAATAGATAATAGACGATTGACAGTTGGAGCACAGCACACAACTGCAGTCTATTGCCCACATTTCCAGCACCACATGGGTCCTCCTCTAACCAAGACAATACCGGTGTAGTTTAAAGGTAAGAATGCTAATTGTTACTGCCCTCTAGTGGTTGAGGGTGTTAATCACTCCCATCATTACACTGATAATGGGTACAATGCCACTAAATTAACAGCAATGTGTGAATTAATGAGATAACTGAAGCAGACATCTGGAAGTAAGGCAGAACTTACTTTCCCCAGTCACTAACTACATGGTGGATGGTGTTTAAATTCAATTGCTTTTGCATTTTGGCAAACTCTCACTAAACAAACTGACCAGACATCATCAACCGATGAAGATCAGTGAAATGTTAATAAGTGGACCTTGAGATAAGATTACGATAAGCTGTCAAACTGCTGTATTCAGGAAGAATGAACATTCGCACAAAGTATTTGTGTAAGTGTTGGAAGCAGTTTAAGTGTTGCATTGTGCTAAGTTAGGTTAGACAAATCACAGCACCATCTCCCCACTGAATACATAAAGATGAAATTGATATTGATCCCCACACTCAAGGTATCGCAGCAAACAAGCATGCTGCCAAAATGTCCAAGGCATCCCTTAACAATAGCGCCCGAGCAATTTGCTTTCCCCAAGCGAATATGGAGCAGTTCATAATGTCTGTTGTATTTGCTGCTTAAAACATCGGGTCAATGCAGCGTCAGTCTCTGCCAGAGAAAGAAAATGATGCTGGCTGCGCTTCCCGGCTGCTGATATATGAAAGACGGCAAAAAAATTAGAGTCGTTTTCATGAAGAAAACAAGCAATTTGTGAAAAAAGCACCACAGCAAAGACAACGTGGCACTTAAAGAATAATCTGAAACAAACGAGCAGAGCATCTCTTATTACCGCTTTAAGATTACTCTGACAGTGCATTTATTTTAGCTCACTCATGATGGAAACTTCTGCCAAAAGCAATTAGATGACGATTCGCAGGCAAAAACTCGCCCAGACGCCGAACCTTTGCTTGCACTTTGCCTGGAACCGCGCTCGGCCCGCGGTGGCCGTGCCATTGAAACGCTGCCCAGAGAAGCAGGTGTGATGGCAGCCTTTTCGGTGCACGGTGAGGCCGAGTGAGTTAATCGCTGTGATTTCAGGGTTGTTTTGATGCCTGGCACACCGGAGCGGACTGGGAGTAGGTGGTCGTTAATTGCAGGGAGCAAAGAGGTCGGTGCAGCTCTGCTCATGGCGTAAACATTATTCATCAGGAGTGACAAGGTCAGACACTTCATAAATAGTTCGCAGATTAATTATTGCTCTCCTGGTAATGGCTTGGGCTTGACTGGACACGGCAATGTAAAGTTACACTTACATCGTTGATGGCCTTTAGACCATTATTCTCAGTTGTCAACATCATCAGCATATTTAGCTGAAGGTCTGTAATATGAATTAAAAAACAAACAATATAATTTAAAATGAACATATTACGCTTCATACAATCTTATGGTTAGACTGTAAAAGCACTCCATTCAGATTGCTGTGATCTTGTTAAATCTTGGTTAAAGCACGGCGGTGTTTGGTGAGGACGCGGACGGATTTTCTGGCTCTTGTCTGAAGCCTCGACTCAAATTAAACAGAACATAAATTACACGAAACTAATAAGTGAAGTCACTGGTCCCCTTTCTCTCAGAGTCCACAGACTTTAAATAAATGTTCCAGTCATGGTTTTGAGTGTAACAGCCTGGAATAATGGCCTTTTCATGCCAGATGTTCTTCTTTACATCAGTCCACAGGCATCTGCAGCACCTACCGAAACACACACACACACACACAGATTTACAGGTAGAGGTCGATCAGTCGTAGGTGCGCCACATTGAACGCTCAATCGTCTTCATGCAACAGTAATCAATAGACGCCCTTGCTTAAGGTCACCTGGTCATGTGATGGACAGATCCTGTCAGACAGTCTGTAAATGGCGTGAAAGAACAGCGGCAGCAACATTAAATGAGTGAAAAGAGAAACATCCCAGCAGATTATTGCAGTTTCACTGACGTAATAATGAAATCCAGTGCTTAATCTAAAGGATAAAGGCCTAATTTACTCAAAATACATAAATATTTATCTCAGCAGCGAGACACCAGCCTATGTCAAGACCTCCAAGTACCTCTTTCATGAGTTAGGATGAGATAAAACTTGAGATCCGGAGGTTTATTGAAGACTGGACTTTGTTCCAACCCTCACCTGTGATCACAAGCTTTGAGTAATGAATGTAACTGTCGATCATGGATACAAAAACTGGATAGACTCATTCTTGTTGCATTTTCAGACCAAAAAGCGACAGAACAGATAGTTTGAGTGAGGCAGTGTGATGAATGTAAACAATCACTTCATGACTTTAATGACAAGGTATTCCTGCCATCTCTAATGGTTTCTGCCATGTTGAGCTTTTTGTTGTAGGATTGGAGATTAAAGTTGCAGAACCGTGAATTCAGAGATGCACAAAATGATCCTGTCCATTATTTATCTCTTTGGCAATATTGTCATGTCCTTAACATTATTTCAGTTGGATGCAGTGTGTGCAAGGCATAGTATTTTGGTTTTAGCTGCACAAACTGTTGGAGAGCCAGTGCAGAGTGTGCTACAAGAGACTGTTTATTAAAAATAAGATTCTGTCTTATTTCTTATGTAAACCTAAGTGGGGGAAATTCCTGTGCAAAGTTCTTGTTAACTTTCACAGAGGAGCAATTGAAAGCATCCTGACTGGAAACATTATAAATTGGCTTGGGATTTGCTCAGCATGGGGCAGGAAGGCTCTGCAGTGGGTGAGCAAAAGTGCCCAGAATATCATTAAAACCCATCTGCTGAACACTGGTGATATCTGTGAGGTGAGTGTCCTGCACGGAGCACAAAGGATACCAGTCTGTTCACTCTGCTGCCATCTGGCAAGCAATACAGAAGTATCCACTGTCGTCAGCTATAGATTAGCTGGTTTCCTCAGGCTGCAAGACTCAACATAGAAGTAGTTTATCTATATGATTTTTTCTTTATTCATTCATTTATATATATTTTTGTTTTATGAGTAGCATAAAGGGACTACAACTTGCATTTTGTCACAAAACTCTTGAGTTGTAAAATTACAGAATAATGTATCTTGGACAAAATGGCATCGGTCTGCACAATGTCAAACTTGGACTGTTGCTTTGAGAGCCCTGTTACAGCCAGGTTGAGGAGGTCAGACATCCAGAGGAAGGTGTTGCTCAGTTACATCGAAAGGGTTAAGATGAGCTAGTTGAGATGATTCAGGGATCTGATTAGGATACTTCTGGACGCCACCCTCTGGGATGACCGCCACAGGGTTCCTATATATCCCATTTGGCCTTTGCTTGGAAGAGCTGGAGGGAGAAGGCCTTTTGAGATACTTAACGAAGCTGCCACTGCAGCTCAAAACCCAATAAAGCAGTAGAAAACAGCTAGATAGTGAAAACAGAACAAAACTGAAGGTTAAAGTCTGTTCATTTGTGCCTGGTTGAATCAAAGGTTTGCTGTCTTTGTTGGCTTTTGGTTGTATTTGTGCCTTTGATTCAGACCAGTCAGATCTGCTATAGTATAGTCAATAACTCAGTGAAGATGAGTGGGGAACTCATATATTGGTAGAACAAACCCTCTAATAGCTTCTCCAGACTTCATTTTAATGCAGATACCCTTACAGTGTTGCACATTTATCTACCACCTGCTCCTGCTCATTTCTCTAAAGATCTGCATTCAGAGCGTGCAGCGAGTTTCATGAAAGTGCAGCAAATTTCATAGTTGGGAGTCAGTCAACTGTAAGAGGAGAGTATTACAACAAGTATAAATGCGCCTCAAACCCATTTCAAAGGTTAATGGATTGGATGCTCACAAACACTGAAATATTAACAGAAAGAAGAAATTTTTGAAAAACCCAACGTTGCATTTATTTACATTTACATTTGAGGCGTTTAGGCGAAGCTTCCGTCAAGAGCGTCATTGCAGCAGAGTGATAAGCTGCAATCCCTGGATGTCACTCAGCGCCTTGAGTAAATACGGGTTTATACAGCTTAATTTAAAGGATAAATGTACTCTTTTCACCACGGGTTATAACAGAAACATACCTGCTGCTTCAACCTCTGCTGTATTTTTTAACCTTTTGGCACAAGTGGAACCTGGTGACAATGTAACTCGGAGCAGCCAACCACCGACACCTTCTGCCAGGATAAATAAGGACCATATATAATGGCTCACAAAAATAGCATGACATAATTCACTATTGATTTGCTCTCCTGGCTGGCTGATCTTCATTTCGTGACACTGGAGTGCGGAGAACTCAGAGGCATTGGCATCGATCAGGCGGCGCCGCCAAGGCAAAATTTCATTTTCGTGGCCGCGGCCCTCTGTATTCCACACGTTGACATGTGCTGTTGTTTTGTGAGTCAAATATATCGATCCACCGCTGTCTTTATTCCTAAAAATATCACACGCGTCTCTCAGAAACACGGCAGCTATTTGTATAAATGTTAATGTGATCTCACGCACTGACGGTGTGAGTCACATCAGAGGTGTGATTATTTACCAGAGCTGTCTATCTCAGTAATATAGATTGCATTTGTTTGCACATACGCACCACGGCATATAATCAATTGTCTCCTGAATAACTCATCTCATGAGCATGGAAGGTTATTATCTTTATTTATTTTTACCATTTTCATCATTATACTTTATATAAATCAGGGATACTTGTCTGTCTGAGCCCAGATTGGACTGGTCCCTCACTTGTTTTGCTTGTCAGAATCAGATTTATTGCCTCGTCTGTTCTCACATACAAAGAATTCGTCTTGGCATTTGGTGCATATCAACAAACACAGAAAGAAAAATGAGACATTAAAAAGCAAGAAACATAAGTCAAAGGTTTTAAATATAACATTTAAATATATATATATAAAATATAAGTGTTATCTAGAGATAAAAATGCATTATGTCAGTTCGCCTTCTTTAGATTTAACTGCATAAACCTGTGTGTAATATGGTCTACAAGCTCAGAGTTTCCCAGTTTTAGATTGAGGATCTGAAAAGTGACCAGGCATGGTGCGAGCTGCAGACAGGAAATCTATACAGATAAATAAATAACACAGAAATAAAAAAAACGTTTTTTTTTAAGTTTTTGTCCGTCTAAATCTTTCTACATCCCACACCGAGAGACGTCTGCAGCCTTTTTCTTGTTGCCAGTTATCTCATAAACCTCACATTCATCAGTAGAAATACTAAATGAACAACCGTGCATATTGACCGTGACCGTGTGTTTTACCAGGAAAAAGGCAGCAGCCGGTGTTGTGTGACTACAAAGGCTTGAAATGAAGATATTAACTCATGCAAGGCCATTTAGTCGTTTGGTTTCTGCTGTTTGAGACTCTCTGTCCACCCGAAACTGTATTTTTGTGTGGTACTTGGTTTTGAAATGCGCATGTGAAGATCTTCATTCGTTTTTGCATTTGCACGTGCTCACAGGTGCTGCAGCGCATTGTGCTCTTAGGGCCACCGTAGAAGCAGCTTTGTTACAAAGCATTGTAACTTAACTTATTAACAATTTATATAATATTTCAACTTTGTAATTAAGGAAACCTTTCATTCTGGATTACTGTTTACTCGTTTATATCGTCTTCACTCGCTCTCAGACTCTTTGAACCTTGGTTTCAGGTCAAATGTTATTTTTAATCTTCCCCCAACTCCCACGTAATCCTCACTAAACCCCAAACTCTTCCTTCTGCTCTTAGATTCAACTTTTTGTTTTTATATGTTTTGTTGTCTATTGATTAATGTGCACATCTCACCCTACTTTATATTGTGAATGTTAGTGTTTCATCTTATATGTTTAAATAAACTAATAAACTAGGAATGATTGTCTACAGTCTGAACATGTGCAGCCACCTGTTGGTTAAATTACATGAATAAAACATCTAAATGATGGATGGAGCGTATCATTCAAAACAAATCATCTGTTTTTCTCTCTGCAGATGCTGTTCCTGGAGCAGCACCCCTACTGCTATCCCCTGTGCTCAGACTGGCACAACCCTTGTCATCCTTGATGACCCTCACGACGCCAACGCCGGCACCTGCGCCGATAGTCCCGAGCACCACGGCGGCCACAGCCCCAGAGACTACCTCAGCTGCTGCAGGGGACGAGAGGCCTTCGGAGCTCAACTCGCCCTCAGAAACCACAGACCTGGAGCCCGAGGCCGAACCCGAGGCGGAGACCGACGCGGAAACAGAGGAGGAGAAGGCTCGACGTCTTCTGTACTGCTCGCTCTGCAAAGTGGCGGTCAACTCGGCGTCACAGTTGGAGGCCCACAACAGCGGTAGGACATGTGGTTGGGGTTGTGGGATGGGGTCACATGGTTCATTGATGTACAGTCTTTACAGTAGCTTGTTTGTTTAACTGCAAATTATCTTGTGTATTTCCCATCCTGGTCCCAATGTTCCCATGTTTTGGTGTCCGAAGGACAACAGGGGACGCCAATCTGAAAGTGGATCAGTACTGATCAGCTGTTAGGCAAGAAAAAGGCCATTACAGGACAAATGCAACTTGTCAATGTACATTTACTAAAAGACTTTGTTTGTGTCTCAGATTATTGTCGTCACCATGATGAAACCTGCTTTCCTGTGTCCTGCTGCAGCTCAGCACAGCAGCTTTAGCTAATAGCATTAGCTGCAGCCTGTCTGCAGCAGCTCTCTCCAGTCTTGAGCAGCATGTTTCTTCAGGAAGTTGTGCTTTGGTTCAGGGTTTCTTCTCTTCTCTGGCTGCCAGTAGTCATCCCGGTTAAACTGCTCCCTGCAGAGCTGATGGGCAGCAGCGATTAGCATCTGTTTGTAGCAACAGCTAGCCATGACTTCAGTGCATCCTGATCCAACAGAGGCGGCCTGTGAGAGCTGAGCTGTGTGTTGTGTGACGTGTTGTTGCCACAGGTCAGAGATGTGCAGCTATGAACCGTTTGGTTTCTGAGCCTTCAGAGACGCTGAGCTACGGTTTCTGTCCTCCACAGCAACAAACTCTGCACAGCTCCTCTCTCCAACGCTCACTCACGTCTCCACAGACGTCTTCCTGCAACAGAGCGACTCTCACAACTGTCACCAGGTTTCAGAGACGCACACAACCTCTGTTTTATCAGGTGGATGCACAATTTAAATAACAATCTGCCTCCTCCTGTCTAACAATGCATTCAGTATTGGACCAGTTTGAAAAAGTCTTTATTCGGACACTGAAACATGGGAAAACAGGGTCCAGGTGAAAAATGTGTACAATAACCTACAGCATCTCCATTAGCTTGCATGACACATGGAAACTGCGATCCACTTTAAATGAGACTGAAATCAGATTCCAGGCATGAAAAAGTAAAATATATTGTAATATTTATAATTACAGGTTAGAAAGGAATATGAACGCTTTGACACGGCCCCTTTTTGGGAAGTTAAAGTCTTATTTTGGGTCATTAGAGCGCCACTGATCCCCCCCCGTAATTCAAACCATGCCGTTAATGTAAACAGCACTTACGATGTATGCACAGAAGACACAAAATGTTCCTGCGTGTGTTTTCTCTTCAAACGCCGTGACTTTAGCCTGATTATTCCATTTCAAGTTGTGCAAGCTCCACGATAAAACACACACACACACACATCAGCATCAGCGCTGAAATAGTTTTTTTTCTTGTTCAGTTGATGCTTTTTGTGCAGAAGGTTGTTATCTGCTGCGTCTCTGCACAATCACCCGGCGTCAGTGTTGAAGTGCTCTTTGTTGAGTTATATTGGCTGCCTTCAACAATAATTGTCAGGCCTTTAAAAAAATCAAAAATAAAACAAAATACACATTTTTGAATTTTGGGGGTTTTGGTTATGCCAGTGGTTTCCATAGCAACTTTGTGACCACGTTTCACTGGGTATTGTGAGAAATCCTTGCTTTTGCAAACAAAGACAATATTCTGAATCACCGTATGAAACAACTTTCTAATAACATGACAGTGCACTCACCTCTGTCTGCAGCTTCATGCACAGGAATGTCCCACTTTGCCTATTAATGTCTATTTTTTGATTGAGCAAGTCAAATGAAAACCCATAAACAGGGAGTGGTGCATAAAACCACAGCTACAGATCATCAGGCAGCGAAAACTCATACTGATCAAACTTAACTTAACTTAAATGTAGGAACTATAACATACCCAGAGACCAAAGCCAGTGTCGTATGATGTTCTTGTTAAGTGGCAGGACAGTTGGAATTGCTTCTTTAAAGTTCTCGTTCGCAGGTCTCCATAAACTGGCATGCTTTCGTGCAGCTTGGGCATCTGGTGTAGATGTAGCGTCTGTTTGAGGCTCTTCCTGACCACAGTTTGGTTGCGTTTAGACACCAAAACTACTTGGTCACGGTTTGACGATTAAGATACGCAATAGTTGACTTTGTCTTTCACACAGGACACAAACAAACAAATGAAGTGTAAACCTAATTAATTCTATTATTAAGATGCAAAGTTTCCTTAATTGACTGAATTCCTGCACAAGGTGCCGCTCTGCCTGCTGTGCTCATAGTATGAAAAATATTTAATAATTAGGAATCCCTCAAATTTAAAGACTTTTAGAATGAACAATGAACAATGATTGGTAATGTTATTATTATTGCATTTATATCATGTCTTTTGTTCTTCTGCTAACATCTGACAGGGCCAAATTAAAACCTCAGGTTGGCTTTGGTCTTTGGTCACTTTGGTCATCACTGCACAAGAGGTACATTATATATAAATATACAATAACCAATAACCATGTCTAATATATATATATCACAGTTTGCATCTTTACAGTGGGATGAGGTGGGTAACTAACTCAAAAACACACAAACAACAAACTTGACTTGAAAGTGGTCTGAGTCTGGAGCCTTTCTTAATTCCCAGTCCGTCCCTTCACTGCAGACTCAGCTCAGGTCAAATGTGTAACTTTTGCATGAACGACTTTAACAGGGTTCTCAGCTTTGATCAGGAACGTTTTTGTAAACATTTACAAGTCGACCTCTTCACACGGGCCCTCGTAATTCCCCGATCAGAGGACAGAAAGCAGACGGTGAACCGCTGACCTCAACTTTTCCTTCAGGCACAATCTGTAGCGTGAAGTTCATGCACTTCCTGTTTGAACCTGCAGGTACGAAGCACAAGACGATGCTCGAGGCCAGGACCGGCGTTGGCTCCATCAAGTCTTTCCCTCGGCCGGGAGTCAAAAGCAAACTGGCTGCATCCACCAAATCTTCGACAGGCCTGCAGAACAAGACGTTTTACTGTGAGACGTGCGATGTGCACGTCAACTCAGAGACTCAGCTAAAACAGGTGAGAGGGTCTGTTGGAGTCTTTGTTTGACACTCAAACACTGATGAACTGAGAGAAAGTGATTAGGAAATCGTTTTCTGAGGCTTCTACTACAGGAATTGTCGAGTAGCTAATTACTATGTCATGGTATTGTCTTGGATTTCACTGGATTACAAAGATGCATTATGCATTATGCAATGCAAATGTAAAAGAACAAAAAGGGAATCTATTAGTACGATTCATCATCTGACATAACGTTTCCTCTGAAGACACGGACGACATTTTGCAAAAGAAGCAGGAGATTCGTGCAACTCATATCCAAAGAATCTGTCCTGCACGTAACCCAACGTGAGAGCTTCAAACTGTTCCTTTAGAGTCACAGTGAAGCGTCCCCATTTCAGAGCGAAGCCGACTTTACGACCGAGCAAACACACGCTAATAAGCCCTCTTCACAGTCAACATTGTGACGTGTCGCAGTGGGAAAACGACGTCTCCTTTTCTATTCAAGCGTCCCAGTCTGCGGTAATATCGGGGTGAGTTCAGTCGTTGTTAATTTCATTATTCACACCTGTGCGTCTCCCACTGTGGCACGACAAAAGGTCTCTTGCGAAGACGGTTGCTGGAGAGCGCCTCCGACCATCCACCTCTGCAGGATGTGGAGGAAATTCTTAAATTAGAGCACAACCAAGGTCTTTTTGGGGGAATGTAAATAAAATTTTCTCCGACAACCAAACACACACCTCCTACTGCGAAGCTGCTCACCTCTCTATCTGGTTGAACCAAAAATACCCTCAAGACGAGCTATCACAGATCTACCGCAACCAATCCGACCTCTGATCTGCATGTTTGATTTGCTGTTGGGGTTTTGTGCTTCTCCTGACTCAGTCCTTCCCATTTTCTGGGCCTTGGTCTTTACAAATACACCAACTTGAACATCAGGAGTAGCTTCGGAGCAATTTAGGGTCCAAGACGGAGCAGTTGTGATTAGTGGAGGACCCCTCCTGAGCTGGAATGAAAATAAACCCTTTCTCTGTGGATTTTGGACGGATTTGACTCTGCAGAGGTGCTCAGACGGCTGCTTTCTTTAACAAATAACCTCATTAAAGAACATATTTCACCTGAACATTCCTTAAATAACACACCGACATATTAGCACAAGTGGTTTTTCTCCATCATATACTGGAAAAAGAACAGTTAACATACCAGAAACATCACATGGTACTGATATATGGCTGTAACCGAACAATCGTCACATAATTACTGGCTGACTCATTCACTGCAGTGCTTGTACGTTAGCGGACTGTACTTCTATAGAGCCTTTTCTAGTCTTCACACATTCACATATGGCAGCTGTGGAAAGGACATAAACTAAGAAAACTCATTTGTTCACTCGTTTACACACACACAGCTGCCACCGGGAGCAATTTAAGGTTCCGCGCTTTGCCCAAGGACACTTCTGTATGCAGCCCAGAGCATCTGCGGATCAAACCGCCAATCTTCTCATAGGTGGGCGACCACCTGGTGGATGATCCACGTCACCTCTGGGCCACATCCGCCCAAGCAATAGTGAACGTAGCGTGTATATGTTTGCATGCACATCAGACACCAGGGGAAAAGAAACCAGATCAAAGCTTGAAAATACATTTTACATGCAGTAAAACCTGAATTCACCCAACGATTCTTCTGAAAATGCAGTTCCTTTCCATTTCAATTGAGGCTCTGTATTAAAAAAACACACAACTAGCCGCGTTCGTCTGTGAAAACCTGTTAGATTCAGTTTTCATTCATTTACTTCAGTGTCAGATTTCCTTTTTTTCTTGGGTTTAGCATGATTTTCATTCATTTTGCAGCCGTGATCTGCTGCCACAGCAAAGCTCTCCTTGTCTGAAGGTCCGGTCCTGCACATGCACTCTTGATCTGGTTAAGCGCGTGCGGTACGTGGCCAAGAAATTAGGTTTCTACGGAAAATACAAATCCGACGGAGTTCCTCGTAATCCCTCTGCTCAAACAGGGAAAACGGTTTCTAGTTTGTATGATGTGGGAGGAAATCAGGTTAGCAAGGAAAGCTGACAATCATCTGAACTCTTTGTGATATTTTCCTGAAAGCTCTGCCCAGGCATGTGTGTTTCTTTGCTGTCGCTCTGGGGCACTCCACAAATCTCCTCTCCTCGTGGCTGCTGATCATCCTGTCACGGCGGGGGAATTTCATCTACAACACTTGAAAACCGCTCGGTTTTGTCTGAGCTAACCTTGAGCTCTCTCACTGAAAATAGACGGGCTTTTGTATGAATTTTTCATGCGGGGACTTTTACTGAGTACTTCTGAACGCCGGCGATTCTCTGCGAAAAGAATCCAGCGTGACAAATTTCAGTTACGGCTTGAAACCAGAGGAAAAGTGTGATTGTTAAACCTGCTGCAAGGACTTGTGAAGTTTAGATGCAGCCAGAAATCTGCCTTTTGTTGTCAATGTGTACCCACACTGAATTATTTATTGGCTTTCTGCGTATTTCTATATATATCAGTCCAGATTCTTGTGTTCCACTTGTTTATTCAGATCTGTTTCTGGTCTTTTTCAAAATCGAAAAACCTTTAATATCGCTTCTTAACATCTCCACACGATATTCTGTGTTTAACGTGGGAACATAATGTTTGATTTGGTAAATGCTTCCCGCGGCGCACCTTTCAGGACCATGGCCGTAGTCATTTTCACCATGGGTGGCTCCGGTCAAAATGAAACCTTTTAAAGCTGTAACACTTCTCGCCTTCAGAGGCTGGAGGAGTATTTTTAGATCCTGCCCGCTCCTTCGACGCTGGTCAGCTTCCCGCCTCAGCACATGATAAGCCATCCATCCAGAAATGAGCCTGCGGGCGAGGTAACAGGCGTCTATAAAGAGTCGCAGCCAGTCTGGAATAAATAAAAAAAAGATGTTTTCACTGGTTTTTATCTGGAAAGGCTCTAGAAGAAGCTGCAGCTCTGAATATTTCAGCGGATTACAATGAAACTGCTCGAACCGTCGACTTTATCAGATCATTTCAAAATCAACTCGCTCAGTTTGGACGTGCATCTTGTTGTTCGGAGACCCCCTGATCTTCCACTTTGCCCCACAATCAAGCCCACTCACAAACAATAAACAGTAAAATTAGCCATACTTCCTGAGGACGTTCGTTCTTCCTGGCGGGTGAACCTTTTTTTGATTTTAATGACCGTTTTCTCGCTGATTGGCTTTTGCCGTTTGCTCGCTTGCTGCTGGAGAGCTGTGAAATTTGTGGTTCTCAGTAAAATTGGCCTCTGCATTGTTTTCCTCTGTGTTATTCCCGCGGTCGCCGTGGTTACACAGCGAGCCTTGCCCATTCGAAATAAACCCTACCCGTCATTAGAGCTGCAAATGGCCGTTCATTCATAACATGTCTGTCTGTCTTTTTCTTTTGACGCTGCCTCCTACGTTGACGCTGCCGACGTGATTCCACCAGAGGCGGCGTTCAGACAAACGCTTGATGTCTGAAATAACCTTCGCTTCCTTCCCTCAAGTTTTCCACCTGGCGTTTCCTTGAAAAGCCTCAGTCAAGCTAACGTCTAACATCAGATCCAGCAAGCTGTGTCAGTTTTAGAAAACACAATGGAAGTCGGTGAAAATTGGTGCTGGCTTTCAGTCAGAAATGGACACAAAAGACCTTCTTTATGCATTTATTCACGATTGTTCTCATGGTAATTATAATAATAATGAAGTTTATTCATAAGCATGGCTCCAAACAAAGCTACAAAGTGTTATAAGGGATCAGCTTTTGCGGGCTAAGGGAAAATAAAAGCAGACAGGAGGCCCAGCCCAGTGACATGCTGAAACCTACGATGTGACTCAGGGTGTCTCTCCTCTGTCTCCTTTCCAGCACATCAGCAGCCGGCGTCATAAAGACCGAGCGGCGGGTAAACCAGCCAAACCTAAATACAGCCCCTACAGCAAACCGCAGAAGGGCCAGACCAAGCAGCCGGTGAGTCACTGCATGCCTCCGCCATCTTATCAGCAACAAAAGTCCCAGTGTGAAGACAACAATCACCGGGACTCAGTCCTAATAGCTTCTCAGGGGACAGATGTAGACAGTAGCTGTTTGACATATATCGATAAAGCGTACGTCTGAGCACAGCGTGCACCGCTCTCTCCGGCTCTGTTCGCATGGGAACGTTGGACAAACCTGCGCGCAGAGCCGCGGCAGCTAAGAAACCCTCCCTACCTTTTCTAAAGTGCTGCTGCTGCTCCTTGACGAGGCGCACTCGGCCCACTTGACGGCACCGCATTCAACAAAATGCCAACATTCATAACCGGTTCACCTGTTACCTGGCTTTTATTAAGAGCCCCTTGGCAGAGAACAGCGTGGCGTAATTTGAAAACTTGATATTTTATAGATAAAAACGACGAGGCGGAGGCGGACTGCACAACGGGGTCGAATACAATTTATAGGTAATTGTAAATGTCAGTTTTAACTTTCCTCCGGTACCTCAGCGTGTGGTCTTCTGCATCCAAGCGGCTCAGAGTAGTGTCAGGCAGGCTGACAAACCACTGAATGCTGGAATAACGTTCACATACTTTCCTCGGGTGACTGTTTAACTCTCTGGTTGTCCCGTGAAGCGAACCCCGGCCTCCTTGCAGTCCAGGGGAGGGCGGTGTCGGAGTCGCGTCGCTGCAGTCAAACAAAACTTCTCGAATCTGAAACAAAAAGAAGAATTTGCAGCTTATTTTTGTTGTTGGAGAAGTTTTTTTCCCTGATTATATCAAATCAGATTCCACAGCAGCACGAAAACTGAAGTTAGAAGGTTTTGGTTTTTTTTTTGTTTGCCCGTTTCGAGTGCCACACGATGCACGACCGTCAGGATGCACGAAGGCCCCGTGTGGAGACGATGCGGGAAAGACAAAGGAGCGCCCGGCTCTCCGTCGCACAGAAACCCCTTCAGAAAACAGCATTCATCACACCCACTGTTTGCCGAGACGAAGCGCGGGGGTTACCAGTGTGGGGGAAATGACTTTTTCTGAAACCCATCATTGACTGAGTTAACGGAGAGGAGCTTCTTTGATGAGCGGAGAGTAAAGAATGCTTCCCATAGGGTTACGATGCCTGAGTCAGTGATTGATAACCCATGACAACGGCTGCCGTCCTGGCGCTGTGAGACCGTAGCTTTTCCATTACTGATACAGAAGATTAAGCCGGATAACTTTGGTGACCTTTTCACCCTATTAGGCTGTATTCTGGAGGCTTTTCTTCGCGTTTGTCCGTCTGTAGTTTCTTTCTTTCATCTCTCCTCTCTTATTTCCTGGAAACAGATACAAAGGAAGTCTGGATTCGGAGGTTTGACGTGGGAACTTCGTGCTTTAGCACACCTAAGAAACCGAAATTCCCAAATTCTTCATTTTCCAAAGAGCAGGGACATTGAGCGGTTATTAATAGGACTGTTTTCCACATCAGCTCGACTGGGGCACTTTCAGCAATTAGCAGCTGTTTTCTGGCACCCGTGTGATCGTCCTGTTTGGCTCCAGCTCCCTCTGCGGCAGCAGCAGTGGCGGCGGCGGCGTCCTCGGCGGCCTCGCTTTGTGTTTACCAACGTTGTTTCTAATGAATCTGATTTACAAGTTAAATCCTGTTTGTGACACCGCCGGCGTGTTGCTCCCTGTCGATTCGGGACTGTAACAGGAAACGATCAGGGGAAGTTCACGACAGCTGAACGGACGAGTCGTCTGTTGCTCAGGCCGAACTTGGTTTGCTTCGTCAAAGGAAACTGAGGGACTTGGTTTTAAAGCTGGATTTTAATGTTAAAGCTCTCATAAGTATAATGTGAATTAATTAGTTTTTCTGTAGTTACCTCGAGTGCCTGTATATTTTAGTATTTTTAGAGGTTTTGTTGAGTCGAAATGTCAGAAATTAATTCAAATCAGCCCAGTCCAACGTCTTCAGATGCTTGTTTTGTCCGATCGACCTGAGAATGTTTAGTTTTCAACCATGCAAAACAAAGAAAAGCAGCAAATTCCCACATTTCTGACCCTGGAAATGTTCCATTTAGTCCCTAAACGAAGGACTTCAGTGATTACTTGTTTAATTACGTGTTTGATTAACTGTTTTAATTGAACTTCTGTTCATCAGCTCAAATCTATTTAGCTCTAGAGTCCAAAGATGCTTGGTCTCAGTGCTTTTTGGTGTCTGAGTGTCTTTACAACAACTTCTCTTTAGATAAAATGAAACGCCAGTGCTGCAGATAATGATCATTTTCATTGTTGATTAATCTGTTTAATATATTCTTAATTAATCGATTAGTTCTTTGGTCTATCAATTGACAGGAAATTGTAAAAAAACATTGATCAGTGTCTTGTTTTACCCCAAATCCTAGAGAAATGCAGATTACAGTCTGTATAGGAGCAAATTAATCAGGAAATATTCACGTTTAAGAGCTGAAATCAGAGAATTTTGCCTTTTTTATTAGAAAAAAAGCTCAAAACTGTTGATTGATTATCAAAATAGTTGATGATATATTTAATAGTTGACTTATTCGTTAATTTCTGCAGCAACAATTAAGATTTGCGTCGTTTGTTAACTGAAAAAAGGTATTTTAACAGTTTTTCAGCTCAGGTAAAAACTACAATCGTGCTTTTCAGGAGAGTTTGCAGCTTTGATTTGGATCCAGTTTCAGACTTAATCCGTCCCGTGTTTGAACATATGGTCTGTGCACTGACTGTGCTTTGTCTTCCTCCACCAGATAAAGCTGTCCCTGGGTAAGGAGCGTCCCTGTCAGCCTCTGACGGCTCAGATCATACCTGCTCACCTGGCGGCCGTGGCCGCAGCCGCTGCCGCCATCGGCAACTCTTTCCCACACCGCACGAACCACGCCACTAACCACGCCCCGACGCCCGCCCTCTTCCAGACACAGACCCTCCCCGCTGCACTGCTGCGCCCGGCCCCCGGGCCTGTCAGGACCTCCCACCCACAAGTCCTATTTGCTCCCTATTGACCTGTTTGACCCGGGGCGTTTCTGCAGCCGCCTCCCATCAAGGACCAAACCACGTGCTTCACCCAGACCAGGCCGAGGAGTCTCAGCAGCATCTGGACTCCTCATTATGCATCCGGGATACCGACCATCTTCATACTGTGATCGGACCTTTCCCCACGTCTCCTCCTATGGATTATCCCACGTTCAGACGGGGCTGCAGCGAAGCATCGGGCGCGTTCACACAACAGACTTATTCCTCTGTTCCCTCTGGAAACCCACGGGATACGACAGACATGCTCTCTGTGCCATACTGCAGCCCACAGCCCTGCAGCATACCCCGGACCCCCCGGACTAGATTGTACCGCAATAATGTATAAGACTAACCCCGTGAACTATGCAGTGTCATTACTTCATGATGCAAAGGCACAGTTTGAGCTAAAGCTACAGTAGGGAAATGCTTTTTGTAAAGATACAGCGTGGCACTAAGATCATTGCTTTAGTGGAGGATTACTGCCGCTCGTAATTTAAAAGGCTGTTACTGATCATGAGAGCGAGGCCCTCCTCTGTTCCTGTATGCACTTTAAGCCCCTCCTCTGTTGATGTCGACATTAGATGGCTAGACTGTGTTAGATCGTCAAGAGTACGTGTCGTAGTGTGTGTTCTTTTTGTATTCGTCCTTGCATATCTGTGTGCAAGCGTGCGTACTTCTGCATGGGAGAGCGTGTTTGGATGTGTGTGTGTGTGTGTGTGTGCACAAAGGTGTGTGTGTGCTTGTGTGTGAGCTTCCCATACACCCATAAGCCATCCCAGTCTGATATCCAGCACACCACGTCACTGACCATGTCTCGGGCCAGAGGGACCACAAAGGCTTGTGTATATTAACTGTCGGTGTGTAAAAGTTGAACAATTTCAAATAAAAAGAGTCCTAATTTGTTAAAGCCGGTGATCCCGTGTAGTTCAGTGGCTGCCGTCACGTCTAGTTTCACACGCAATGAGTCCTTCACTGTATGTTAACTGAGAAACTACAAGCAGGAAATGAAAGTTAATGAAACGAGATGAGTTTATAGAGATTCAACCTTCCCTTTTACTCATTTGTAGTTGCATTCAGTTGCACACAAATATTTAAACTTCTGAATTTCCTGCAGGAAAAATCTTAAATGTTACACATAAAATGCATAAAACATGTATCTCTCAGGAAGTTCGGCGACGAGGGGAAGTTTCTGAGAGGGTGCATTCGTCTGAATTAAAATTCGGGGCACGACTGCGCCTCCGCTGCTGACAAAATGCGTTTCTAGAGGAGGTTCGCTCTCTGTTTGTCTCTCGGTGTGTGTTTGCAATACAGAGGCTAATCTGTAATCCTAATGTAAATATACCTGCTGGAAAAAAAACCCCACATCTGTATTAAATAACTTACAGTTTTACATCCTGTCTGTAGTGAGAATGAGCGAGCAGACGAGTTGTGTCGAACAAAACGTGTCGGCAAACCGGCATCTGTGGTGGCGGGCGACAGAAGACCTGTTGGAGTAACAATGAGGAGGACTCTGAATGCCGTTGCTGCTAATGCGGCGGCAGCAGCAGCAAAGATGTGCTTTAAGACTACAAACAACCAGTACCTTCTATTTTCAGAGACTGAGATAAAGAAGACACAGGACATTGAATCAGCAGCAGCTGAGTAAAAGTAAGTAACCGCCCCAATCTGTCTGTCTTATTAATTCGTATGAAAGATATAAATCTAGAGCTACGTCGTTTAGTTTCTTTAATTGAAGTGATTCGCCGAAACAGCAGGACGCTGTAGTTTTTAACAAACGCTACTTGAGAAGGAGTAAACAGCGCATTTGTTGTTTTCAGCATTGGACTGATGCACATTTGGTGCTGTGCTGAGTATTTACAGCAGCAGGGTAGTGTACAGTGTGTGGGAGTGAGTGAAAATAAACTGCAGTGTGTGTGTGTGTGTGTGTGTGTGTGTAACGAAGGAACATGTTGCCGAGTGCAACAGTGTGACTCATTTGTGTTTTTAATAGTTTTTGGACAACAATGGGGGCTCTGTGGCACAGACGGATGAGATGCCGTGTATCAGGCTCCGGCTGCAAAGACAATATTTGTTGTTTGTTGGGATTTGCTGACAACAAGAAAAATATAGAATATCATTAGCTTTATCCGTCATGATCCTTCGTGTCTGAGGAAACTTGGTAATAAGGCCGAACTCCCGGTGTCAGCAGCATCACACGCAGGCAGACGTCAATACAGCGCGTTTGTGCACTCGGCTCTGCACAAGTCGAGCGGGAGTCGCTTCTCTCTCCTTCTCTTTTGGACAAAACCTCTCTGTCTTTGTTCTGCAAGTCAGTTTTAAACACCGTGCGGCACACTGTTACACCCGGGACAAACTGAATAAACACACGGAGAGAGACAGCACAGATCTCATTAGCACCCAGGAGGTGAAGCAAACGTCGGATTATCTCAGGGAGACATCGGTAATTTCACCAGATGATCAGCTGCAACAGACAAAACCTGCATTAGTTGCTTAAAATATATATTAATTATCACTTTTTATACATATTTGTCTATTTTACAGAAGCACACCTGATCACACCAGCTACCAAGCTGCGAATGTGTCTGGGTAGATGTTAATTCACTTGAGGCGGCGAACGCAGTCTGGTTTCTGAGCCTTTTATTTTAAGAAGAGGCGAAGGAACCTTATTTCTATAACTCTTTAACCTGAACATGGTTGCAAACTGCTTCACAGGAAGGGAGAAACCTGTTTATAAAAGAGTGCACTGATAAAAATGCTACAGAGGCTGAATCTAGCTGAAGTTATAAGGATGCGTGACCACCGTTTACAAAGGGTGTTCTGCTTATGTGTGAATTATTACAAGAGTGAAGTCGGTTTCTATTAAATACTGTTTTTTTCAGTGACATGATTTATTTAAAACTAACACATTTGGGGTCGTCCAACTGTCCTGGGATCTGCGCCCTGGACAACATGTCTGCAGCTAATCAACATATCCATGAAAAATGCACTTTTCTGCAGACATGAATCTGTTTCTGTTCAAATAAATTTGACAAAGATACAGCGTGTTATTGTAAATGCATGCAGGCCTTTTTATTGAAAGACATGCACGTGGCAGACAAACGTCAGCCCATACATCAGCTTCTAGATAGGCACCGGAGCTATCACACACACGCATGCACAAACCATAAATACATCCATGATGTCTGACATCTTAAAGCCTAGATGGCGTCCTGCCATCCAGGAAATAACATCGCTGACAAAAGCAGCTCTGAGCGCCTTAACTCTGACATTTTGGAAAGACCCCAACTCACCACAACACCATAACTCATAACGGTACATATTAAACTCACTTGTTCAGACTGTGAACTTTTCCATGAACCCTACAGCTGATTCATCCGTCCCTCGTTTGTAACGTGTCTAACCCCCCCCACAGTAACTCCCTGACGCATGAAAGCTGGCCCATCCAACCAGGCGAGGGAGCCTCTTTCCACCGAAGCCCCTGCTTGCTGTCCAAAACCAATACAGCAGGGCGCCTGAGGACCAGGTCGCTGCTCTGCGAGTTGAATCTCTGGCCGCCATCTCTCTTCCATTTAATCTCACTGGAGCAATGATCACAAACATCTGTAAGTGGGATGCGGACCCTCTCTATCTGCTGTGCGGGTGAGCTATCAGCAGAAAAACACTGCCTGACTCCTCCATCAGCGGGGAACAGCTGGACGTCCAACCAAGCGAGCGCTGGAATGTAGATCACGCCCGAGTTTGACTCTGCAGTCGATGACCGGCCCAGCACTGAAAGCAAGCCAACCTTAGCTGCAGCATGTTTCAGGACGATGAATACAGCGATGATGAAAATACAGTGACATCAGGAGTTTGTCTGCTGTCCTCTAATCCAACAACTGATCTTCACAAACAGAATATTTAGCTCGAATCTGAAAAATATGACAAAATCATTATTTTTTCTTTATTAACTCATGTTTGTTATCATCAGGTTGTGGAAATGATTCTACCAGCAATTCATATGAATTAGTGAACGTACCAGGTAAATACATGATTAAAAGTTATAATAACAATAAATTATTAAATCATTATCATTTATAATAATAATTAGAAATGATTATTATTAGAAGAATTAAAGACTTCATCAGTTTCTAACTACAGCTAAGAGATAAAATGTTTTTATTCCAGTATGAAGTCCAATATAAAGATTTAAAAACACAATGGACACAAAAAAAACCTGTTTTTATAGTTCGCTCTGGGGTTTTTTGTTTGTTTTTGTTTTGTTTTGTTTTTTTATGGCCTCAGATATTTACCAAAGGGCTAAAATGATAAATGATTGTAGCCTGGTCCCAGAACTATGACTTAGCGAGTTATTATTAGTACTTTTTAAATGTTATTCCATGGAACTAAGTGAATAAATCAAATTAAACTAACTGCAGCTTCCTATAACTCAATCAAAATCATGAGCGGCCATGTTTTTTATTATTATTCATTTAAAAATTTAAATACATAAATTCATTACCAGGAAGCAAATTCTGGAAAACATAAATGAAAATGACATTTTTATTATTGTATTATCAGATTTGATCAATATTATACCCTTAATAAAATAATTGAATAAATTAATGAACACAGGTAAGAATGATAACTGCATTTATGTTGCTAAAAGCTGAAAGTAAGTAAGTCCTCATAACAATACACAACAACATAAAGACTGTTGTTGTGCTCTTTGATGGCTGCTCTTACAGTTCCTAGATAGATAGATAGACATGGCCTTAGCATGAATGCTTAGCATGAATGCAACATATTTATAGCTGAAGAACCTTGGACGACTGAACTGGTGCAGAAGAATCTTTTTCATTTCATTACTTTTTAATGGGCAAAACCTGTATGTCATTATCATCAGGCCTGATGAAGCTGTAAGCAAAACACACAGCTCATTACGATCCTAAAATGTGAAAATGATTCTTTTCCAGAGAGTCTGTTGTTGTCACGGATCTTGACTCATAATTGCGTGGCATTTTCAGCTCCCGCGTTCAAAAAAAAAAAAGGAAAAGAAAAAGAAAAAGTCCCGTCCTTGGATACATTTGACATTTCCTTCTCCACAGTGACACGAGGCAACAGTAGTACAATGGAATAATAGCATCACATTGTCAGCTTATTATCAGCCTGGTTATGACTGAATCACAAAAAGCACCGTTCAGCCTGTGAAAGCTAATAACAACACGCAATCTGACAAAGTTATTTATGACTGTTCGCGGAGTTACAAGCCCTGAACTGAACTTACAAACCCACCAACATCAGAGAACGTGCAGACATCTGTTTTTGAAATACAGGGCAACACATAACTTTAGAAATTTCCAATGGGATGCACAGCATTGACACATAAAACTCAGTAGACAGTGAGTGAACCGGCCTTTCGCAGCAGTTTTTTCAGCTACACCTGTCAAGCTTACCCAACAGTGAGAGACGCTACGAAGGAAATAATGGCAAATTTCTTGAAGAACAGCTCGTAATTATGACTACATAAGTTGTGTGCAGAGCATCGTGACTGAGGAGGACACTAAATGCACATTGGTCCACATAAACAGGATCAAAAACACTCTTGCACATCTAAATAAGTCTATGCATCGTTTAGTTTGAAGCTAAAGTTTAGTTATGACTCCCTTTCTTAACTGATTAACGTGCTGTGGCCGTTTGCTACAAATCTAAATGATTTGTTTTAAATCAAACCGGGAAAGTGCTCCCACTTCCTGGCTTTGCAGTCACAAATTACATGCTTGTTCCTGCTTTACTCAGATGCAACAGCCCAGTAGCAAGAATGCAGAAGCTGGCAGCTAAAACTGTTGTGAGTCACCAGCAGGACCAGAGTTACAGGCCGTAACTTGCAGGGTGCACGTATGAACCTGGTGGTGCACGTTTGCACCATCGACCTCAGACTTCAGCAGAGAGCAAACATCAAAACTGAAGTCAGCCATCTTGAGGATCATCACCTGGTGCGAACAGAGACCAAACAGTAGCGGTGGAGAAGCTGCGGCGTTGAAGAGCAGAGTTGGTGCATGAGCTCAGGAGGACATGCTGCTTGTTTTTTCAATAATTCGAAGGGTTGCACAACATGAATTGTCCGCTTTGAGTTGCTGAGGGAGCATATTTGGCACAAGCGAGCTGAACTGGTGCACTGGTTTTCGTTCAGCTGCGCCAACACAGTCGTTTCTCTGCAGCCGCCCCACTCGCTGGATTTGGCGATGCCGACTTCTCCTACTTCTCCAAAATGAAACTGATATTGAAGGGTTTTCCCCTTGACACAGTGGAGGATGATCGGTGGACATCCAGCACACATCATTGTCAGTGCTTTACAAGGTTACGTAACAGGACTTCCAGGGAGTGAGTGGCAGATGTCCAAGGAGGGGCATATCGCTGCACATGTGTGGCCGCCATTGTCACTTTTGCAGCTTTTGCTTGACATGGACGCACCTTGCTCAGTCTACGTTTGCTAACTGTGTGCTGAGCCAGGTAATGTTAGGTAGCATCTTGAATCAAACAGAGTCATTTTTGTTGATTTTTGATGGTTTCAGCTGTGAATGGGGTCTTCTGCACTGCTTGACAGGCCTTCTGTGCCTAGTTACGATTGCTTACGTAGGATTGGGCAGTGGGCTAAAACTGTGGGAGCGTTGCTATACAGCAGTGGCTGTAGATTCGCCTCCATCTGGTCTTTGTTTCTGCAACTCGCCCTTGCTCATTTAGCTGTACAGGGAGGTGATTAATATGCAGGCTACCAGCTCCTCACCGTTTGACTGTGTGTGTGTCAGCCAAATTCCTCTGTCAGATCCATCATTTCGGTTCTCTCCGTCACTGTAACAAGAGAGAAGTTCATTGCGTTTCATTTGCTAGGTCGAGTTGTTTTTCGTTTTTCATTTGCAGCCGGTCGAGATGAGAAAGCCCCAAAGGCCACGGCACTCAGGCAGGATGTTGTAACAGATACTCGACATGAACTGCGCTGACAATGCCCCCGGGACTCCAGGCGGGGCCGGGCAGGTCCAGGCAGCCAGTTTCCATGTCCATGTAAAAGCTTTGATTCAACATCATGATAAATGCATCAATTAACATTCCAGTCCATTAGGACTTTGACATTTTTACTTCATCCGGACGCTCACGGTTTACAAAAAGCCTTCGCTCGCGGGCAGCAGTCTTTTTGAAACAGTGCCCAGCTTGTGAATTTGACAGAACACCTGCATTAAAAGCAGCCTGGTTTTAGTGTCCTGTGTGTTTTTACAGAGTGCTCTTAGGCTCCAGTCATGAAAGATAAAGATTTAACGAGAGGGGAGGTTTGCAGAGGAGTCACTGAAAGGTTTGCTCATCGGTTGCTCTCAGTTTGGTTTTTCTGAAGTGACTCACTGAAGCCCAAAATATTTTTAAAGCCAAAGGTTGAAGACTTACTTAGAAGACATGCAAACAGTGTATTTACAACACACACAGGCATACAGAATATATCCACATATGCCAGTAAACTCATGCATACATTCATAATCATTTTTAATGCATAGTGTTAGCATCTGTGCAGTTCAATGCTTTACTTGTGGAAAACACTCATTTTGAATATGACAGCCACTGTTTTCAAAGTTTTAAAAGCATCATGGCGAAGAGACTTTGCTGCTGATCAGCTACATGCTGTAAGTTTGTTGGAAAGACTCCTAATGTGTTTCCTTCCTCAGTTTACTTCAGAGAACAATTTACACCGGATACTGGCTTAAACACTCTCCTGTCACAAGCTTAAAACCATGACCAGCTGCGTCTTTCTTGCTGTGCTTTACGATTGTCTGCACTGCTAGCTTAGCTTTAGCATTAGCTTAGCCGTCACAGATGCAGCAGAGGTGGAGATTGTTGTTTTGCTGTGATCTGCCCTGATGCTTCCACTTGTTCTAATGAATCCAGGATCAACAGATACTCTAATTAATGGACTACACATGTAATATACAAGCTCAAAAATGTGAATTTGGTGTTGAGTTTTTGTTTAGACTTCACCTTCTGTAAACTCATCAGTGTTTTGGTTCAGGTATTACTCACTTGACGGGTTTTCCAGCTGTGCCTCATCAATGAAGCTTCAAAACCCCAAGACAAAACTATTGAGACTTGTTTCTAGGACTCAGATTTGTAGACAAAACACCTCCATAGTATGCAGAAAACAATACGCAATAAGGCAAGTTGTGCCTCTAGCTGAAGTTTGGTTTATTATGCTTCTATGAGACGTGTATTTGATTTATAAAGAATCAAATAACAGGAAATGTTGTGGAAGTTCATGAGAACAGACAAGAAATCTGCAGAACTCCATTAGACCCACAAGACCAGGAAATGACAACATTCACGGTCTCCCGCAACAAACGAATTATCTCTAGGAACATCTGAGTCTCACAGCGGAGCCATCAACACAATCACCTCCTGAGCTTAACTTTGGACGTGTTGATTTTAAGAGTCATGACATGAAATAAGGTCAAAAAAGGGTGAAATATGACAAAAATGCAGTGAGCTGCTGAGTGTAAATCAAATATCTGACATGTGCGCTTGGAAATACTGGACTTTAAACTAAACTGATGTCTTAATGAATCCAACTTCTTTTTGAAACGTAACAGAAAAGCAGACTGAATTTCGACCAAGTCGTGATTAAGTTTAATAACACACAGCCCGTGAAGTGTCTCACTCTCAGACACCGGCTTGCATTTGGCTCTTGAAAACTCCCGGACTCCGCTAAGAACACGGGTACATGAACAGCGTGAGTGCAATCCAGAAAAAAAAAAAAAAAAAATCAAGGACTTGTCTGACAGCTGTGTTATCACAGCGCTCATGAATATAGACAGCCTTCTCCTGGTTATTGTGACTCACGCCAGGCAGCTGACACTGAAAATCATCTCGCAGTTTTAACCGTTCATCTCCCTCAGACGCTGATGTTGTTTGGAAACCGCTAACTGTAGCGTGCTGGACGTGGACCAGAGGTGGGAAGACGGAGACTTCGTTTAGCAGGTCGCAAATAAACAAATCTTCCAGAAACGAGAGAATTTCAATGACAGTTTGACATTTTGGGGAATGTATGTGCTCGTTTTATGTGGAGGAGTTATAGTTTTAAAATGAGATAGCTAGCAGGCAGTTAGCTAATTAGCTTTGCTTACCGACTGCAAACAGCTAGTAGCTTTGATATTTCACAAAACGTTTAAAAGTTCCTTTTAGTCCTAAATGTTGTGCTAAAGCTAAAGTAATTAAAGGTGAACATTGATTGTTTAATATTGAAAGTATTAAAAGTTGAGCCAAAGATTTCATTGATTTCACATTCGCTTAAAAAAACATTCGTTAGCCTCAACAGTTTCTAAACATGACAATCAGCTTTTCTTACACACTTAGAAGCAGAGCAACATTAGCATTCATGTTGAGCTTCAGTGTTTCAAATTACTCCCATCCTGGTGGAGAAAAAAGAAAAAGGTCCTCTTTCGTCAGTGATCAAACTTAAAATGCTTGGGTGTTATTCCCTGTAGAGCTTTGTCGTTTAAGAGTTATTTGAATTATTTCCTGCAGGTTAAGCAAGAGTCCATTGGCTGTCATGATATTTACTTTAAGTTTTTAAGTGCTGTTTTGAGTTTCTTCCATTTTCCTTTGTTTAAGAAACCAAACTGCCATAAACACCATCTCCACAGCAACACCTGTGAGCAGAGCTTTGTCTCTGAGCTGCTCTCTGATGAATGAATTGCAGGTGCAAATCCCAAACCAGCTGTACAACTCCTGCTGGGTTGTGGCGAGTGAGAAATGCCTCCTCAGCTTCAGTTACTGTAAAAAAAACGCCCCTGAAGTTGACAGCAGCATCCGTTTACTCAGGATGGAAGTTCCTACAGGCAAACAGTCACCAACAGTAGCTGGATGTTTGTTTTCATGGATGTACGAAAGAGGTGATAGTGCTGGAAAATAAACCTCCAATCATATGAAGGTTGAATTTGCGAGTATTTGTGCATGCAAGCTTTGTACAGTCTGAGAGAAGAGTAATATTACCTGATTAATCCCAGTTTTGGCCTTTGAGGCTACATTTTAAACAGAAAACTGGCATTAAAAACTGCTGATTTGGTCTGAGTTAACTTTTCGGCATAATTATGACAAAGGATTATTGTTATTTTTATATTGTAATATCATTACCCAAACAAAAATATGGTATTTTGTGTTAGTTTTGTATTTTTTTGTGTGTTTATTTTAACCCCGCCCCCTCCATGTTGGGGTTTATGGGCAATCCTGCAGCCAACCACTAGGGGGCGATTCAGATAGATAGGTAGATAGATAGATATGTTATTAATACCGTAGGAAATTCAGGAATTGAGACGTTTTGGCTTCACTCTTGCTATTGCGTCGGCCATCTTTCAATGTCAAGACTGGACCAAAAGTGGGGGATTGATCAATACCACCAAATTGAATAGATTAATTGATTAGTGGACCTAACAGGCAGATTCATTCTTAAATAATCATCAGTTAACCAGTAAATTTCCATTTCCTGTATGAAGGGGGCAGCAATAAATGTCAGTGGGTTGTAAAAGCAATTTTTTTTTAACCACCACAATGTGAAATGCATGAAACACCTCAGTGTATTGCCTAATTAAAGCTATTAAACCCAAGGAGGAGTAAACAGATAGTATACTAAAATGTTAAACACATTGCCGTGGCCGCTGCATTAGCCGTGCAAATGCTCAAAGTGAATGAATATTTGGGTCAAACACTCTTTAGAGCTGTTAGTCCCTAAAAAATTCAGTCAACGCCTTCATGAAAACAACTACAAAAGGTGTTTATTGTATTAACCGTAACAGAAATACTAATAATTACACTGAAATATCACTTTATAGAGGCTTCAGGCAATGCACAGTGTCCAGCTCTGCAGAGGTTGTTTGGTGACCTCTCATTAGTATGCACAACAGCCTGACCTCACCCCCCCCCCCAGTAATCTCTTTACGCAGATGACGGGCACATTAATTATTGAGCCATTAATTATTGGCTCGAACAGATGTCAGTCAAGTGAGACGGACACTTTGACCCCGGTGAATAACACCGAGCTATAAACACGCAGCGAGTGTGTCCGCCCGTTCGGCCATGAGCGCTCGCCTATGAACACATTTGAGAGGAGCTATAAATTCCAAGGACAGGGAACTAGTAAAAAGGAGAGCTTCCCTGACAATGATTGGCTCATATATCAGCCGCCATGGTGGCATAAATACTTACATTGCTCCATTTCACCTCAAGGAACCAAATAAGCATCCCAGCAGAAGACATTAATGCATTTAATTTGCGCCATATGGAGGGAAAGTATCTGTAAAAGAGCTGGAGATACCGGATGAGGAGATCCACCGGTGCTACGCAAGGTGGTGTCGGCTGGAAGATCACAATCTCTCAATATAACCTTCCTGGAGCCCTGTGGAGTGGAAAAAAAAGGCTCAGCTTAGAGAGTGATTTTATCTTCTGCTCAGGCTTATTGAGCTTATTTTAGTCAGTTCAGTCGGTGGAGAGCTGCACTAAAGCTCTCAGAGTTCAGGCTTTTATTCCCTCCAGGGCCACAGACGCTGACAATGTATGTTCATTTATCATACTTGTGTTGCTTTGGATAAAAGTGCTGGTTAAATGGTATGCGTTATGTAAGGTGCATATGCTAAATTAATGTATTTTGCATTTGCTGTTAGATCATTTCAGGTGGAATAATGTCAAAGGATATGCTGGGTGATGTTTTTTTATTTTCTTCCTGCTAGAAATGCCACAAAAAGACCAAAACGAACAACACATGCATCACAGAGCTCTGTATAAACCCAGCAATGAGCCACAGCGTTACATCACACTGGGTCACATGTTTATTCATTATGAGCATGGGCAGAAATGCTCACTAGGGCACCAAATGTGTATCACTCCACGGCTAAAATTAGTCCCTATCAATTAAAACCAAACCAAAATTATTAAATTAAACTTAGCTGCTCAGACATATTGGATTAGCCTAAGCCTTACACCTGACAACCTGCAGGTGATGCATTTACCACGTGCACCCCCGGACGCTGCTGCTCCCTTTACGTTTTGCATCAATAAGAATATGACCCAGTTAAAATATGACATTAAATAAGTCACTTTGTGGTCATAAAAGGACAAATGTTAGCCTGTAAGGATGTATTTCCACGTCTGAACATCCATGAACTGCACAAAAGACCTGATTGATTGTGTTTCAAAGGTAATTATTATGAATTATGAATATGTTATTGATGACTTTCTGTGTCTATAGGCAGTGGCGGAATGTAACTGAGTAATGTTACTCATGGACTGTATTTAAGTCCAAATTCGAGTTATGTTTAAGTGTTTTCATTTTGTGAATCTTGACTCCACCAGTTCTCAGAGGCAAGTATTGCACTTTTAACTCCACTTCATTTGTCTGATAGCTTTAGTTACACGTTACTGGTTTTCATACTTTTGATGAAAACCGCGTATCTCCAAATGCGGTCATATCTGAATTAGATTTCGTTTTTCCTTTCAACTGAAAGATCAAATGTTCCTTTCTATGAGAAAGCCTCTTCTTTCTGAAAATTAATGAACTATTTCCAGTAGGTGGCTATTTGACTGAGCTGGAACATGTATTGTAACAAAGCTTAAAACTGTTTTTCTTCATGAAAGGGTGACTTTTACAGAAATACAGCAACACTAAAAAGAAACTGGTGTAGACAATATCGTATAAAAGTTGTTAAAAGCAGCTCACCTTCAAACATGTACAGCAGAATGATTAAACATTAATGCAAAGTTATATTAGTCACAAACATCAGATATAATGATAATAAATACTTTTATTCTTAGTACAGCTTTAAATGCATGACTTGTACTGCAGTGGAGTATTTTAACAGTGTGGTATAAGTACTTTTACTCAAGTAAAGGATGTGAATACGTCCTCCTTTTTGGCGGCACACCCTCTTTTCTTCTTTTAAAAAGCAATATCAAAGCTTCATTTGAGGAGCTTTATGTTGTTATTTATCACCATATGACCTGTTTGCTCTCAACGTGTGAGACACTGGAGCCCGGGGTGGATTAGATAAGCATCAGGCACAGGGCGATAAACCTGGAGGAGCTTATGAGTCCACGCGGCTGCGGTTTGTCACTGTGGTAACCGCTTCCTCGAGCCCGGGGCGCGTGGGTGAGATGTCTCTCAGCCTGCAGCTCGCGGAAGGAGTTAAAAGTTTGCGGCCGTCACTGGAAACACAACACGCAACACAACATCACGAGGAGCATAACGGAAATGTTTCCAGCCGGCAGAGTTATCACTGTAATGAGGCTGTCACCGTGGCGACGTCCCAGGGCTGCCGGTGACAGCCAGGACAGGTGACGCATGCCGCCGGCTATGGAGATCACAGCGGGCAACAGCCGTGACTTTCAGGAGGTCTAACCTTGTGTTTTTCCTTGACATATCAAGCGCAGGCAGGGAAACAACACTTTGATGCTGCTTGTCTGCTGGCATTTCTATTAGCTGACAGGTAAAGGTGAAAAAGGTCACTGTCTGCTTTAACTTAATATTAATTTCATTTTCGCATTTGCGACTCAGACTTATAAGCTTTTAATATTTAATATTAACACGTAGAAAGCACTGTGCGCTGCTGCACAGGGTGTCGCGCATTTTGTATTTCTGGCAGCACCAACGGAGCTGTGTTTGGAATAAGTGATATCTGATAAGTGCAGTGTAAACACACCACTACAATGATCACTTCAGGAACAATGTTGTTGCAGAACTAAATGAAAACACTTTATTGCCTGTAAAAACACAGCCAATGACTCATTTGATAGCTGATTTACTTCAGGGCGTGTGGACTTGAACTCCTTTCCCCCCTTATTTCTCGTCTTTATTGCTTTATTAGTGCAGGAAATACACTCGAAACTCAAATTACATGTATAACAGTTCATTTTCAGTGCGAAGATTAAGAAATGATTTGCACATTATCCCAATATAAACGTCTTTTTTAAATTAAATTCATTCCATTTCAGCTATAAACAACATTACAGAAGCTTAAATTAAAAAGTGCTACTGTGAAAAATGTTTAATTCATCCGTTAACTCTCCAAAGCTGCATTATCCTTCATGCAATTCACTCAGCTCCAGCTCTGACGCTTTACGTAGTTGGCGATGAATCTGTGAAAAGATTTAAATCCAGCAGGTCGAGATTTTAAGTGCAAATACATCAGTTTTGCATGAAGATGAATGATATTGTTTTCTGTTTCATTTTTCTTTTTGTAAACTGACCCTTTTTTCTTATTTTCTCCAGAGATAGTTGCACTAATGAGAATATTATGTAGATACAGTGCACTGCTGCCCCCACATGGCAACCAGGGTGAAATGCAGCTTAAAGTATTGAATAGAAAGCGAGTTCATGGGCCTCAAGCAGCAAAGACTAACAGAAAATATACCTTTTAATATATATATATATATTGGGAGTTTGTACAGTCTGATTCAAAGGCCTTACAAATGGGCTGATGTCACAGGAAGTGATGATTCAGCACCAGAACCAAATAATCAGTTTATCATCAGGAATGCAAACCAACCTGCCTGCAAGCCTTTGTTCAAAGGTAGGATAGAAAGCAAACTTTGTGTCTGAGTTAATGGAGACATCCAGGTGTGTTTATCGCATGGAGCTACTCGGCCTCTGTAACAAACTCCTTTTATTCAGCCGACACTTTGACGCAGGTGTTTCAAACATTAGCGAAGGCTCTGCGCTGTTCAAGCATCCCAGCGAGCCGGCGTGCACGGCACCAGGACCCTGAAACCGAAGCAGCTGAATTAAATCCACTAATCGTTATTATTTACACCTGCACTTCTCCTACTGTGACAAAATAGGTTGAGTGGGGAAAAGTGAATTAAACAACACAAAAACAGGTTTCCACAGCTACACGGTGCGTCGAATACATTTTTGTGGACATTCTGAGGTGAGCAAACATTTTAAAAATCAATCAACACACACAGGAGAATGGAAAATGCCAGCAGTGACACCACATTTACAGTAAATGGACATGTTAACAGATGCTTTTCACTGTGTAATGTGACTTCCCCTTTGAGCACGTAACACGATTGTGCAGTGTTTATGGAGGATGATGCTGAAACTGGCCTCGTCTCTGTACTACAACACGCTTTTCTTTGACATTCGTGAACACAAACTGGATTCTGTCTCCAGCGTAAACTGATCCGATGAGATCTGGTTTATCTGAGGCAGTCCTTAACGACCAGAAACAGAAGCCTAATTGTGTGCCGCGGGGCAGAGGCAAACACCTTCTGCATTGTTGAGATGCAACAGATGCAATAATCCCAAACTCCCTTAATTTGACGGTCACTCTGCCCACTGTGCTCAGACCATATAAAATATATGAGTTAGCCATGCTACGTATTTAAAGAGCATTTTCCTCACAAACATTAAACCAAATAAAGATCAGATGGCACTCAGCAGTTTTATATTAGTGGTGATTAATCAGGACAAGTGTTATGGGTCATTTTTGGGTAATACTTGGCAGATTTACTCTGGATTTCCATTTTGACGCCTAAAAGCCAAAATCCTTCAGATCCATTTAAACAAAGAAACATAATATTTGTTTGGCATTTTAAAAACACGGCGTTGACACCCTTTAATGTACCGTCGACAGGTGTGCTTTGCTTCCAGCGTTTGTCACATTTTCTCAAAAAGCCACATTCACGTCTTTGATTGGCCCGAGGAGCAGATTTGGAAGCGAAACAATCACCATCACTTCTCGCTGTGACAGACAGCGCTGAATATGATCGGCCTGGACCACAGGGACAGAGAGGCTCGAGTTATGAAATCCTCCAATATGTCAAAACCTCCAGAGCACTCTTCCCGCCTTACATGTGAAAACTTTAATAAACCTTGTTTACAGGCACACGACCGAAATGTCAAAAGACCCACTAAACCTTTTATTTTCCTCTTTGGCAGCCTGCAGACAGTCACATCCTGCACAGTTCAAAAAGTGATTTAGTTGCCCGGGAAACCGCGGAGAGGTCGGCAAGCAGCTGAGTTCGGTTTAAAAAGACTTTTGATATCTCCAGACAGGCAGAGATGGACTTCGCCGTTATTGCTTTACATCCAAGATTATGGGCTGGTGCGGAGTTGGAGGAGAGGATAATATACAGTATCTGTCCATCCAAAAACACATCAGCTTCAACCTCCAGCTCAAAGAGAGGTTCTTTCAAAAGGGCCTCCTTCTTATAGTCGCACATCTTTGATCAAATGAAGTGCTTTAGTCAGATGGTCGCCTCTCCGATGTCTGAATTCGGAAACTGACAAGTGGGCCCACTTCATGCATCAGATGGAGGGAGGAACCAGGGTTTGAACTTCTCTCTCTCTCTTTGTGTCACACAATTACTTCCATCACAGTCCAGGTGCACACGGAGGGCAACGCTGTGAGGAGAGACCATCTGAGAGTGAACGCCGTTATCGCCGTCCGAACAATGGCCGTGTCTCGGCCACCTGTGACGGATTTTCACGCCACTTTTGGGTGTGACCGTGGGGATCGGCCTGAAGCAGATCTGCCTCCAGATGTGGCTGATAACACGTCTTATAAACTGGTTCAGAGGAAGGTCAGAGACAGTCTGACCTCGCTGCGTGGAAGACAAAGACAATGCACATGGCATACAGAGGCGCACAAACCCGATTTTTCAGGTGTTGGTAAATTGTGAAACAGCATCAGTGATCATTTTCTGATCAGAAACAAGTTTTCAAGACAAAACTGACACAAAATGATCGGATCTTAAAGGTCCTGTAGGAGTAGTGTTGGATTTAGAGATATAAAAATACATTTTTCTGAGCGTATAATCGCCTAAAAATAAGAATAATAGTGTTTTAATTAGCTTAAAATGAGCCCTTCGTGTGCACAGAGGGAACATTGAGTCTGCCATGTGTCTACAGTGGCCCAGAAGGGACAAACCAAACAGCTGGTTGCAATGTGCAACCTCACCTCTAGAGGCCACTGTGTCCTACACATTTGGCCTTTAAGTTTACATAGCAAACAGGTAGCAAACAGTTGCATAGTCAGACATCGAGCAGTTCAGATGAAACATTCAGATGGAGCTTCGGCCAACAGGCAAACAGAAGGCCAACACTGAGTCTCTGATCTCTCTGTTTTGATCTCCACCACCACTTAGGGGGAATATCTGGCGTGGTTTGTTGCTAAATGCTCCAGCGTGTTAACAAGCTACATGCTCATTTTGTCTGTTGTGCATTTGGTGCTGGACAAGTGTGTGTGAGTGCAGCCGACGTTGGGGCAGGAAACAGGACGATCAGAGCACTGAGAGCAAAGCAAAACCAAGTGAACTGTGAAACCAAGACAGTGAGATGTTTCTGCAGCGCCGAGGGGAAGAGGGTAGTCACTTGATATATTGTTAGCATAAAACAAAAGATTATAGATGTTTTAAGAACTTGAAATCAATCAGACGTCACAAAGATGTCTTTTGCTATTAAATGCATGGATGCCAAACTTCTTTTGGGTCTTTGACAGGTTCTCTGGGCAAATCTGAGCCCTGATAGCATCCAACAAACTCCCTCTATCAGCTCTGCACCAGCTCTGCAAACCTCCCATTTCTTATTTCATTTTAAGGGCTCTCTAAGAAGGAGCGGACGGACACTTCTCGATGATGATTCAGCCACAGTGCTGCTGCCTTCCACCGGATGAACCGCATTCTTTCGCTGTGCAGAAATTAAATTTCCAGGATCCGTTTGAGTGGTTTGCACGGTGATGTGTTCTGCCTCGTTTTGACAGTGGGAAAGATCAAGAGTTAGAATCTCCCAGTGGAAAGATTGTAATCGCCAAAACTGTGGTCGGCGCTCGTTTTCTGTTTGAACCTTTCATCAAAGGGCTGTGATTTAACTTTCTGGACAAAGTAGATGGGCAGCCCTCCCGCTGAAGCAGCATGCGACACAGTGACTCATACGGTCCAACATTTTTGTTTTTGGCTTCTCTGGCAACGTTAAGCTCCGCTGCGATGAAAGCTGAGTGCCATCTGACTCGTGCTTAAAAAAATAAAAGTTGCCTCCGTGCCTCTCTCTGTGGTTCGACATGAAGAAAGGGCACATTGTGGGAAAGCAGAGTGCCACACAACCACAGAAATGTCTGTAAATGTCATTCAGCACATTTATTTGTGATTATTATCCTGTAGACTTTATGAAATAGTTCAGAGGATTAAACAGGAGGAGCGGTCCACCCAAATCACACAGGTAAGATAAAGATGAAACACCTGTGCCTGTAGAATGAGTTGATTAATACATTAGAAGTGGTTCAGATCCAAATTTGGTGCTGTGTTCAAAGTTAACTTATATAATAAGCAACTTCCTTTAACAAACCAAGAATTCATTTGTTTCTGTCTGCCAGTGAAGATGAGATGTGATTGAACAATCCAGATGTTTTGGGTTTAATTATTAATAATCTTATTGTTTCAGGTTGCCCACTGGACTCACCTGTGAATCCACTGGAAAGAAAATGGAAGCAGCTTCATAAACAGCATTTATCTTGTTACTCAAGATGATCTGCTGATGCAACGTGACCAGTTTCTACCCAGAGGTTCCTGAAGAGCGATAGTGAAGCTCGGTGTGTGGTGGACCTGGACATTGTGCGACTTGCCTAACTAACAGCTTATCCCAAAATGGGCAAAGAGGTGGCACATGGGTGGTGGTGAGGCGATGATGCATGGTTTCTGAAACACAACAGCTAGTGGATAGCTGTCACTCCAAAGAGCCACGCCCCTAATTATGGACAACTTTATGTCTTTCTCCCTCCCTGCAGTCGTCATGAACAAGGAAACAAGCTATAGACACCAAAACCATTGTTTGTACCAGGCTGTCAATGTCCATTGCTGCTGTAAAGCTGGGCATTTTGACATGGGACTCTATGGGACCTGACTCGCTTTTGGAGCCTCTAGTGGCCGTTAGAGGAACTGCAGGTTTTAACACTTCTGCATTGGTGTATTGGTGCAATTGTTCAGCGCTGGAGGTTGCAGCTTGGTTTCTGCTGAGGAAATATTCCCTGTGACAGTAGAGATAGTTGAAAAAGATGTTCCTGTTGAGTTTTCAGTGCTGTAACCACCAAGATAAACTAAATCGCAGTCTTAATATTAGGAGGATGCAACAATCTGAAAACTTGGGCGCAGCTCCTGCAGTAAACAACACCTGAGATCAGAAAAAGTTTTCTCACTGGGTGAACTGGCCCTTTAATACCCAGGGCTGTTTTGTCGAAGGGCATCATCAAAGCTACCAGAGGTCTTGGCCACTTTAAAGACCGTGAGTGTAATCGGTTATTGATCCCTGTGCTGTGCACCATCACGACTCCTCTTTCTATCTCTCGCCTCCAGCGGTGTGTGGGCGGTGCTGGATGAACAGGCTGTTAATGAGGTTGTAAGGACTGTAATTGACAGGAGCAGGGAGGTCGTCTCTGCACTGCGATTTGAGTCCTGGCCAAACATGTGATCGGGCTGGTTGAGAGTTCAGAGGACTCGTCTCGCGAGGGCTTTGAGGATGAGGAGAGTGTGGAGGGTTGGAGCGCTGCCAAGAGCTGAGAGAGGAGGCGGATGGTTGAGAAACATGGGACCTGGAGCTGACAACAGAGATCAACCAAGAAAGTAGAAAATGTGGTTTGAGTTGCAACTAACTGTTGTTTCATCATCGATTAATGGGAAAACACATTGGTTTTACACTTCAAGATCAGTTTAATCATTGTGGTTACGATGTTACTACTGTTGCTACTGAGAAGTCACTTTTCTGGCTCTGGAGGACCTTTCTTAAGCAATGCCTTTGCCCCAGTGAGAAGAAGCTGCTATCAAGTTGCATTATGGGAATTGTAGGATCCAGTGTGTTTGGCGTTAACGCCACTCTCGGGACTGAGAGTCAGGACAAATCAGCTGCAACTGCATTGACTTTGACCACTCGAATTCAGAATACATGCTGTTTGTGAGTGCAGTTGTAAGTTGTTTTTCCATTTCTTTGCTATTCTTTAAAATATATCAGTATAAATATTTGATCACAGTTTTAAATGTCTTCCAGTCACTTCTTTTGTCCCATTGAGTCCAAAATAAAATATTACTAATGTAATTATTATTTGTATCAATATTCAGTTAATGATATGCAAGAGGAATGCAGAGTTGTAGCATTTGAAATTGACTTTTTCCTTTCGCCTCACTGTGAATTCAACATTTGTGGCTTTGAGTCTGAAGCATCAAGTGCAAACAAACTGGTTGCACACGTTCATGTTTCCCTCACTTTACATTCTGCACCATCATCTGGTCAACGCTGTCATTTGTGACATGACATAATTAGCTTGTAAGTAAAAACATGCAACCTGCTGAACAACAGCACGTTAGCCTGGCTAGCTGATGTTAGCATTTAGCTAAAGGCACACCCTAAATACAGCCATACAGAGTTGTTAGCATGGTGGTAGGCTCCAAGTCTTGTTCTCTGACTTTGAGAAATCAGATTGTTGATAATCTAATTACTATTATACTATTGACTAATCACTGCAGGTCCAGTCTGAAGTCCTCACATTCACCCTGAGGACCTTTCAGCTTGGGTTTGTGTGGCGTTTATGGGTTAAATAGTTGTTTCTTAATCAATAAATCATGTAATTTTGAGTCAAACTACTTGTATTACAACAACTACAACTAGTATTGGACAATGTACATCAAATCTGGTGTAAGTAAAATCCCAATCTCGTTATATTATTTATTATTATACATATTCAGAGCAAAAAGGCGTACAAGAGACCTCTTTATTGAATTTATTAAGTTGTATTCAGACACTCAAAACTGATCAGCCCATCACTAGTAATGCTGTTTTACATCATTAAAATTCATTGAGCTGTAAGAGAGAGAGAGACCACCAGTAAGGTTAATGATGCTACCTGCTCATAGCTGTAGGTTAGCAAGTCCAACACAGTCCGTCATATAAAATCGAAGGGCAGTCATTAATTAAAACATGATCAACACTGTGCAATGCAATAAAAGTTCCTTTCAAACATGACCATGGACCATTTCTGAGAAAAGTAACAAGACACCAGAGAGGGATTTTTTTTTTTTTTTTTTTGTTAATAACACTACATATACCTAAAAAGACCACCACTGCTTAACATCTGACCAGTTTTGTGACAAGGTCTAGGATGAAAATAAAGATTAAAAAAAAAAAAAAAGCAGACCTATAATTGAACTGTACAATTGTTCGGAATCTCTAGATCATTTCCTGGTGAGCTCGTGAGCTCTGCAAGCTGTACTAAAGGAGGAAGAAGACAACATTGCAACATTGCACCCTATAACGACATTAGAGTATATTTTTTTTTCTCCACAGACTTGTGACAATGGGTAGTAGTCCAATTTTCTGTTTGTGTGCTGTCCGAACGCTACTCTAAAAACACCCCCCCGCCCCCGTGTTTTGGATTGGGATCACCCAAACTGATGCAGGTTGACTACTGGCCTGAACAGAAACAGAGCGGATTAACAAAGACAACACAGAACCAGTCGTATGTTCACGTCTTTGCAAGGCAACTCACAAAGCGGGATGTTGAACTGTCTTCCTGTCGGTCTTCTAGTCCGCGCGGAACCACGTCCGCGTTGGAATCTCAACGTGGGACTTCTGCGATGGACTCGACGATGCCGCGAACACGAAAAAAAAGCGTTTGGTGAATAGCAAAGCCGAATCGAAAAAACACCCTGTCGCGACGGCCTCGTGTTCCCCCGGTGGCTCCTGATGTTCCCGCACTCCAGAAAAGTCGTCGTTCAACGTGATGCATGGCGACGTGACGGGCCCACATCGCTCTGCAGATGGCTGCGCGTAGTGGGAGGCCAGATGTGTGTGATGCCGTTTGACGTTTATATCTGAACTTTTTGTTTTTGTTTCCAACTTTTCAAAAAAAAACAAAACAAAAAACAAAACAAAACTGGGGAGTCGCAAATTAATTTTCCACACTTTCCATTCAGAGCCTTGGTTTAAGACGTCTTCTTGTGTGACAGATGTGAGGAGGGAGAGACTCTTGGGTTTGCACAGCAGTCCTTTTCTGGCACTTTCTCAATACGCCGATGCCCCGCGGCAGCCGGCCTGAGCCGCCAGGCGACTCAGGACGGGAACAATTTGGTTTTCTCCTGATTGTGAGCTTGACTTAACCCGCGCACAAAAGGGCAATGCAGGCAACACCATCCGCACCCAGTCGACCCTGCGAAGTGACAAATGAGGCTACACCTTCTCATCAGCAAATCACACACGGAAATTCACACGCGACACAATCACACGTTCACGGGTTTCTCGCTCGCTCGCTCGTCTTTTTTAAAACGGGGTTAGTTTTCCAACTGAATAAGAGATAAAAATGTGTTTTTGTTTGTTTCTTTTTTCTTTTTTTTTTTTTAGGCGTTGTAGTGATACATGCATCCATTATACTGATATACACTTCTTAAAAAAAGTTAAAAAAAAAAAAAAGAACATCAACGAAAAAAAAAAAAAGGTATTAGAAATGCAGCTATACAGAGTCTTTTAGCTATTCCAGGGGAGTGAGGATGACGGTCAGGGTCTGACGTCAGGAAGCCAAGGAGCCCGATGTCCAGATGTTTCAGCTGAGAGGGGATAGTGGGGTGGCTGAGGGGGGGGGGTGGTGGGCGAGTGTGGGGAGGATGAGCGGGAAGAGCTGGGTTAGTTACTGCAGCAGGGACGGCTGGTGGGCTGAGCCGGCTCTGTCAGGTCCACTCCTCGGGTCCGCCCGCTGCTGGCGCCGGCCGCCTGAGGCTCGTTCTTGGGTAGCTTCTTTGCTGCAGTGACATAGCGACAAGGTCGGTGATGATGTCAGCATACATAATCACAGGATCCCATTTCTGAGGTCGCTAAAAATCAGTGAATAATCAGCTTTTCACTGAATCCTCTTTGTTTAAGAAAGTAAAACACAAGTAAACTTCATTAGACTTTAAATCCTAGTCAGCAGAGTTCATCATAATTTGAGTTATTTACATTTTCTGAGAGATTATTTAGTATCTTTATCCACTAAACTGCCCAAAAAATATGTGAAAAGTCTATGAAATAGTCCGGGACACCAACCGTCAGCAGTGTGGGCAGTATGCAGCAGTAATTTGCGAATAAAAAGCTGAAACAGTCGCTTCGTTTCCTCTGATGCACCTGGCGAAGCCTCTTTACGCTACACTGACAGTACAATCGGCTGGGTGTGGGCGGCGGCAGGGGGGTTTCTGGGTTTACATGCTTGTTTCGACTTTGCAAAGGAGCCGTGCTCAAGCTAAAACCAAGTGTTAGTGATATCAGTATTCACTCTGAGATATTAGTACAAATAAAGTCATAAAGGAGAGGAATAACTCATAACGTGCGGCTGGTTTCGAGCTCTGCACGCCCACGCAGGATGGTCTGGCAACATCAGTGAAGACACCCGTGTGGGTGGAGTGTGGGCGATGAGGGTTTTTAACTTGTTCTCTGAGGAAAATGTGACGATGATGTGCTCTGAGCAAACACGCCGGCGCTCTCTAGTGGACAAACGCTGCATCTTTTCCTTGTATTGCATTTTACCCTGGGAGCTGACAGGCCTGACTTCACAACAAATCTATGTGACCGAGTTGAAAAAGTGTCTCCTTCAGATGCAAACGGAGAAGCCACGTTTGAGAAAACACAACAGTAACCTTATAACAACCTGCAGGACGGGCTACGTCTGCGTCTTTTGCCCAAACGAGATGATCTCACCTCACTGTGACCAAAACCGACCAAACTGTGGTCTGATTGTCTCAAAAACAGCCATTAAGATGTTTCCCAGAAGAGTGTTACGAACACAATGAGCCATGACTTTTAATAGCAACACAGAGGACTGACTGGTAAACAAGGGAACAGCCTGATGACTGCTGCAGTCATCAGTTAACATGATATACTAAACACGTATCATATGTTTACTTTGCATCATAACTTTCATGCATTGAACAAATTGTAGTTTTCGCTAAATAAAGTTTGTTTAAACTGTTCGAACGCTTTGCATCCTGGGAAACGGAGAGCGAGGCAAACTGGTTGGGCGCATGCTGGAGATGTTTTCTGACTCTGAATGACAGCCTGGTATTTTTCTGCATAGCACGCGTTAGCTAGGCGGCACTGAAGGCAGCACGTGTTTAACTAAAACGCCATTCACCTGTTAACCTGTTTATTTAAAGCCAGTTTCAGGCTGCTAACACAACACACACAGTTCGACAGATGCTTAAAGACACGTCATCAGTTACCGTTAGTAAGACAGATCATAGCTCATTTCATATAATAACTGTCTCATATCAATACACTGACACACTTACCAATGGCCATGAATATCTCATTCACGTTCATAGAGGTCTTTGCTGACGTTTCCATAAAAAGCAAGCTGTTGTCATCTGCGTACGACTGTGCATCCTGTCGGCGTGAGACGGGAAAACATGTTAGAGTCACTGAAAGTACCTCAGCGGACAAGAAAAACACCAGGTGGTGGGTGTGTCTCATGTCGGGATCGGGACCAATTAGGCAGAGATTATGCGACGCTGCCAACATGTGTCATAACTAATAATGGATCTTTATGTAACCTTCAACAGACAGACAGTGACCCAACATCCTCCGGTGAATTAATGAGGATTTAAGGAACAAACCTGGAAGTCCAGCGCTCTCTTGTTTGCGAGATCGGCCTTGTTCCCAGCCAGAGCTATTACAATATTTGGACTGGCTTGTCTCTGAAGCTCTTTAACCCAGTTCTTCGCCCGTACAAATGACTCCTGGCAAACAAAACAGGGAGGGGTGGGGCGGGGGTGACTCAGTTAGTGAAAATAACAATAAAAGATCCATGGGATGAAAGACGAGGACAACAGGAGGCTTCTGGTGGTGTCTGACGAGGCTTTTGCACGTGGTCTGATCGAGGCCTCACACAGAGACCCCGAAGATCATGAAACAAATGAACATGTCATCCGCTCGGGTCGAGTGAAACTAGCATCTTGTGCAGTGTGCTATCGTACCGCGCAGACGCTGTACAGCGCACAGAGTCTATTATTTATTTCTAATGAGGGCTACACCTTCAAATGAACAGAAGTGACACTGGCTCCGTCACCGTGGACGCTTAAAGCTGATGGTTATATTAATATTAATTAACAAGCAACCACAGTCCATCACTGAGGCACAGTTTACAAATATAACTTTAACTATCTCTTTATACTGTACATGATACATATTATAGTCCATTTGTAGTTTAGTTAAACCAGGGCATGTTAACACTGTATACAGTAGCACCTTGCTGGTAAATATATAAATAGTCAAGATTGAAGATGCTCTTTGCAATCAACAATCTATCAGCACATCCTGTGTGAATATACATGTCTAAGTGTGGTAATGTGGAACCTACTTGTCATTAAGTACGTGGTAGGTCTCTTTACATTGTCTGTGTTGCTGAGTGATGACTCATCTCCTAATTTGTCAGAAAATAATGTTCTTTTTTTGGCCCGGCTGCTCTAAACTTAAGACGGAAACCACCTCGACCTCCTCGTCACAGACAACAACGCTGCTCCACTCCGGCTGGCGACATGTCAACAGCATGACAGAGAACCAGGCACCTGACACTCACCTCATTTGTTATATCATACACCACAATGGCCGCCTGGGCACCTCTGTAGTACATGGGAGCCAGACTGTGGTAGCGCTCCTGACCAGCTGTGTCCCAGATTTCAAACTTGACTGTTGTGTCGTCCAAACATACTGTCTGAGTCAGGAAGGCAGCTGCGGGGGGACACAAAGCAAGACGAACCAATGACAATTAGGCCCGTCACTGCTGAGCTGCGCTTAAACGCCTTTCTGTGAAGGTGATGATCTAAGAACGCTTCAGGTGCCGCACACAGGAGGATTATCTGGTTGAGTTACTCCACATTATCACATTTGGAAACACGGTAATATCAAACATGTTTCATACCGAACATCCAAAACCTGGACCTGAGCTGGAGCATCAGGCGGTTTGGGATTCACACAAACACATTTTAACCTTTATTTACTCTGGGAAGCTTCACCGACAGCAGCTCGCTCTCGTTTTGAAGAGCGTCTGGTTAACAGCCAGCCAGACACACGTGCTCACGCCTGGAAACTGAGCGGTGCAACTTCACTTTTGCCATTTTGGAGGCTCATACGAGCAACTTTCATGGCCCACTGACTGCAACTAGTTACGGATTTACTCTGACTCCTGTTTTATCATTTATTTGTCACTTTATTATGCACACGAACTCATACTCTGATTCTGATCTGGGACCAGTAACCTCAGATCTAACTTTAAGTGTTAACTTGTTTGTGACTGTGATTTTACAAGTCTGTAGGTGTTTTATATGACCTGAGGTGTGTCTGAAAATGTCCCTGCAATGAAATGCACAGAGTTTAATATAATCAGGTTTCCCAGAGGGCAGTGAGTATAAGATTATATGAATAATAACTAACTGCTTTTACCTCGTGTAAGCTGCTGGACATACCAGGAACTAAGGGCAGCTGTCCAGGAACTCTCCTGATTATTCCCTAAGTTCTCTGCTCCTATCGGCCATTTTCACATTCACAGTTCTCAGTACACTCATCTCTCTCTCTCTCCTTCTCACATGAACCTTACCTTACATGTCACTGTGCCCTTTTTAACTCGTTAACAACATTTCTACCTATTCTCTTTCCTATTAGTCATGTTTCCTCTCTACTAAACACCAGAACTGCCCCGCTTTTTGATTGATTTACCACCTGGAAATGATGACTCTCTTTATTTTTTAACCTTGTGATGATAACAAAGTATATTTCAAATGCCTATTTCACTGCATTCACTGCCAGAAGGTAACATCAATCCTTGCATACAGTTTTGAAAGTCACATGAAGTTCGTACCTCCGATTGTGCTCTCTTGGAATTCATGAAACTGTCCCTTGACGAAACGAAGGACGAGACTCGACTTCCCCACAGCCGACTCTCCTAAAAGCACCAGTTTGAACTGGCAGATCTTGTTGCCTGCGTTTGGCCCATTGGGTCGTGTAGCTCCGCCTCTACTTGCCATGTCACACTGTCCGGTCTCTTCCTTGTGACGCCGACGTGCTGTGAAAAACTGCAGAAAAGACCTGAGCAGGAGAGAGAAAAGAGGACAGTCACATTAGTGTCACTGTCACAATACAAATAAATTCTTTTTTTTAAAAAAAAAATCAATGTTGTAAGACTATTTTGATCATAACTGAAATGTACAGGTTTGCAGCTTATCATTAATCAAGTATTTAATTTGATATTTTATTGTTTGCAACTATAAATCATGATTATGACAAGCAAAACATAAAATTATTCACTGCAGTTTTTGCGAGCAAACAGCGACTGGTGCTAACTAGATTATAATTTACAGCTAAATAAGTATTTTCTGTTTGATTACAGAGCCTAAAATGTATTTATTGTGTTTTTTTATTAAAGAGAAGAGTCCTGTCTACTTGTGCGACTCATTAATGATCTGCAGCCCTTTTCCAAACGTTTATGAGCAACGGCAAAAACATTCCCAAACCAAATTCACTAACGCAGCATGCCTGGTTCATGATGATCGAGGCCATTCTTGCTGCATACTATATGTACTTATTTTTAACATTTTCAGTGGTATAATGACTATTTGTACTAATGCGTTTGTACCATTGGCGTTTTCAGAAATCATGGACTGAGCAGCTATGTCGCCTGCAGGACACTAAAATGATTCGGGTCAGATTGTTGCACTTAGTAACCAACAGTCCAACCCCGAAGGCCAAAGTGTCAAAGATGACGACCGTGGAGGGAGATTAACTGCAGTTCAACACACACCAAATCAACAACAGTTTCACATTACCAGCAACTCTTGGTTTCCTTTCCAAACAATAGTTGGTTGTTTGCCATAGCTGAGCAGAGTGTAACTGAGTGTAACAGGTATGGCAGATTCTTTAATGAGAGTCAGTTTTCCCCCTGACAGCTTAGCAACAAACAGCACCTGGAGTTTTACTTCCAAAGCTGCCAGAGTTTCTCACCTGTGCCAATTCAACTGCAAGTACAGTCGACAGGCAGCTTTGAAATACTGTGACAACAAAACCTCAGACAAGGCCACCCTGTAGCTTTAAGGTATGTGAGGCAGACTGTCACAACGGGGATTAGACTGACTCGGGTCTGGGCACATACATAGGGAAAATGTTTCAGGGTTAGGTTACAGGCAGTTTTCTAAGTGGGGATTGAGGGTGAACAACAACAACCATGTTAACCAGACCACATCAGACTCTCCATGTAACTTAAACGTTTCTGATTACCAACAACCGAGTAAACACGGAGCAGCAGTCCACAAATAATTGCTGTCAACTTCGTCGAAATCGTGTTACGACACACAGTTTACCACAAATAACCTGTTATGTTGTTGTTGTTGACTAGCTCGAGTTAGCAGACTGCTACCGTTAGCAGCATAGCTACATAGTAAGTTCAAATCGTCTAGCCCAAAACCTGTAAGGGCGTATAATTTAGCTCATGTGACGTTAGTTTCAATTTGGGTAGTGTTGTACACACCAAACTTATAAACACGAACGTTAAATGTGGTATATATATGGCGTTTGAGAATGGCAGGACACAGATGATGCAGTTTTGGGTGTGTACAGCTAGTGACAGCTAGCTAACCTTAGCTGCATGACGTTAATTTAATGAACTGCTTTGTCAATCGTGTGGACTAAATAGAGGCACTGGTGTTCGTTATATTAAATATGAGCTAACAATAATGTGTTAATAGTTTAAACATCACGGCTGTTTCGGATTCACCGGCCGAACAACGTTAACTCACTATGCTAACTAGCTTGGCCCTTCTATGTGTCGGCTAGCTAACGTTAGCTAGCCAGATAATAGACACTGGGCTGGGCTAACACAGTCAGCGAACGTTGTTTAGCAGTGGCCGCATCGGGAGGAGCCCTCCGTCCGGATAGCCATTAGCTAGCAAGCTAACGCTAATATTAGCTACTCACCTACCAAAAAGAGGAAGCTAGTTAACGCGAAAGGTGTCTCCGGGATAATATCTGTGTCACTTCACAATGTGCCGAGGACCCAGTCAGCTACACTAACATTAGATTTCATAAGGCTCCGCGATGTCCCTCTCCCACTTCTTTCAACTTCCCTTTTCGCATTGTACGAACGATGATGACAGATCGTATGACTGGAATTGACAATCCGCCTACGTGTTGGTGCGACGGACCAATCACATGTTAGGATTTATTCCCAATTTACTGGCGCGTACGGGAACCCAATTCCTGTATGTAGTCATATTTTCGATTTTTGATATTTTAGATATCATTTTATCTATTATTATCACAATAGCAAGTACAGTACAAATTGTATTTCAAGATATCTACAATTTGGTTGAACTTGGTTAAATTTAAATAACTACTGCCAGTCATGCGTTTTTGGCTGACAGTTTCAGTTATCCAAAGTTTCATCTCTAAACCTTCCAGGGAAAAACTCCCATTTCAGATATCTATAATCTAAATATTACCATAAATACATTTAATTTCAGATATTAAAACAGTTCGAGATGTCCATAACTCTATTTTCCTTTTTCAATTACAATTACAGTGCATGTCCAACATTTCTCTAAATGTATTTTTAGATATTTAAAATTACATTGGGGATATTTGGAATGCTTTTCATTGTTTTGGATATCATATATATAACAGCTGGATTGCGGATACCTGAAATGGGAATCTTTTCCATACATGAATTTTATTCAGGCCACTGGAAGCCCAACGCACATGAATGGCGACCATGACGTCACTAGTCCCAGGGAGAATGTCGTTATGGAAAGCTGACATGTCCATTTTAAATAAAAACGAAGTCATTTTGAAGGTCTGAAATAACAACTTTAATTGGAAAAAATAAAAAAAATAATGACATGTGCAATACAGCCTGGCGCATAAACGTTAAACTGCTTGTTATTGTCAGTACGGGACTTGGATGTAAAGATAAAAAAAAATACAAAACCGTTACACCGCCATTTTAAATGTACACAACTTTTATATAGATTTACCCCTGTTAGCTTACATGATTTTATATGCACTTAAAAAGCATTTTAGCCTGTGGTCGACCTTATTTTGAAATGACGTGACGGCGTTGCTAGGCAACGGACTCAAACAGTCGCACGGGCTGCTCGGCCACCAACTGAAGGGTTTGGTGCGGTCAGCTAAAAATTGCTAAAACTTTTCCAGCTAGACCGAAGGACGAAAGGTAAAAGACAGAGGTCTGTGTTGCTGCTACATGTGGTTTCAAGACAATGACTGACGGAAATACATCACACCAGGTGACACATACTGGCCCAAGTCCAAAGGTGCCGACGGTAAGTCAGCTAATTGATAGCCAGCTAACGTTAGCTTCCTCCTGCTATATTAAATCAAACCTGTGTGGCTACCTTTACTGTGCTGTGGACTGATTACTGCAGTTTTTGTTTCTTTTAACACTAGGCTGGGAAAGTAATACCTCCAGGAGACAAAGCTGAGGCCTGCTTACGAGAAGTGGCAAGGGTAAGTCCAGTTTTTATGTATGCATAAATAGAATATCAGTTTTATCTCTGGGTGCTTTGGCACATTTGAAAGTATGACTCTAAGAAGCTGCGAGAACATCCCATTTCCCTGATAATGCCATGTCAACACTTACTGTTACTTTTCAGCCCCCAACCCCACCGGTCGTCAGGAAGTTTCGCAACAGCAGCCACCCAGAACCAGGAGCTATCAGAGTGCACCAAGGAAAGGCAAACGATCCAGATGTTGCTAGCATCCTCGTTCATGGCATCAGCACCAAATCTTCCCTCACTGTGAGTAACACACATACGCACACACGCATATGCTTGTGGGTTAAAAAGGCAGCAAGGACGGGTTTTACTGCACCAGATTTGGTGGGTTTGGGTGTATTTTTAGACCAGTGAGAATGAATCATTTATCACCTCACTTGGTGAGATTCATGTCTTATCTCAGTTAAGGACCAAAATAGACGAATTCTTCATGCTCCTGATTAATTACGTTAAGTAATTCATGTTGACATTTTTCAGTGCTGCAAAACTCAAGAAAAGATCAGTGGCAGTTTAACTGAAATATGTTCAGTATTTGTTTTAACCCGTAGTGCATGCTAATGTAAAATGCTGCACATTTTGATTTTTACAGGGCGGATGCTTGTTAAATCCTCCCCCAAAGACCTTGTTCCAGCAGAGGTTACAAGAGATCAATGAAGCAGTGTACGCCACCAGTCAAAAAGCGCCACTGGGCAGGTCACATGATCAGACTGTCAGACTTCCTGCTTGTTATGACTACAAAACTACACATGGTGTGAAAACAGTTAGAGGTATGTGTATCTTCAAATAAGGCCATAACTAATACTGTTAGGAGGAGTCATTTTACTGAAGTGATGAGGCTCCTCATGCTCCTTCAGACCTGGATGTACGTGAGATTATTAACCCTCCAAAAACAGCAGAGGAGTTGGAAAAGGAAGCTCAGGAGGGACACGAGACTTACATCCGTAGCCACAATGCCTACTTTGTCGGTAAGTAGAATGGAAATAATATACGTCATATGTTAAGCCTTTACTGTTACCACCGGCGACCTATCACATTAGCCACTGATCTTGTTGAAATGTGTTTCTAACTTTCCCAACAATCAAATCACCGTGCTCCTCTCCAGGCGAGCGGATTGACAGGAAGTACAACTGGAGTCGCTACAGCAAAGACGGCAGGTTTGGGATCCTCACGCCTCATTTCAACGACGGACGTAACCTTGGCAAAGCTCTCCACTGGCTGGGGGAAACGCAGAAGTGAGTGTTGCAAAAAGTGGGCACAAGTTTTGTTTTGTTGGTCGCTGTGATATATGATATTCATGTGTGTGTATATACAGTATATGTATTATTTTACCATAGATTTTACAACCCAAAGAATGCCTGGAAGAGATCTGGGAACAGGGAAAAGTTGGCGTCACAGCTTGGCATATCGAACAGTGTGTAAGTTACACTTCTTTAATCATAATGATATATATTATTATATTATCTAATATGCAATACAAACTTATGTTTATTCTCAAATGAATCGTGCCTTATTTCAGGAGAGGAAAAACATCTAGTGCATACAGTATTCCTCCAGATCACACCTTTGGGATTCGCCTGCCACCAGATGAATTCGGTAAAGAGATTATATAATTCTGTACTTAAAAAAAGCCAAACAAAACACGTACCGGAACGTGTTTTTGTTCAAGTCACCAGACATTTTGCCCGAACAGGTGTTGGAGATATAATCCACTCCGCTGAGCCGGGCCGGTACGTGAGAGACAGAGACCGGCAGCGCAGCCTGGTCAGCGCAGTGCAACACCGCCTCAAGAGGGTCAACTTCCACAACTTTCCCTCCCTGCTGCAGGCGTTCAGACATTATGACAAGGTACGACTGGGATCACCACAGGCCGCGGGACGCTTCAACACCGCTGCATTTAGAGAAACCTGAAGTGTATAAAGTCAACATGCTCATCTAAACATGTTTTTATGTAAACCACTAGAAAGGTAAGGGAATGATTGACAAAGAGGACCTGCAGGCAGTGTGCCGTCAGTTCCAGCTGGGTGTGAGCGAGTCAGTCCTGGATGACCTGATGGACTACTGTGACACAGACAAGGACGGACTAATCAACTTCCTGGAGTTTGCCAACTTTCTCAACTGGAAGGATAAGATGCCCATCAAGAGCCGAGAGCAAAGCGTAATGCTGAGTGGTCAGTAAAGTGGACTGAAATGCATTGAGCTGTTTAACTGTGGTAACCTTAAAGTGGGCATGCTTTTCCCCCTCAGGTCTCAGGTACTGAATAACAAATGCAGCTAGGAGGGTTATTTTTATTGTACTTCACACTACAAAAACACCAACATCAGGAAGTAAAGTATCAAAACATTTCTCAAGTCACGACTGTTCAATTTCTTTTGTCTCCTGCAGAGCGTCAAACCAGCACGGCTCCAGCCGACACAGAGAGGAAGCCTTTGATTAAGCCCGAGGACCTGGAGCCTGTTGAGCCGGGCAGCTCGCTGAAGACCCTCAGGACCCTGAGACGACCCAGAGCAGTCCCAGACCACTTTAAGACCTCCTCCTCGCTCATCGGTGCTGCCAGTGATGGTCCACGTACATCAAGTGAGTCAGAAATAGAGATGTTCAAAGCATAGACATTATCACACAGGGCTACAGGGCTGGAGGGTAGAAAGTGAAAGACAGAAGAACCACACTGTCACCAGCTGACTAATTCAGACCCCATTTGAAACCCGATTTGTGGGTGATGACATGTATCAGGAGCCAGGTTGTGCACAGTCCAGAGTGGGGGGAGGTCAAAAACTAAGAACAGCAATGTGCAGACATTCGCTTACTTGCACATATCTTCCTAATGGCACAAGCATGTTTTAAATTAAATTGCGGGAGACAGCCGATAACTCTTGGAGATGGTAAGTTACTGTTACTGTCATACACCCTCATATGGTCTTAATCAAATCATAAATATTTTGATTAAAGCATGCTTATATTTCTTCTGCAGCGCCTCGTGAATACGTTTTTTGCACGACAGGCCTGTTTAGATGCATATTCCACCTCTGACCGATATGCAGTAGTTCTATAAGCATTCATGATGAGTCCCATCTCCTATGAATCCTCAGTCATTATGTGGTTTCTCTTTACACAGACAGCCGTACGTACGGGGTACCGTCTGTGCGCTCCGACCTTCCCGCTCCGCGCATGAAGAGAGTCAGCGACACTATCAACTACGGCGATGCATCTACAGCTGGAGGTCTGCTGCATCCTTCAGTTCACGCCCTTCGAGGTGTTCACGAGGAAGACTTCTTCCGCCCGCGCACCAAGAAGGAGGTACGCATTACAAATTCTGCATTACAGGAGTGGTCACCGTGTCTTTTCCTATTAAGGGTTCTTACAGACATGAAAATCCTGGATATTCTGTATGAATATCAGTTTTTACATGATATGCTTTTTAAAGGGGACATATAAAACAGGTTTTTCTTGCCTCTACATATTTAAACTAGTCCCCCTCAGCTGAACCAGCTCAGAGAGTGAGGAGGGCAGACAGGTCCTGCATCGTCTCTGCAGCCCACCCTCTGGTAACATGGGGCTCCTACAGGCCGTTCAGATCCAGCTCCTGTCGTTACGTAACCACAGGAGTGATTCACAGAGGCCGTCCTCCTCTGAGTGAAACCGCTGAGAGGGGGCGTTCATCCCGCTAGGTGAAGCTCTCTGTTTCCGGCGGTAAGCTAGCGGTGTGTGGCGATGTCGTCGGTCAGAGCCGGACATGCAGACTGCTCTGTTGTTGGTTGTAAACACCAACACAAATGCCGATATTCTGTCCCAGCCCCAGAAGACCAGAGGAGACCGTGGCTGCGTTTGATTCTTTTACTCTTTCCAACCGTTTCCTCCGCTGCTCGCCGTCAGACTCTGGGTCGTAGCTATAGCGTACAGCCGCGGGCTGTTCGTCGGGAGCGGCGGCCATGTTGGATACCGGTCCTGCACCGCTCTGCACCCTCCCCCTCCATACGCCATTCAGGCAGCCAATCAGAGCAACGCGTCATTATCATAGCCTCCCCGCCCACTCAGAACTCTGCATAGATAATGAAGGTAGAGAGCGGGAGGCTGCAGACCCTCCTCAGAGGCTGAGCTTGTATCAGTCCAGTCATACGAAATGTCACTGAAACGTCATTCTACCAAAATGTGCACGAGCACCGGCGTCATATTAGCTCCATTTAGTGCCATGTCTGATTTATTTGGTATTTCATTTCTGTTGTTTCTGGTTCAAACAAAACATTTAGAGAGATTAAGATTTTAATGTTTTCGCTTTTTCATATATTTCACCATCCACAGTGTGTATTTTCCTCCCACTGTTTACATTTACCACATTCAGTTGGGAGGCCCTTCTGTCCGTGTGCATCTTAGAAAAAGCAAAGTTAGAACCTCTTCAGCCCAACACGTTCATTTTCAAAATCCAATTCATTAAAAACCTTTAAATCTTTTTGAAGCGCAAGCTATAAATCATCTTTTGTAGGCATGATACTCAGGGTTGAATGCATGGTTAGGTGCATAAAAAAGAGCTTAATATAGTAGACGGTCTTTCCTGTTTTGTGCTCTATTACACATTCTAAACTTCTTTGACTTCACTGAAATTCATTCTGGAGAGAGTTTAGGTTTAAACTTACTAAATTGGCTTCTGATAAATGTGGTATGAGACTGTTTTTTAAAACCAGTCCTGCAGCATCAGTGCTCTGTTGTCTGTGATCCCTTTCTGCCTGACTCATTCCTTTCTATTCATATAAAGAGTGTGGTTTGATTAAAACAAAAGACAAGAAATACAGACATCTCCCAGCTGTAACTTGGCCATGTTCCAGTAAGACAGGGTTTTGATGCTGACTCTCTTCACTTCCTTTCCTCACAGATTTCAGAGATCTTCCGAAATGTGGGTGCGAATATTTCTGAGGAGACGTTCGAGGAGGCCTGGAAGCTGGCGTCCGCGAAGCACCCGGCAGGGGAGGTTTGTGTCGAGGTTTTCCGTAACGTGCTCAAGGAAATAAAAGCGATGTAACGGTAAAGATGCTTTCACCGGCACAGCGTCTCCTCAACACAGTCAATATTTCTGCTCGCTGCCTTCAAGATGTTTTGGTTTGATAGGAGTGCGGTGCGTGATACAATGAGGAAGAATGAATTTCACCGTAACACAAAAATAGTTTTTATCTACCAGTCTCACTAACCTCAAAGTCAATGTGTCAAAGAGCAGCACAAAGGGGATTTATACTGCAAATCACAATCCCTTTGCACTTTGTTTTCAAGTGGAACGCATTTTACACAAGAGCAATAAAACACTTTTTGTCACTACGTTGTTGTTTATAGGAACATATGTGTCAGCGACCAAGAAAACAATATTTTAAATTTGTTTTAAGTGCCTGTGTATTTGAATTGGTGGGTGCGATCACAAAACACACAGCAAAGACTGAACAAGCAGCGCGTTCGCGGAATAAACAGTTCGCGACCACTATGGTTAACATTTTACACCTCGCTTATAACTGCAGTGTTCCTTCAGGAGGAAATACAGAGGGGTGGCAAATTAAAGGAAAAACACGCATAAATAAGAGGACGAGCATAACGAGTGCAGATGCTTCCAGATGCACAGAATAGGTCATGCTCTGTGGCAGGCATTTAAATGCTGAGCAGGCCCAGCTGATTCTGATTTTGTATGAAGATGCCAAGAAGAAAAGACTGCAGTGACTTCGAAAACAGGGCACCCGGGTGGCAGGAGCTTAAATCGCTAAGACTAATGAACTAGTGTTTAAATTGTCGCAGGGGTTAAAACGAAATCTGAAAACTGTGGGGAAGGCATCAGTCAGTAAACGGGGTGGGTTGTTGAAGGTGAAAGCACATTTGAGAGCTCATTGGTGCAAAACCACAGCCAGCGAGTGGCAGAAGTGTAAAAACGTCATGGTCAGATGAGTCATCGTCATACTGTCGACAAGTGCGCCAGCTCATGTGTTGCACACGGTACAAGAGCTGAGAGCTCGAGCAGGTCTTGTGGTTTTGTTATGCTGTGGGGGGGGCATTTTGCTGGCATGGCTGTGTCCCCCTGTCGTCTTCAGAGGTGATGGTGATGATACAAATCAATCGAAAGTTGCTCTGGGTGATTTCTGTCCTGAGACATCTATATCTTGATGAGAGTGATCTATTCCAGGATGACATTACCCTCTTTCATTGGGCACAAGGGTTTACTGAATGCTCTGATGACTGTGACGAGGAATTGAATCACCAGATCTCACCTAATGGACCATTTGGACCACACCACCACCATCAGAATGGTCTTTATCCCTCTAGTAGGGTGCTAGGGCCTTGCAGGAGCATTTCCGAGGCGTGTTAAAGAAGTTCTAGCAGCACATGTTGGCCCAACACCTCACAAAGACGCCGTACGTTTGTCTTTTAGTTTGTAATTCCTCTGTACCCATCAGGTTTATGGGCAGGGTTTCTCTCATCTGATACCAGCAAGGCTCACAATTCCTTCCTCGGCAGCAGTTTTATCAATAATATTTATTGTCTTTGGTTTGGTTTTGAGAATACACAGTATTTAAGTAGACTTGTTTTTGCTTTAGTCGTCTTTTTGGGGCCTGAACATTAAGACCAGTGTCCTGCCTGTCAAGTAATCTGAAAAAACAGCGGAGAGCCTTCTGTAGGTGACGCCCAATGGCATAGGAAGTGAGTGAGTTTTGGTTTTACTTTATCTGCCGACAGCATGCGCTCACTTTAAAAGGCTTTGTGCTGCTGTCAAGTCGTGAAGTATTCAGTAGTCAACGCAAGACGCAATATTAATTCCACAGCAGACCCGGAGATAAACACGTCAGCAAACAAAAGACGTCAACTTATAGAGAATCAATTTCTGGTGCAGTGAGAAACAGAATCTCATTTGTCATGTCAACGCGTCACCTTTCTTTTCTTGGAGGCAGCATGTCGTCTTTTGTTGGTACGTCTAAGCTGCTGTGAAACAGTGTTAAATCTTTAATTGTTTGCTCCGGACTTAATAACAGCCAGCGTGGCTTGTTTGCACGCTGGTGAAAGACCAGAGCAAATACACCGAGCGGTAGCTTCTCCCTGCTTTATCATTCGTTCTGTGAGAGTATTAGATTTGATTTCCAAGCATATTTATTTTGTAATTCTATTAATCAACCTTAAAATGGGAGTCTGACAGAGATACCGCAAATAATTTATGGCTTCCTGGAGCTCAGACACATGCAGACACACAGACTCTCAAAGAGGTGCGAGGAATCAGTTTCGCTAACAAGATTAATGAAACAGGTTGGCACGCGGCCTCGGCTGCTCCACGTCAGAACATCACAAAAACAGTGAAACCACTAATAAAAAAACCATTAGCTTCTTGTACATTCACCACTTGCTTTTGTTTTCTTGTTAATTTCCATTAAACTGAGTGATGCACAGGCGTGGTAAATTGTTTAATGTGCTCTCACCATATCCACGAGCATATTGACATGTGCTAAGCTAACCGCACTCGTTTAATCTCATTACGACTCCGCGAGATGCTCCACTGGAACCAAAAAGACCCCCCACGCAAACTTCCACAAACCACATATTACTGCGCAGCAAAAATTAGAATAATCCTCAGCGTGTTTCATTATGCATGAATTAGCGGCCGCTAATGACAGAATCCCCTCTGTTTGTCAGATATGTTGTCAGCATTAATAATATTGCAGCGAGCTTTTAGCAGAATGGGATGACACGCGGCATTCAGGAGCCCGTCAGACGTGATGCTTTTGACAAGTGACGCGTCTCTGGCGTGTGGCCGCAGGCTCGCGCGCGAGTTAGTGAAACGGCTCTGCTGGAATGTGTCACTGTTGCTTGCAGCCATGCGACAACCAACAACTACTTGGTGCAAGACCCGTGTTGTGATCGCTTGTTGATCCACAGAGTACTTCCTTTGACAGCCGTGCACCAGAACGTGCGCACCCCTCTGCTCGCTATGGAAAACAGATTATCATGTTGCCTGTTGCTTGTTATCACAGGTACCACAACACTAATATATTCGGTGCCTTACATGAAACGTGGGGAATTCGGTTATGGGGTTTAAGAACAAAGTTAACATTTGAACAGACGTTAGAAGGAAAGAGTTGGAGAGGGTCTTTATGTTTCTCCTCACCCTGATTTTAACCTTTTTGTATCCTCACAAGTATAAAAACTAATATTGTGCATTGTGGCGTAAGCAGGGGCCGACAGCTCTGTCAGCTCTTGTACACGGTTGAACATTTGTGATTACTGCGACATGCTTTGGAGCGGCTGGTGCGGTTTTTGAAACGTCAATGAACGCTGAGGAGGAAAACGTTCGAAATGCTGAGGACGGTCCTTCCTGTTAACGTGAAACATGATGTTCAGCCCCTCTTTTTGCAGTCCCTTAGGTTTTCAGTGCAACATCGGAGAGCAGATGTATTGATTGTGAGTGGAAGTTGGGCAGATCTCAGTAGATCAAAGCGCCGAGTCTACAGCCGGTATGTTGCATCGATTGTTTAAAAAGCTCCAAAGTTAAGTAGAACAGTTTATTCTTGACCTTGGAAAGAGTGAAACAGAACTTTAGTCATGTGACAGTAGTGACCACATACAAGCACCCGTTGAACTGGACCTGTTTAAGCTCTGTATCATAAAGCTTCAGCTGGAACCATTAGCATTCTGTTACGGTGGGCAAAATGATTTGAACCAATCAGGATGCAGCAACGGTGCTTTTACTAACGAGGGTGTAGGGGGAACCGGTAATGGAGAGCCTTGGTATTAACGTGGCTAAATCCCTGCATGCCCCTTGAGCAGCCAGGTTAAGGTGCGCGACACTTGTAGGGTTCCTGGGCAGAAGTCGTCTCGCAGGCTTTGAAAACACGCAGATTGTAGAATCAGTCGTTGGCCAATCGCAAGCTAACCTCCTACTTCCTGTGAGTCAGACTAGTTCTGCGCTACCTGTAGGTCACGTGATGTGATGGTGTATTTGAAAGCTTTGGAAACAACCACAACACAGACCTTCCTGGAGTGAAGTTTTTTTATTTTTTTGGCAACACACTCAGAAATTTTCAGCAAGAGAAGGTTTAAAAGTTCCTCCGGTGACCTCATCACTTCACGCGGTTCATTAACTGCATCCGTGTAACACCACGGCAGGGACATTAAAGGCATCTGAGGGTCGACTGAGGACGACTTCAAGTAGGAAGGAGGGTTCTTGTAAAGTCCTGAGGTCTTGGATTGTCTGCAAAGCTTCAGTGTTAAGGCTCTGGGTCCCACTTCATGTGATCCTGATGGACAATATCAGCGGCTCAACTTTGCCTGTGGTCCGGTTTCACGTTGTCTTTCACGGACAGGTAACTTCATCCAATCACTGCTTCCCAGTGAGTGACAGTTGGAGTCGCAGTGTCGACTCAAATCACTTAGCCAGGTTCCAGTGCCAGTGCCAAACCGTTGTGACGGTCCAGTCGGGAGAGGCTCCCCGCGTCAGCTCCCGTTTGAACCTGGGAAACAATAAAACAAGAGCAGCTTTGATACGTCTGCTCTCGCTTTAAACGCCAACGTCATGCATACTCTGTGTCACCTCTATTGACAATTCAGTGTCCTGTTTCCACAGTCTTAGAGGAGAAGTCAGATTATCTAACACTCAACTCAAACTAAGTTCTGCTTCTTGTCTCACCTTGAAAACAACGAGGTGACGATTCTGTAAATAGCTTCCTTCTCCTGCCAAACTGCCTGATCGCTTGCCTTTGGGATAACATTTGAAGTGTAACGGGCTTTCTCAGAGGGGATTCTGAGACCTGAAACAATGGGAAAGACAATCTGGCTAACTAGATAGGTGGGCATTAGGTAGAATAGCCACACCATGTGGTCCTGAAACTAACGGGATTGCTGATTGGAAATGGAAAGAGGCTTTGACTGTTACATGCACCGCCTGGGAGTGAAATTATTTCCCCTTTCTGTTTAAGCCGCAGATCAGTTCATTGGTTCTTTAGACGTGAATCCAAACGACTGAAACGATGGACTGAAACAGGATTTTCCGTAATCAGAACTGGACTCCGAAGGCCAACTTCAGACCAGAGATCCACAACAAGACAAGTTGCAGCGTTGTTCGTAAACTCTCTGAAAACCTGCCACTTTGCACCAATGCGACTCGATGACACGGTGAATTGTTTCCATAGCAACCGCTCTCTGTACTTTTACTACAACTGGCGACAAAACGCCGGCTTTATCTCGCTATTAAAGTGATTAATAGCCCATTTGGATCACATGAGAAAACAATGTTTTAAAACGATTAAAATGAAATGAAAAGCGTCTTAATCCTTTAGAATCAAAACTACGCTCATACTGCGCCCCCATTAAACAAAAAATATAATCAATTAATTTTTGATTTGACATCCAAATCTGATCATCTTCTTCCTTCCTCTAGAACAAAGTACTTAAATCACCTCAAGTCCAAACGTTACGCCATTTCACTCAGGCAACTGTCACATCAGGGAAGCTACATGTTCATGAAATGTGCTTCATTTGGATTAAAACTCTGTGTAAAATCAAATTTCAGGACCCTGATGGTCAGATCTGTGAACTCCAGCATGAAGGGCCTGTTAGTAGGCAGTCTCCATTAATAACGTTTACTTCGTATGTTGATGACAGTAGCTTGTTTGTGTCGGTCAGTGAAGTAGCTTATTACCTGGGTAGCTGGCAAAGATGACACAGTGTGGGGGGGTATCCTGCGTTCATCCTTCCCTACATGCTTCACCCACAGTTTGAACATCCCCCCAACATCCGTTCAGCTGAGCTCTCCTCACTGCATGTTTAACCGTTTGGGATGATCTGACCTGATGACTCGGACCACTTCTGCGCTTCCAGTGATCGATTATGTACCTTTAGTACCTTTAGTGGCACTTGCTTGGCGATAACACGAGTGACTGCTTGAACTTCACTCCGCACCGAGCAGCCGTGCGTCTGCCTGTCTGTGTAAATAACAATACAATAATTGGAAAGTTCTCACGATGCCTCGCGCAGCTGAATCCTGCGGGACTGTTTCTTGCTCGACTGTTGTTTCGTCCTCCAATCAGTACTTCTACTAATATTTTCTCACTTTAAAGTGCATCGGTGGCAGCACTCCAGTGAAATCAACATGTCGCTTCCACCGTTTCCCCCCGAACGAGGCATTAAAATATTAGCTGAACCCTCGTCCACCTGCACATGACACTTTGGAACATTCCTCCGAAATGATCCTCCCCACATATATCTGCAAAACAGTAAACTCGCCACCGTCAGCTGTGGCTCTGTTATCCACCCAACAAAAACAGACCTGCCATATGTTGGTAAGCCTGCAGGTAACTTTGAGCCCTTGCCAACATATAATTATCTCTCTAAGTAAATATTTGTACCTTTAATTGTGATTCAGCATGCTCTATATGAGAGAAATAAACCAAACAGAGGGACTGGCACACGCCGTCTGAGCAAATTAATGAACAGAAATGAGCTCTGAGCAAGAAAAGAGTCTGCGCACACTGCATGAAATAGATTTGAACATGTCGACGCCGAGCGAGGGAAGATGTGGCTGTAATCCACGCTTTGGGACGCGTCGGCACGTCTGTGTGGCGTTCACATGACAAGCTCGAGTGCTTACTCATAGACCGCCGTCACTATTTTCTTCTGCGGGCTGCCGTCGTCGCTGGAGGCCACTTTGAAGATTTTTGCGCCCTCGGGGTCGTCGGGGTCGTCGGGGCCGTCGTGCGTTGACAGGAGCCAGAACCTCATGACGATGAAGCAGAACTTCCTGCCTGCGAACAGAGAGGCAGAAACCGGAGACCATCAGCCTGGACAGCAGTTAGCGGCAGTTAGCAGAGATGGCAGCGGTGTGAATGGGTGAGCGAGGGTCACATCAGCAAAGCATGAAACAAAACGATGAAATACAAAACAAAATAACTTTAAATAATTAAATCATGTAAATAAAGTAACAGATCATCAGGCTTTGATGAGTGGCATTAAAGTGAGAAACAGTTCTTTAAATCTGAGAAATCGTAGATCTGCACAACTAACTTTTGATCGTTCTGTCACAGGATGATGAAAACTTAACTTGCAGAGCACAAGGGTTGCTGTTCTCCCGCTGCCTCCGTCAGCTGGTTTGTGTTGCTGTGAGAAACAAACTGACTGATGGAGGCAGCAGTAGACCAGCAACTCCTGCGTCCTGAGGTAAAAACCGCTGTTTGTCAGAAGCGTCCGGTGGATTTGAAGAGAGGATACCTGGGTATAACTGTTTCACTTCACGTCTACAGCAGCTCGCTGCTTAGCTTCCTTCACTGTTGCATATTAGTAAATGTAGGTAAAGCGTTGTTCAAGTTGAAGGTGGTCAGGTGATCTGTTAAAGACCCAAACTGACCAATAGGAGACCCTGATGTAATGCAAACTGCAGCACCAGCGTCCCTGTGTGTTACATGAATCACACGAAACTCACCGTGCTGTTCAAAGACGACGGACACGTCCTCCGGCAGCATAAACACAACATCCTCCAATGTGACGGCGAGCAGCCGCCTCTGAGCGTCGGTGAGAGACCTGCACCTCTTCTCAACATACTCTATCATCTGAAAGGACAAAAGCACAGAGCATTAAACAACACAAGTGCGTCATAACGCTCACTGTTCATCCAAATCCATGATGTGTTACCTCGGTGGACACGATCCCCACCAGCCTGTGGTATCTGCCACTGGACATCAAGTCAGACACGTGGACCAAAGCCTGGGAGGGACGAGGAACGACATGATGTCATTCAGCCGCTTCCTCCTGTGCGTAACTGTTAACTGTACTGTCTTTGTCTTAACTTTACCGTAATGGACGCAGTATTTGGGCTGTTACCAGGGAAACTAACTGCAAGTTAACCATTAGTTAATGAGCAACTTCTAATCAAACTCAATAGTGGTTTTAAAAAAGTCAGCAACCAATCAGGAACGAGCTGATAATTGACGACTCGTGAGTAGGAACTTCACAATGCAGGAGAAGAGTGTGGGATCCTATATTAATGAATCATTGGTTAACGATTAGTTCATGAATATCTGATCAAGTGGTGACGTGTTACACGGAGTAGTCCCTCATTACATCATCATTACCTGTTCATTAGTCATCTGTTAACACTTTAATTAGTTATCTGTTGGAGGTTTCGGCGGTGGACGACGTACTGCGTCTATTAGGGTTTATTCCCTGGTAACCGCTCAAATCATGTGCCCGTGCTGCTCAAAAAAGTCAAATACATGAGGTCAGAAGTCCCAGAGTGTCTGAAATCCACACACGGTCTTTAAGAATAGTTATTTAACGAGGTTTAGTTTGCATTTCCAGCTTTTCCGGAGCATTTTAAAAAGACTTGAGTCTTACAATGGGAAAATCTGCTGATGAAGGTCACTTCATTCGATCGAAAGCTCCGGAATAACTACTTAACGAACTTTTCTTACTTAATTTAATGCAGACAGTATATAGGAAAAAGATATTTCATGAGCTACAGTTAGGGCTGGACGATACTGATAAAATAAAATATGATGATGTTTTAAAACAAACACCTCAGGACCAGTGTTGCAAGGACATTGTGGGAATGACTGACGCTGCTCTCACAAAATATATTTAAAGGCCCAGTATATAAATACCAGACCCTGGCATCACTTTACTGTAATTCGACCTTTAAAATCAGGGAAAAACCACGACACAAAGAAAAAAGATCCCACTTCCTCTTCTCCAGGTTCTCTTCATGTTTGACCTCCGTGAAACCTCCTGTGCACGTGTCAAAACAAGTTCTTCGCGTTTCATTTCTATCTGATCGATCGCCGCAGATGACTTCATGCAAAATACACGGGGCTGGTTTTTGGAGATCTGAGGCTCTCTGAGGAACCACATGCACGTCTGAAGCTGGTTGTTACTGATGCAGCTGGAGGTTAGTGGGTTAGTTCAGGGCCCGTTGGTGCGTCTGTCTGCAGTTACCTGCTTCACTCCCCTGTGAAACTCCGCAGAGTTGACGTCTATCTCAAAGTACAGTTTGATGAGATACATGATGACTCTACAGCGGATCCATGTGATCGGGTCTGGGATGCCGACCACGGAGATAGCGGGGTTTTGGTCTGGGCTCTCTGGTGGCTCGTCGGCTCCGGGCTGAGAGCTGAACAGTCTGTGTTTCTGACCGGCGAACATGAACCTGCGCCCGCACAGCCTCCGGCCCTGCGCCCTGGGCTCCCCGGTGAAGGGACGCGCACACGTCCCCGCCCACTGCCGGTGCACAGCCGTCCGCTTGCAGCAGGTCGGCCCCCTCTTCCAGCCGCAGACCCCGGGTGAGCACACCGCAAGGCCGCCGAGCTCCCGGCATGCAGCGAGGCTGGTGATGCGCTGCATCAGAGCGAGCGGGACGCAGCGTTACCGGCGGCGTTTGACCCACGGACCGGGGCTGAAACAGCCACCATTGTTACAGTTGCCTTTGGTAACCTTATGCAACTCACCCCATGCTGTACCCATAATCCTTATCGTGTTCACGACGTACACACACATGACTGCTGCCTTCACGTGCTCTAGGAGACGCTGAATCAAACTTGGAGCGTTTTAATTAAACCCAAACATGTTTCTGTATAAACGGCACAGTGTTTCCGGAGTTTAATTGTTATATTAATTTTAATTTTTGTATAATTTTGAGTTGGTTTTATGACTTTGACTAACATATTGTTGCTATTTGCTTCAGGAGTGGAAAAACAGACGCGAAGTAGCAAATGATGGGAGGAAGTGTTGCAAGCAAAGCTCTGACAAGATTACTTATGATATTCCCCAACATATGATTTACCAATCCATTAAAATATCAAACATTTATTTGAAAACGTCAAGAAGAATATTATTTTATTATTTTAAGTTTTTCAGGAGCGCGTTTCATCTACTTTCTCAATTTTTTTCTCCATTTAGTAAGTTCCGAGGAGTACTTAAATGCACCACAGTGTTTTTGCAGACAGAGTCCAGCAGAGGGAGGTAAATCTCCACGCATCCGCCTCCTGTCACGCGTGCACAGTTGGAAAGTATGAGGAAAAACTAGAAAACAAACTTTAAGTGTGTCTGCCGCGCATGTGTTATTAACACAATGAAAGAGGACGTCTAAAAAGCCGATGACAGCGTCTGTGCACGCACGCACGCACGCACGCACGCACAGAACCAGTTGTTCCTACGGGCCAGCAGTTTCCGCCCAGGCTTTGTTTTCTGCGCAGGTGCCCAAAATGATTGTGCGAAAATGTGAAATTTGATCAGCAGACCAAAACATCATTAAGTCCCCGCTGTTCTCGGTGATTACAGGTCAGCGCCATTTTCCCGTCGCTCCCTCTCTCTCTCTCTCTCTCTCTCTCTCTCTCTCTCTCTCTCTCCACTGCGCGCGCGCTCGCTCTCACGCACACGCGCAGGCACTCGGCAGACACCTGCGCGCGGCCCCGCCCACCTGAAGTTCTCCCAACTAATTTTATTTATCAATAATTAGCAGCGCAGCACTTGGTTATTTGAAATTGCGCTCAGACACGGAAACCTTTCCGGGATGTATCATAGTAATTATGTGTGTCAGTTGAGGATGCTTTTTACATCTGCGAGTCGGATGGAGCTGAATATTAACGAGTCCACGCTGGATGGGATTAATTGTTGGAGAATCTGCAGATAAACACACAAGTGAGGAAGAGTTTGAGTCCATGCTGCAGCTTATTACACCACAATCAAGACATTTGTCCAGGACAGAGCGAGGAGGTGGAGAGGAAAATGGGAATTTGCACGTGCATATGTGATCTGGCTCACACAAGATGACAGAAAAGAGACACATTTCTCAGATTTTGTGTGAATCTGGAATAAAAAACTAGTCAAAACGCATTCAAATCCAGTAAAATCCAGCCTGTCAGCGGGGCTGCAGCTACAGGCCACCAACAGTCCCGTGCGTTGTTTCCAGGAATTTGTATATTTTCACAACCGGATGAGGAATTTGCATCATAAAAACACAGACATGGCCGCCTTTTTAAAACAACTTTGCATATTTCTACATGTTGACAGGCCTGTCTTTAAATTGGACTGTATTTTTGTGCAAAACTATTAAGTTAAATTAATAAAATACAGGGATTTATTGCTTCCCCCACACATTTATGTTCCTGTCGTGTGTGGAACATGGGAAGTTATTAAAAGTAACATGTAGACCAGAAAAAATAATATATATCTGAACCCTGAACTGAACACATGATGTAAAAATAAGTGAAATAATGAGCGGGAAACTGGCTTCACGTAGTCAGTGTTTCTCAAACGGCGGTGACCCCCCTGCAGGACGCCCCTGCTGTGGGTGTCAACAGTGCGACTCAGTGTCCTGGAGACACCGGCGTGTGAGCTGTGACGGTGTCTTCGCTGAGCTCCTTTTACTCCACTGTGCCACTGAAAGGCACTGTTGTCCACCGCCGAGCTCCTGGGTAACATCCAGATGAAGATGTCGTGCTGTGCGAACCTCCGGAGCGTGAGGGGGGCAGGTCACCGGTGGAGCACGGGCTAAATATGGAGCCTGGTTCATCAACGACAATGAGACAACTTCACCAACAAGTCTCAGTGCTCTGAAATATATCAGGATTTGGACGTCCGACGGTGCCGATGTGGGAATGTTCTCCCATGTTATCATGGTGCAGGGCTGGGTCTCCTCTAAAGTGGGGGCGTTTATCAGGATGAGAGAGCAGAAACATGTCTCAAATCCAGAAAATGATGATTGCATATTAAATAACTCCACGTTTTTACCACATACTGCACAATGTTTGCTGTTGTCAAAGCATCGGGGGGACTTTCTGCCCTTAAAAGAGCTGAAAATTACAGTCGTGTGACACTTCATCTACATCTGTCAAGAGTCTGAAAACTCAATTTACTGCTCACAATGAATCAAACTGCGGCGTGTGTACTTTAAAGACGGGATTGAGTGAATAAGCCGATCTTTATTTTATCAAATTTTCCTCAAATTTTTGTGTTTTTTCATGTACATTTTTGGTTTTCTGATCAGACGCAGACTGTAATTTCTACTTTTTCAGGGTCAGAAGCCACAAATCACTGCGGTGATGTGCATAATGTAAAACCAATCTGTGTATTTTGTGTCTTTTCCCACAACTTTCATCTTCTGATTTTAACTTTTTATCCGTTTTTTTTTAAACATTGCATGGTGAAGGGACTCAAAACACCATTTTTTTGGTTGTTTTTGTCTTTTGTTCGTAAAATAACTTGGTCAGCTTTCCGCCGGATAAAGACGGCATGTCAAATCTGAACCAAAAACAACAGCAAAAAAAAACCAAAATAAATAAATAAATAAAAATGTTGTTTTTGTAAATTTGAATTTAATCTGGGCTACAGGTATTGGATTTTTTGCGTCTGCTGGCAGGGAGCCACACACAATAGCAGGCACAGGTGTTGACCAGGAAGAAAAAAAAGGAAAGAGTGGAGGGAAACGGCAGAAAGTGATTTGAATTATCATCGCAGAGTGTGTTTGGCATCTCTGCGACGGTAAGAGCTTTAAATGGAGCCACAAAGTTTTATGTAAAACTGATGCATGGATATCTCCAAAATTTATGTTTCTCCATTTCTTTTTCTTTTTTTTTCCCCCCGTCCCTCTCTCTCTCTCTCTCTGCCGAAGGTTTCTCCCTAACTCTCGATTTCAAAAACGCGGCGCTTGTTGATCAAGAGCGCGGATATCTTTGACTTGAGCGTGGGGTAATGAGAGAAATTAGCACAAATGCTCTAAGTAATAGTTCCTGATTTTTTTCACTCACAAATTATTTTTCAACTTGTTTTTGTATCTGCGCATAAATTAAAAAATCTGCTGAAATTTATTATTCATCTGAGATGTGATTAATATGCAAAATTATGCAAATTAAGATGCAATTAGGCTCCAATTCTCTAGTGGAATTTTCCATTATAATTTAATACAAAGTAACAGAGTAATTGGTGTCACGTGTAATTACGGTTACTCAAGTGCACTTTCAGGCATGCAAATGATTCGCTATATGTTGGTTATCCTATGCAAATGTACCATGTGGTGTTTTAACAAGTTGAGGAGAACACAATGGGCGCGCGGTTACCCAGTGGGGTTGGAACAAGGTAAAGACACCAGGGTGTGTTTTTCCAAACGAGAGGAGTTGGAAAACTTTCAGCGCTCAGATTATCACCAGCTCAGACTCCCAGTTACTTTGTTTTTCTCCCCTTTTTTTTGAATTTTTGATGAACTGCGGCGAGGAGCAGGCTTTCATCCATCGCCAATCAATTAATGAGAGGGGGGGAATTTAAAAAAAACCTGCTTTTGGATGCGACTCGGGACTCGAGTTTCAGGGGCAGGAGGCGGCTTCCAGCGTGGAACTGTTGCTTCAGAGTTGAATCACGGGAGTTCACACCTCGCACCCTGCACCTCACACCTCCAGACTCCCTCCCCCACCCAGCTCCTCCTCGATTCAGCTGCAGCTTTGTGTGTCTTCATTACAGCCCCGCGCCCCGTTTGATCAATGACACTGCAAATGTCACAAGCAATCACAAAACATTACGCGCGGGGGGACAATTACGCTGCCGCGCCGCCGTGTGACAAACTTTGCAGTCGGCGGCCGGGCGGAGAGAAGAGGAGCGATTATGTAATTGATATCTATTTAGATAGAATGAAAGTCCTGTAAACGCTCGGAGGGGGAAAAATGTCTCGCAGAGCAGTTCCTTCTTGGGAGGCAAATTGATTTTAAATTGTTACATGGCTGGTTACATGTCCTGACATCTTGCTTTGCTCGCTCTCTCTCCGACACACACACACACACTCTCTCTGGCGTTAAAAAGCACACAGATACACACACTCGTGCAGACACACACCCTCTGCTATCTGTCTTGTTCATGATCAACGCTCTGAACAAAGACATCCTCCCTCCCTCACCCATCCTCTCTCTCTCTCTCTCTCCGCCTCCACTCTGTGTGCCTGCCTGCTTGCACAACTCTCTCAAAGAACATAATCCCTCAACAAAATGGAAACACAAAGGAAACTTGAGCTCAATCCTATAAACGCGCGGACACAGCAGACAATGCCTCCTCCCACCCGTTTCCCCCCATCCCCGTCCCCCCCCTGCCTCCCCAACAGCCATAAATGCCCCGTGGCACAGATCAGGCTTTATCAACCCTCCTTTCCTCCTCCTCCTCCTCCTCCTCCTCCTACATCCATCCATCCCTCCTTCCATCCCCGATTAGTACCCCACCACCCCTACCCCACCCGCCAGCGACTCCCATACCTCCACACGGACCGCTCTCCTGCACAGGAGGGCGGAGGCCCCTTTGATGATTTGGCTCCAAATTCACTTTTTTCCGTTTCTTGCTTTGATTCCAGAGGCGCGGCGGGCTGCTGCATCTGCTGGCGCGCAGGTAGGTGTTCGCCGGGAAGTTCAAGCGAAGTTGATCCCGCAATTTCGAGTCAGCGCTGTGCGTCTTAATTTTGCAAGGCGCTCACTTTGCTTCTCGCTCCTTCTCCGGCGTTAAAGGACTCATTGATGCCGCCGCTGACCTGTCAATCAAACTGCCGCGTCCGGCGTTTTTACATCAGCTTCTTTAGATTTGTTGTGTTTTTGTTTTGCGTCTTTTTTTTGTTGTGTCCGTAGGTGGTGCTCAGCCACGACGATAACGAACAAGTCTTCCTAATTAAACGTATGTAATTAAACTCGGTTGTTCGTCCGAGCCCTCTGGAACGACGCACGGTGGCGATTTCTGATCTGACGCCTCGATCTGCAGCGAGACATCGTCTGTCTGCACGTTCCAAACGCAGACGCACAGCGAACAGTTTTATGATGTGACAAATCTACATCTGTTTGGAAACGACTTCTTTGTTAAGTTTTGGGGAGTTCTGTCGTCATGGTTACAATATTAAACACATGGGGAAGGTTAGCAAACAACCATGGTCACGCTCGACTGTCGGTTGGAAATAGGAAACACACAAAAATGCATCACTTCCTGTGGAAAGACGTGAATCTGACACTGTGGTCTTCCAGCCTCTGCAGGATCTTGCTTGTTTACCAAAATGCCTGCAACGTAACACTCGAGTTAGGAAGCAGCTAATGTTTGCATTCATCCGGAGACAGTTGGCACAACTCTGAGACTGAAGGTGAGAGAGAGTAAAGCGTGTTAAGCTAGCTAGGCAGCTATTTACATTAGCCTACATTGTCTCCGTTGACCTAGATGACACATGCAAGTATGAGCTTTAATGACAGGAGAGAAACAGGCAGACGAGATGTGCAACCAGTGTTGAGGTTAAGAAGTGGTACGATCCACTTTAGGGTTGGTTTAAATGCTGATTGGTTGGTCCAGGATCAGAAAACCCTTAAACTCCCCTGTAATTTAAACAACAAGCTTGCCTGAAAGTTTGGTTGCAGCTGCTGCTTTGAAAAGGGAGCAACACAACAAACAGTTATCTGCATGAAAATACGTGTTTATAACTTTAAAATCAAACAGTTTGTCTTCGTAACCACTGAGCTCTGCAGTCGCTGCGTGCCCATCGTGTGAAATGACAAAGAGCGCGTGCAGGAACAGTGTGAGATCTGAACACGGCTTGTGGCTTCTGTTAATGTAGGTCAGCGTCAGTTTCCACCTTCGACTTAACTCTTCGGTGCACCCGGTCTGTTATTAGAGCTCATCCACTGCAGCACCTGAGCACCAGCTGACGCCCGGCGTGAGTCAGGGCCGCAGGGAGCCCCCTGGAGGTGGATGTGAGGTGGGTGGGGTTTGATCTACTCTAATCTGGTTGTCGGTGGGTGGAGGGGATGGAGTTGTTTGGCATCAGTGCCGGGACTCTCTGCGACTGTGTGGTCTTCGGAGAACCACTTACCGCCCCCGTGCTCTCCTCCGGTTCCAGGCTCGGGAAGGTGTGAGGCAGGCTCTCTCCCTTCTTACCTCCCACCCCTCCCCACCCCCAACGTACTGATTAAATCAACCCTACGCAGGGCAAAGCGCGATAACAGAGGCAAAGTAGGCCGCCTTCACTCGCTGTCACAGGAAGAGGAAGTGCCTTGGTGTACCTTCACCTGTGCCTGGCGCCTCGCTGGTGCTGCCGCTACAACCCGTTGCACAGCTGGAGACGAGACAGCGAGCGTGTAAGATCAGAGAGCAGCGAGGCTCACGTGTCGCGCTTCCTGCTGCCGCGGCTGTGTCGAGTGACCATCTGAGGCCTCAGAACAAAAGAGACACGGAGAGAGAGACAGAAGACGTCTCTGCCTTAACTGAAATTACCCCCCCGCGCTTTGAAAGCTCGATCCTGCGCTCATTACGCCGAAATAACACTCGAGTCTGAAACACTGTCATTTACATCCTCTGTAATAATTTAAAATATTATCTGCAGAAGAGAACAAAGAGGCAGTCGAGCACCGTGAACGTGTGGTTAACTTCATTCTCATCGACACAGAAAAGAGTCGGGTGAGTTGTCGCGGGCTGCGGCTCAACAGTGCACCTAAATCAATTTGGGAATTTAGGAAACTGAAGTGGTGGAAAGAAAAACAGGTTGGGATTATTATATATATTTCCCGACGTTTAACACGCCAATGAGCAAATCCCACAAACATCAGAGATCTGGGATGGCGAGTCCTTCTCTATAAATTCTATAAATGTCTGGTCTCTTTTCATGGATTACTGTCATTTGCCATCCGCTATTGTGAGCGCCTGCCAGGCTGGCTTGCCATTTCTGGGCCTGTGTTTCCAACCTTGATATATTTGCCAAATGAATATTTGAAGCTGTAATTAAATTTATCCCACCTCTACACCTTCTGTAAGACGGCCACCTTGCACATTTCTCACATGCCATATTTCAGCTATTTTTTCTGTGAAAAAAGGGGGAAAAAAAACGCAGCTTGTTGCCATTTTTTAATGATTTGGAATGAGGATATTTTTACTGGAATAAATCTGATTTCAGGACATTCATAATGGTCCTGCTTACGTATTCATACATAAATAGACATCGTGTGGCGAGAGGAGCCTTTCAGAGCTGTCACCGGCGTCATAAACAAACTTCACGAAATGTCTGCAAATGTGATAGAGATGCAGGAGACGAAATTACGGCAGAGTTTGATGCATTAAGCCAAAATCGGGCGCCGCACCTGACAAACAAGTTAATATTTCCAGACAGCCAAGGGAAGGTGCTTAAAATCAACATAAACGTGTCCACGCGCAATAATAGAAGTCTGCTCGTTAACATATCAACACGTCTGCAGCGGAGTCGCGTCGTTGTCTCCCTGTGTTAAAGGTAAAACCGGAAGGTTTATTGTTTATTTGTGCAACTGAGGTCACCGGTGAGCGTTAGACTGAAGGAAAGGACGATGATTTATTAATAGGCGACATGCAAGAAGATGCTTCAAACTATTGTTCGTACCGAGACACGAGGCCTTGGCGCGTGCAGGAAACCGACACAGCGTCTGATTAATTCATGATGAGGAACAATTTAGCTCGGATAGAGAGACACGTGAACGACGGGCGAAATCCAAAAAAAGTGCTACCCGGAGTGTCACATGACGCTTCAGACGGTATCTCCAAGGCAACAAGGGTTTGTTTCAAAGTTTAAACTGTATATTTTGATTTTTTTCTGTGAGTAAATGTAATTATTTGACACCCACAGTTGTCTTGTCCACCCTTGTTCTCCCCGTCTCAGGATCTGATGACTGGCGTGTCCCACCGTCGCCCTCCCTCTGAATCCTGTTAGTTACACTTTAAAGGAGCCCACTCCTCATAATTAAAATCTCCAAGCCTCCCAATAATTACCACTGGTTCCCCCTGCACTTTTGAATTGCACTTGTGGTGACATAATTCATTAGTGTTTGTCCAAAGAAATGATTTAGAGTCTTTAAAGTGCTCCTCCATGCAGAATAGCTATTAAAGCAGCCATATGCACATATGCTTGGAGCGTTAAACGGTTTGTTGAAGTCAGTCGGGGTACAAGCGATGATAAACATAAATTATGACTAATACACTGCACCAGTGGCTTTTTCGAAAATAAAAAAATTACTGACACAGGGAAACCACTTTGGATTCGCCGCTGCAGCGCCGCGCCCCCCCCCCCACCACCACCGCCGCCGCCACCGCCCCTCCTCATCTGTGTGTGCTGAAGCGAGGATGTAGGAAGCACAACACAAATGGCTCGGGCATCACCTTGAATATTCAGATGGGTAAGCTAATCGTTTATGCCTGGATACACCATTGTGATTACCTGGCTCCTTTGGCATCACTCCTGAGCTCTCTCAAGGCGACGCAGAGTGCCTTTTGTTTTCATTTGGTTGCACTAAAAAAAAAAAAAAAAAATTAAAAAAGTTTGGGCCGCACAACGAGCCGCCGTCGCTGGAGTTCACGCCGTAAACGCACGCCAACAAACGCCATTTCTTTAGCTCTAAAAAGCTGCGAGCAGTGCGCAAAGTGCAAACCGGCTTTTTCTGACAGACACCTTTCAGCGAGCGGCGTGTCTCGAACGACAGAGGAGGCGAGGAGGATTTTGCCACCTAACAGCTGGTGCAAATGAGCAAGATTTCAGTGACTTTTACACCAGCGCCGCCACTTTGCGCGCGCTACTACGTGCACGTGGCTCTCTGACTAGCTCGGGAAACGATACCTTGCTCCAGACGCGACATCGTTTGCGACTCGCGTGACAAAAAACTCAATCAGAAAAAGAACAAAAATGACATTTGAGTAAAACAGAAGCACATTAAATGCAGCGTGATGATCCATTGCTGGGCTTATTGATTAATTGTCCCTTTATAAACAAATAAACAGGAAACGTTCATACGCTCATGTGCGTAAACAGTAAAAGTCGCTGCCCTTTGCACCGTCGGAGTCTTGCGTTTGCTTGTTGTCCCGTTTTGCAGCACTTGCACCTTGTGCAGCAAACTGCTGCTGAATACGGTTTTCATTGTTATTAATGTTGACCCGTCGCGGCGTCCCAGCGCTCGCGCCCACGCTGCGAGAGCCCCCAGTTCACGGCCGAACGCGGCCTGATGTATTACCATACACCCTGCATTCATCACTTTGTTTCCCCTTTGTGTTTCGCCCTTTTTTTTTTTAAGGGAACTGCAGGAATTATTAGCGGCTTAGCACCGAGAGGGCCCCTAAGTAGCTCTCGGGGTGTAAGCCTCTCTCCCAAGTCAAGGCCAACAGCACTCTGAGCCCCCAGCCCCATTCAGTGATAATGTACATGTCAGCGGGGACACGCAATGATCCCTCACTTCTCCATGCTAAATGATCATTTTCTTTCTTACACTCTGTCTTTCATTCAAGTAAATCCACTCCCTTAAAGAGAAAAAGAAAATATTAACACGCAGTCGAACAATAGTCCCCAGAAATCATGAATCAGCAGATGATTCCCAATTCCATGCACACAACAGGGGATTGTATTGAGGCTACGTGTGTGTGTGTGTGTGTGTGTGTGTGTGTGTGTGTGTGTGTGTGTTGGGGTGGGTGGAGGGGAGCCTGTGTGTTAGCACCGACAGCTCCCATCCAACAGAATTCCAAACCCCCGGCATCAGTGCAGAGCTTATGATCTGTGGGAAAGCTGAGGCGAGTTGCGGAGCGGCGGAGCACCTCGCCCGAGTCTCCAGACGGCCTGATTTGGGAACGCCGTGAAATCCGTGGCACCTCTCCTGGCTTCCTGGCTGAACGGCTGCCATATCTTGTGATGGACTGAGGCAGGAGAGAGCGAAGCAGCCAGGGATGAATACGGCTTAATCTTTACCCAGGCCACATGTGTGTGCATGATAACATGGTTGCTTTCTTCCTGTGCAGGGTTATTCTCCGCCAGCTGCCAGGTTAGCTGCCTCGCACAGCCGTGTTTCGCTGCGATATTTGCCCGCTGTAAAAAGAACTATTGCACCTAAGGTGGGGGCTAATGCATGTTTTTGGAATTGGCGGTAATTCCTGACACATTTCGAGAGACAGATAGGGTGTCTTATAGCAAATGACAATATATGTAAAGACACCTAGCCCCCCCCTCCCCAATCCTTTTCAGTTCCTAATATTTTATTTGTGAGGAGCCTCCTTACGCCGGGGATAGAGGTTATTTTTATAATTAAATGGCTGGTGTTGTGATCAAAAGCTGCTAGACGTGCGGCAAAATACCTAAACAGACATTTAAAGTCTGGCCGTGGGTCTGCAGACATAAGGAAAAAGCTATTTTTTGCAAAACGGCGTCTCACCGGGTTCCTATACAGAACAAACAAACGTGTTTGTGACTTCTGAATCCACAGGCAACAAAGACAACGGCATTAAACAACGTTAAAGCGGCTTTATCCGCCATTCTTTACAATCAAGATGTCTGAATTTATGAAAATACGTGTGTGTGTGTGTGTGTGTGTGTGCGCTACATGCAGGTGCTCTTCACTCCATATATTTGCCATCATCCACGCAGGCGTTAATGCAATCACTCCAGCAGCCTGGCGTGAATTTTCCCTCCTTTCTCTCCTTCTCACATAAACTTTCTCCCCCCCCCCCCGCTCATCTGCCCGGCTCCACACAAAGCCCATTTATTATGATTGCATTACCATAAATGATTTTATAACATCTGCTTGTCAATAATTATCGTACAAATTCCCGTGCCCTCTGACCCGTGCTCTGAATGAACCCCAGGTGTAAGGCACTGTCGGGCTAATGAGTAGCGCCGCGCTAGCGCATTGTCCCCACGTCACTGCACACAGCCACACAGCCACTTCAATTAGAGCCCGGCGCACGCCTTAATATTAGCCGAAAATTGAGGAATCAGACGCTAATTGAAAACACTGCATTCAAGAAGAGGCAGGCTGCAAGCGAGCGGCGAAGATATGTGATCTAATGTCCGGAAGGATGCACGAATGGTTTCAATGCTCCCAGAACTCAGTGCAAACACATAGAAAGACATGATCCATAACACAGCTTAATGTAGTTTAGAGCCGACATGAGGACAATTAATGTTTTTATTCCAGCGTTTGTCAAAAAAAAATGCAACTTACGTTAAATATTTATTTCTTATAATTTATTAATGAAGTCGTTTTTATTTATTAATATGTCATCACTGTCTCCTTTAACTGATGAAGGCCATGAGATGCAGCCGAAAGATCCGGGAGACCTCTAGTAGACGGACCTGGAGTCTATCTATCTATCTATCTATCTATATATATATATAGATATATCTATATAGATATATATATATGTTTTAGTCTAACTGGTTTATTTATAAGGTTTTAGGAGTTTAAAACATATTTATAAATAAATGAAAGCTCTGGTTTTATTAATATTGTGCTTATTATATATTACAGCTGTGGTATTCAATATATAATGTTCTTATGTGTGGGTATAACTACATTATAGTGCATTACAAAGAGATTATTATGTGTTTATACAGTACGCTGCTTATAAATGCTTTAAATTAAGGTGCTAAAGTTTCAAAATAATGAATGATTGTGGCCAAAGATGAACAAAATGCTGCAATTTAATAAGATTTGGTTTGACGGTGTGCAGGAGCTAACGACTTGTTTGCCATAATTCAGTCGTACACACACCTGTCTAACAGGTGGGCATGAGATTACACTGAAGTGCACCTATTTTACACAACAAAAGATTGTCAAGTTGGTAATAATTGTACTTATTTATAGAAAAATAATAATATTTATTAAAAAGACGAACAGTTTTACAAAGTTTGTGCCTTTATTAAGCTTTAAATGAAAGAAACTTGTGTTTTTTTGGGCTTTGCCAACACCAGAAAAGTCAGATTTGCATAAGAAAAATAGTCAAAATAACGTGCGCGCATGTAATTTTATTAAAAAGTTCAGCAACAAGAGCGAATAAAGTTCACTTCTTCCAAAAGCAGCAGACCAACTCCTCTGTGTTTGTGTATTTGTGCGGTAAACTGTGAGCGAGTGGGTTCAAACCAACACCCTCAAACGTCACGACAACAACTATCTAATAACAAAATTAAAACAAACACGCGGTACAGTCCTTTTAATGCCACGCGCTCACATTACAAGTGCTCAAAGACGCTCAAGTGCATCAATCTATTACCGTCTTTTTCTCCCCAAGCAGCAGTCTAGTTGCTCTATAGAAGACACCACCGCAGTGTCAGATGCGGTCCTAATTGAAAAGTTAATTAACTTTTTGAAGTCATCAGCTGTCATTCCTGCAAATCAGACTCCAGCCCGCCCCCCCGAGACCGACTGTATATCAGCCTGGATGGCTGGGGACCCACTGCTTGGCTACGTGGGAACGTTTGGTCATTGAAAGTACCATTTATGGAGTATTGTTTAATTAAAGTCAAATTAAGAGAACTGTATGCAGAATTTAATTTCTGCTATGAATTATTGTGGAAAACAGAGTGCAACTCGGATAATCAAACTTTTCATTATCCTCTCCTCCCTCCTGAGGTGCCTCCGCTGGTTCTTTGTTGACGACTCCCAAAACATAAATGAGGGGAAGCTACCCACAATGCACTGCATATCTGCAAGTTTTCTCCCATACGTCGACTTCCCTCTGTCCAACGTTTGTTTTGTTCCTAACAAACAAAGGCTTCCACTCGCAGCCTAACGTCTGGGGCAGATAACTGTCTCAGCTGTGTGGCTACCGGCTTGATGTTCAAGCTCCTTGTGAGGAACGTCAGGAGAACCTCAGCGACTCATGTGACGTCTCTGTGAGAGCAGAATAAAAGATCAAAATCAATAAAGTCTTAGAAAAACAAAAATTATCACGTGTAAACTACACGTTCTGGAAATAAATCAACAACTTCCTGTCTAAGAATCCATTTTGACCTGTTTTTCAACATTTTTGTCAAAAAAATTTTTGAAAGTGAGAGCACGCCTGAAGCTGGAGGCCATTTTTTTTAACAGCAGTTGGGTTTTTTTGCAAAGTCTTGAGTTTTTGAAGATTGAGAACATTTATGGGCCATGCAGATTTTTTTGTAAAAAGGAAGAAATTTTTGAAAGTGAGCTCATTTTTTAAGCCGGAAGACAATTTTGGAAGATTTAAGGATATTTTTTTAAAGTTTAAGGACATTTTTTGGGTTGAGGACGTTTTCTGAACAGAGGTTATTAAGGAGTGAGGAGATCTTTGAAGACTGAGATGATTTTTTTGTAAAGCTTAAGGACATTTTTGGAAAGTTAGGACATTTTAAAGATTGAGAACATTTTAAAAATTAAGACTTTTCTTGAGGAGTGAGGAGATCTTTCATGTTTGAGGACATTTTATTGAGTTTGAGGACTTTTTTAGAAAAGCAGAGCACTTTCATTGATCGCTGTCAGCCTTGAAAACAAGAGTGTTTTAAAAGATTGAAGATTTGGGGCTCTTTCTGCAATTGAAGACATTTTTCTTCATCTGATGACGTTTGAAAAAGTGAAAAAATGCATTTGCACTAAAACTTGACTCTGGATGAAAACTTTTTGGTTTTGCTTTACTTTACAGATCCTATGATTTCCTTAAAATGAGCTGACATGCAGACACAAATGTTCGTGTTGCCTGAACTCTTCACTGCGCTGCTTTAATGCCTGCAGTCTTGCCTCTATCACACAGTCTTTCTTCCTCCTTTCCCTCTAACCGACTGTTTCATGCTGATTTCTGAATTCAGGGCCAGTGTTGTTGAATTCAGTAGGAGTTAAAATTCAGCCACGCCGTCTCATTTTGGAGGCTGTGTGGAGACGGAGCTACCCGTGTTGTTTCTGGGGGTCAGCGCAGGTTTAATTGATTCTCCTTCTCCCTCCGTCTCTTATTAGGGCCACAGCGTCTCTCCATGGGAACTGCTAATTGGCCCTCCCCAGTGGCCACTTGGAGAAGCAGGCAGACGTGGCCCGGTAGACACTTCTGCCGGTCCACAGGGACGATGGCGGATAACAGATTCATGCCGACTACGCTGCTCTGTGGATCTGCTTCTTCAGGGACGACAGTCTGATGTCTCCCTCCTTCACCATCTGGACACCAGATTTACTGACGAACCGACTGAGACCAGAGAGACTCAACGTGATTTTTAAGAAGAGACACCTCTGCAGACTGGTGTGTGTGTGTGTGTGTGTGTATGTTATATATTTCTATCCCTGTGAGGACCAGTCTGACTTTCGGCCGTTTGATAAAGTGATATATGGAAACAAGGGATGCTCTTTAAATGTGAGAGCCTGTTTGGAAAGTGAAGACATTTTTGTGAAATAAGATGTTTTTTAAGACATTTTAAAGGTAAAGACCAGTTTGGTTTGTGAGGACACTTGTCAAACAACAGAGTCGGGTTATTCTCTAACCGGGAGGACAGTCTTGAAAAGCGAGGACATTTTCAGAAAGTGAGGCCGTTTTGCAAAGGTTAAGGCAGTTTCTTTAAAAGTGGTGACAGGAAAGTCACAACCTTTTTCAAAAAAGTTAGAAAATTTCCTAACATGGAGGACAATGTTAGAAAGTGAGGACACAGAAGCTGAGGACGCCTGTGAAAGGTTACAGTCAGGACACTTTGAGCGTCAGGACACAGTGGGGAAATTTGAAAGAAGTGGGTGAAGGCTGTCTGTGAAAGTTGTGATTTTGTGAAAATTTTGGTGAGTGGACCTTCTCGCAAGATGACAGCGTATTTTGCAAAATGCATGAAGTGAAAAACGATGAGAGTGTGGCTTTTTAAAAGGCTCTTTAAGGGTGAAGAACTGCTCTTCAGGTGAGGCTCAGTTTAGGTTGAAGTTCTGGGGTTGAGGGGATTCATCATGAAAAGTCAAAAGGAGCAAACGTGAGTGTGTGTGAGGGAAACTGTGGGAGCGTACAGGATGATTTAAAGGTCGTGTGCGTTGCGGGCATGTCGTGTGCCTGTGTGTGTGTGACAGTGAGGTTTCATTAGGAGCACTTGTGACATTTGTGTGCAAGTGAGTTTAAGTTGGTTGACCTACGTGTTTATGAGTGTTTTTCATTTGCGGGAAGCGGGAATTGTGCAGGAAGCGTGCAGGAAGCGTGCAGGAAGCGCGCACGCTAAATGTGCCCAAATACTTGCCTGTGTTTGCGATACTTGCCTGCCCCTGAGTGATAGGACATCTGTGTGTTTGAGTAACTGACCTTGATGTCTCTTACTCAGAAGTGAAGATGAGCAGATAGGCAGCACCTCAGCTCCTCTTGTTCTCTCGCCTCCCTTCAACCACAAACACACATGAGAAGATGTTCAGTTTATTCCCTATCAAACTGACGTTTACTCACTCAGTGCATCCTGTCTGTGCTTGATATAAAACCCAGCGCGTTTCCTCGAATATGACATTTAAATCTTTTCAGGTAAACTTCTGTGAGAGAGAGTTTTTTTTTTTTTTTTTTTGGGGTTGTTTTCTCTGTCTCCGGTCAAACAGATTTTCTTTTCACACTTTTTTAAATAAACCTGAGGAACAATGCGATACCGAGAAAAGAAAACGGTTTCATATGCATATGTTGAGATATTCTCACGGTGTTGAAAGGCTGAGGATGCATAATATTTACAGTAACTTGAATAATATCAAAACATTCACACAATTGTGACTCATCGATTGCCCGCGGCTAAAACTTTGCCTTTCGCTTCTCTTTGTTGTGGCACGTGTTTTTAATGAAATGCCCCAAATTTACCTGAAGCGCCTGTCACCGCTTTCTCAGTTTCATTTTTTGTAGACCATCAAACGGAAATCAGCCGAGATGTCTCCTTCAACATCTTCAAAACATCTTGAATTATTAAAATTAAAAAAAAAAAAAACCCACATTTTATTGTGGTTTTAATTGTAAACGTGAACCCTGTTGGAGCAAAAGGTGCACGAGGGATCTTCTCTGCAAGACTCGTTTCAACGTATATTGAGCGAGGAAACATCCTGTGCAGAAATTCATATCAAAACTCACCAGTCATAATGGTTGTAAAACCACAGCGACGTTACAACTGTGCAGGAAGAGTGGAATTGAAAATGAATCAGGCGTGAAGTTTCTCAGCGTGAGTACAGAGAAATCACAGTGGATTCCAGAGAGAGCCCGGGAGTCAGGATTAGCGTTTGAAGGCTAAATGGTGTTATCGGTTCTGATTAAGGAGCAATGTACGTGGTACTCGCTCCACCTCTGAGACAGCCATGGATGTCAATAGGGCTAATTGGCTCATTAGACCAGGTATTTAACTGTGCTATAATCATTCTGTGTCATCACTTAAGCCCTGGTGGAGCACGAGGGGCTCTGGCGATTGAATACCCCCCTAACCCCTGGAATAATTTGAGATACGAGACGGAGAGGCTTGTCTGACAGGGAGAGTGCAAGGTGGCTCATGATATCTTCTGCTCTGTAGATCCTCGCTTTTGTTTATTTCTTTATTTATTTTAAGAAAATATCTGAAAATAAATCTGAACTGTGAGAAAAGCTGCATGTTTTCAGATTTGAACTCACCCTGCTGCAGCTTCTTCTTTTCAGTATTTCCGTGAATCTCTTAAAGCCAAGAACAGAGCTGAGAAGATTGCATGATGACAGTGGACTTCCCCTAAAATGCACCAATGTTTTAATGTTAATGGGCATTAAAAAACACATTTTTGAACAGTTAAAGTAATTACAGTGGCTGGCATTAAACGACAGATCGTCTAGGAATGCACACAACTTTTTTATTTTATTAATAAAACGCAGATAATAGCAGTAAAGAGGTAAAAAGCGGTGGACGACAGACTTTAAAATAGCAAAAACTTGGTATCTTCCTGTTTTGAGCCCCTCTCCCATGGGATATGGTTGGATCCGAGGCCCAGACGTTAAAGTTTGACATGTTTTTGATGCAAAAGTGGGGAAAAAAATCCTTAAACACACCCGAACTGAGCCAACATTGTGACATGAGGAGGCGGAAAATACACAAAGTAGAAACCCAACGGCTCCACATTTACAGGAGAGACAGGAGGCAAGGGACCAGCTGGTTCTGAGGAGCTGAAACCTGGTCCAGGATCAGACTCAGACCAAGTTTAACTTTAAATAAACAGGTTTTACTGCTGCAGGGCTCGAATCTGTGCGTCGGCATGTCTAAAACCAGAGCTGATCCTAACAGTGTCAGCGTTCAGTTAGGTTAAAACATAACCAGTAGCGAATAATAACTGTTTTGTATGGTTTGATCCACAGATACTGATTTGTATCGATCATCCAGCTGCAGATTTGCATGGCTGTAGGTGCAGGAGATGAAAACAGGCCTCATTTTGTTATAAATTAACCTTTGAAGCATAGATTCAGACTGATTTTGGACTAAGTTTCTAAACCTTTACACTTGCTCATAACAAATTATTGATTAAATTGCCTGTTTATTGAGGACGTGTGCTGCTGCCATGTTTCATGTCTCTATCTGTTCGTGTGCTCAGTTCAGATTAGTCTTTTTTTTTTTTTTTTTTTTTTTTAAATTATGCCAAGTGGGGTTTTGTTTTGCAAGGGCTGGTTTCAGTTAAAGGTCACACTTCAAACAGCACGCATACAGCTAAGCACACTGACAGTACATGGCTGCATGCTATATGACCCCCAGATCGAAGCTTTTTTCCCTTAGATGCGTGAATTTTCTTTCTGTTTCCCGTCTGTATCTGCGCTCTAAAGGCATTAAAATGCATAAATGGAGGACAGAAAAGGCCAAATAATGAATGAAAGCGCCTTTTAAGCTGACTAGTAGGCACACCAATGGACTGAGATAATCAATATTTCTGAAAGACTCTGAGGAAGCTGATTCCTGTAGGTGTTCCACCTTTTGTGCAGAGTGTGTCCACTCTTTAATTCAAATGAAAGCAGCAGGTTGTGGAAAACTGCGACTTTTTAATATCAAAAACATTTTCCTGGATTCCACTGAACGTAGCAGTTTGATTATAGCGTTCATGGACTTGGATAAATGTCTAATAATTGAGCTTTCCTTCAATCCTCCGCAGTGTTCTTTGAAATCCGCAGTGTGCATGTAAACGTAATGTGCTTCACCAAAGTCGGATGAAAAACAAAAGTGCAGCAGGACTAAAATTATGCAGAGAAAAGAAAAAAATCCGAAAAGTTGAGACCAAACACATCTTGCCACTTTGTTTGTTTTCCCGTCTGCACAGTTCCACACATCCGTTGGAAGCTTGTGCCATCGCTGCCGTGTTCTTTGCTTAAAGGAGGGGGATGGTGGTGTGGCGGCGGCGGAGGGGAGGGGGGGGGGGGGAGTGTGAGCGGGGAGTTGGTGTCCTAAGGGCCTGTGGAAGCTGGCATGGTGCTGACCACGCCGCCGTTTCCTCTGAAAGGAATGTCTGGTGTGGCATCAGTCACTGCTGGCATTCTGGAGATGGTCTGCCAGTCCCTCATCATTGTGCCACTGCTGCACACACACACACGCACACACAAACATAAACGCGTCACACTCGGCTCCCACCCTGTGCATGGCAGTGATAGGCAGAGGACGAAGAGCGCACATCCTTATCGACGCCAATCCAGATGAACCTACAGACACGCTTCCCCAGCGCCCCAGACCCACTCGCTGCACAGTTGGCCATCATTAGCCTTCTTTTAGCTATGACAGTCCTAAGGCTAAGGGGAGGGGGGAGGGAGGTGGTGGTGGTGGTGGTGGTGGTGGTGGGGCAGCATTGCCAAGGTGCTCCCCTGATTTGCTACATTTCCCAGGGCTACGGGGCCTCTAGGCTTACTGGCCCATGGAGACATAAGCCCCGGCCTCCCTGGAGGCTCTCGGCCAACCCAGACGCTTGGCATGGGCCGAAACCGCCCAATGGGAGCCGTCCAAGAGCCGTGGATGGCTATGATATGTTTCCACCGAGGGCAATTTCAATCATGTGGAATTTCGATGGATGAAAGGAATGTGTTTCGCTGGGGGTGGACTGAACGAGAGCGAGTCAGGCTGCCGCTTTTCACACTGCTTTACCCGCCGTCGCACAGCAGAAACAAGAAGGTGTCCTGCATCAAAACCGGCGCCTGCAACACAAATGCGCCATCCGAGGCTGATGCAGTCACACTTTTTTGACAATAAAAAGGTCGTTCACCTTAAATTACTTCAAAGTCTCTTTGCTGACATACGTATTTCCAGTAAAATGCTGATAGTTGTGGTTTTATTTGCCCAGATTTGGAGATATCTGGGGCTTCCCGCTGCACCTCGAGTACAATTATTTGTGAATCTGATTTTCAGTTTTGTGTTGCATCATGGATTAAAAAGTGACATTTACAAAACTTCAGCAGCAGCATCTCCCTCCTCTTTCAACGCCCTCTTGACGGTGGTTCATCCAGGTCAACTTAGTAATTCCCAAGAAAACTGTTGGCGGTGTGTTTAATGGCACCATCATATATCTCAGCTTCTTTTAGTGCAGGTATTGTTATTTGCTCTTAGAGTTTCTATTTCAATGTGTTCATTGAGACTCATAAAACTCATAAAACAACATATTTAAACCCACGTTATTAGAGCTCAGAGTATAAGCTAGCAAAGTGTCCCGCTAGCAGCTAGGCCACACCCACTGACCATAGCGGTCCAGTGAGAGTCCACCTGCTGCTACACTTCCTGTATAGGCAATAAGTGTTTTCATTGGATGTAAATGTAATGATACAGAAAAAGGGAACTATAGGAGTTATCCAGGATGAAGGAAAAGCCTGAAAAAGCTGCGGGAAAATAAAATAATGTGCTTTTTTTCCCTGCGTGTTTCCGCTTTTGACGCGTGTTATGAACCATAAACATAAATAATTCAGGGTTTTCCAATTCATAAAGACCGTCCTAATGTCAAGTATGTTTATAAAAGTTGCCACACACCAAAAAACTCCCCCAGTCAAAGGGTTCAAGGCACACTGATGAAGGATTACGGTAATTTTTAATCTAGACGTGTTGTTTTTTTAATTCGCTCTGACTGCTCTGCCTTGATGGTTTTGATTAATACGGCCAGGAAATGTTTGTGAGCAAGACATATACTGCGATTCATCTGCAAAATAATCCAATCATTACCAACTAATGACAGGGAGAGGGGTGGGTGGGGGGTGAAAAATGATGCGAGCCCACCGCGGCTCCCCAACATGCATCAGGGCCCCATAGACGCAGAGGATTGGAGGCCCCACCTGTCACAGCGATGCAGTAATTGCATTGTGGGCTCTCTCCTCTCCTCGGCTCGCGCTCCTCTCTTCCCCATCCGCCGCCGTTCAGCTGCGCAGACAATGCTCGTCTTAATGAAGCCGTCTGACGAGGTGGCAATTACAGAATTCTGTCACTGTCACCAGGGGCAATCGTGGAGGAGGAGGTGGAGGGAGGCAGGGGGGAGGAGAGGGGGGGGCAGAGGATATCTCACCCCTGAGGGCTTCTCCACACCCGCTGTGTTACACTGGATGGCAGGGTGGCTAAGCTGCTGTCAAAGGCAACTCGAGAGTGCGAGCTGGATTAGAGGTTTTACTGTATGAGTGATTGTTAGAAGTGAAGTGATGCGTTGCAGCGTGTGGAGATGTCTCCGGATTGACGGATGATCCCGTGACACTTCTGTGCACGCGTAAAAATGAGGCTGCGCTTTGGCGTGCGGCGGAAAGAGAAAGCGCCCGCCTGGTCTGAGTTTATTGTTTTTTTTGGGGGGGGTGGGTCAACTTTCTTTAAACCGACTGAAATCTCATCATCAAAGGTTCAGTTCACCTCACTTGTGAAAACAGTTCAGTAATAGCATCTTTTATTAAATTACTAATAACCCGATGACGTCATCAAGGTTTCTTTTTTCTGATTGGACCTGAGGCGTTTGCAGAAAGCCTGTGTTACAAGCAGGAAACATTCGGTATGCATGAGGTTTGCATTTACCAGGCAGGAAGGCTGCAATGAACTTTGTGGGAAAGTGTTTTTGGAGCTTGACTCAAACTACAAGCTAAAATCTAACACTGCATCTGCATTTGGTCCATTATTTTAGTATTTCTCTCTCTTTTGAGTCCTCTAAGTACAATAATAAACCGCTGGAGTATCCATTTAACTCTTGCAGGTTTTAGCTTCTGGGATTTCACCCTCCGCCTCAGCTCAGTGGAGGTGAATGGACGATTTCTTCGGTGGAAAAGGCATCAAATTAAAGCCGTTCTGTGAGGTCTGTGGATTTTCCAGAGTTAAAGCGGTGCTGCCTCTGGAAAAAAAAGAGCAAAGTGTTTTTAAATTTGCTGAAATTTCCATTGTCCTCCATTGTTTCAAGGTGACAGAGACAGATAACTGGTGTAAAGTGGCTGAACTGGCCCTTAAACTCAAAGCTCTGCGTTGAATCAGGGTGAGATGTGGCTGAAAACACAACTAACACCCTGATACGTTGACTTACATTGTTGTTTGTAAGCTGGTAATCGGTCCAGCGGTTACAGTTTGAGCATTTGTTTCACCGCATTCAGCAAATCTCAATGATAGATCTCGCTTTGTTCAGAGCTCCTGCAACAGATTTAAAAGAGCTGCAACAGTGTGCATCGAATTGCACAGGTGTCTTTATAACTCAGCCACCAAACAATGAATTACCATAAATTCTTAAACTCACCAGACCTGCTGTGTCTTTCCTTGTGCAGAAACAGACACTAAGAACACAATTAGGTTAGCAGGGCTTTGCTAAAGAGATGTATGTAGAATTAGAGAATCCTCTGGTTTCTGTGGTATCAGAGCAGCCATGGTGACTAAAAGGGAAATGTGCATAAGAGGCTTAAAGGCATTTCAATTCTTAATGGTGATGTGATGGATGCACCGGTGTACAGCGTGGCATTACAGGCCTGGATAAATGGCTCAGAACAGATATAGCCCAGTTAAAAGATACACACGAGCATCCTCTGTGTTAATGAAAACAAACTGGAGGAAGAGTTTGAGCCAAAGATAATACTACGACTTTCCATTTAAAAAAAACGCTCTTACATGGAGTAAATGTTGCTTTATAAATTCAAGTTAAATTAAGTGATATCAAATTACAATTATTCTGTTTATTTATGAGAATTTCCCATGGAAAAAAAAACATTAATTTGAACAAAAATTCATTTCTGGAGTTACATCCAATGCAGACTTGGCTCTAATTACAGCTGCACAACAACAGAATGTGCTCCATGTGCATGATTATGTAGTCAACATACATTAGAAGAAATTAGTTGGTATAATTTAAACCTCTCCTGCAAACATTTTGTGCACCTAACAACAACATCTGTGTACTTAACAATCCCTCACGCAGCAGTTTAATGCAGCTATATCTCTTTCCTGGACTAAAGTTAATTGAATGAGTCTTAATGCTGCGCTTCGGTGTTTTGACGTCTCCAGCGAAGCTTAAACTTCAACCGTGTTTGTAAAGTAGTTCAGTCCGCACACACACACACACACGCACTTATGCACACTTTCCTTTGACTCCGAAACAGGTGTGCCCTGGTGCCTACACATGTTGCCATGGTTACATCATGCCTACCTGCCCTATATAATTATGTGGGATACCATGACATAGTACACAAAACAAAGTAGTGTAAATACATCCTCCGTTCCTCCGTCTTCTGCTTCTCGTGTCTTCATCGGAGAAATTACTGTCACCTCTTAATCTGCTTTACTTTGCAAAGAGGCGACAGCAGGCGGCAGAGTAAGGTTGAAATTTCCATCTCTGCTACGTGTTTTTAGATAGTTTTCTACAAACAACATGGAAATATTTACGCTCTCCATCTGTGGTTTGTAATACTGGTCATACCAGCCTCGGAAAATGTCTTTTTCTTTCTTTCATTTGCAAACTTCTTGTAAATCTGCACAAACTAAGCACGCTGGATGTGAACGGTCTGATACTTTAACTGGTCTGAGGTTGACAGGTTGTTCAATTTCTGGTATTGGGGTTTGACCATTGAGGGTTTCTGAAGATTGATACCTTCTGCTAATGTTAGCATCTGTGACTGTGGCCATTTTACTGCCAAAATACAACCAGACGTCTGTGTTTCCCTTCTCAGATTTAGTCTCATCGTGGTGCCAAAAGCCTCTGAAACAGCACTGACACCACCACGTGATCATCACTGCTGCTGAGCTACCTCCAATCTGTACTGTGCTCTACAGGTTGCTGCTATCTGCCTGCTCTAATCTCATCACACAGTTAGACAGAGTGAGCTGTAGCTCAAGGTAGAGGAGATGGTTAGCAGTGTGACAGTATGACTATTTACGGCATGTTTACTCTTCATTTTCAGCTTGCTTGCTAATTAATGCTAACTGCATGCATTCATTGAAACCTCTGTCTCCAGCTGATTTATGATGTTTCTACCTGCCCTGTTTTAAAGCAAAGAGCAGGTAAAATGATCTTAAATATTTACTTGGCCTCATGATATTGCGCTAAAGTTTGGGAAAGTAGCAGATAATGAGTCAGTCGGGCGAAATTAGCTTAAAGTTTGTCATGTAGGCAGGATCCTGGTGAGTTTTTGTGCTTTTTCTTAACGATATTCTCATTAAACAGAAAAAAACATTTTTATTTTGCTTTAACTTATCATGGTGAATTAAATGTTTGTGGCACAATGTAATGGCTTTAGAATAATCATCACACTGGTTCCAATAAGTTGGTTTGACACCAAGTCAGATCTGTGAAAACCATCTCTAACTGTCATGTGTTTTAATACAACTACACCAAAGTGCTGTTTCATCGTTTCTTCATCAAAATCTGCAACACTGAGAAAAACCATCAAAACGACGCCACACGGAAACAAAAGCAAGCAAAAAGCAGAAACGTCGTCTGCAGCAATGCTAGGTTACTATTCACTAGGCATGCTAACATTAAAACCATGTTTAAAAGAGGACACATGCTGTCAAATCAGACAAATCATCTTGAATATCAGTTATTGTTCTCATTACATCCTAACTCACACTGTTTCAGTTGGTGGAGACAGGCTGCTGTTGTCTTTTCTAATGAAAGTAGCTTGAACTAGCTTAAAGTCGCTAAAGGTCAGCTGGAGATGTTCAGCTGCATATCGTTGAGTTGAGGGGAAGGAGAAATCACCTTAAGCAATAAAAACGGATAAAGAAATGTATCTTCAGTCAAATCATCACCAACTTTTCTCAGGGCAAGAAAAAAAGGAAAATAGAAAAAATAAATAAATTGAATTTGAATCTGAATTTAATTCAATATAAAAAGACTAACCATACGAAATAAACAGGAGGTACGGTGCTGAGATAACAGCATGTAGTTAAGTTGCCATGAAAGCAGAAGAGCGAGAGTGTTCGTGTAACCATGCAAACTCACCTCAAACGAACTCCCGTTGAGACCCGTTGAGCACTTTTGGCGTGAGAGATGTGGATAGCTAAGTCTCCGTGTAGCATGCATGGGTACAGATTGCAAAACTACATATTTTAATATATTTATCGCATTTTGTTTTTCACAAGATGTTTGAAAAACTTGTTGCTTTGTCGAAATTAGGTCGCTTTTGAAGGTGCAAACATGCTAACGCTAGCTAAAAGCACTGTTTCAGGGAGGGCTGTAGTGAACGATCAACTGAGGCTGCCTGAAAATTCGTACGTAACTCAACTCAAGTGCAGAGTTATTGTATCAAATACACAATCAAACAATGAAATGAGTAAAATAACTGAAACTGAATGACATGAATGACCCCGCGTGTACAGTAGCGGAGAAATAACAAGACAAAGCTATTTTTAAGAGGAGGAAACTTTGTATGGATCATTTAAGTGAACTCTGCGAACTGTTAGCTGAAGTTTTTCAGAAACCACCGAAGGCCTCGTTAGCTTGAATTGGCATCGACCCAGTGACATATCACAGCCGTATTACCTGCAGTGGCTCGTCACAGCCCCTCAGTTCACTCAGACATAGACAGGCCGTTGTTTTAAATAGCACTGCCCTGGATGTCTTGGTCTGTCTCTGATTGAGTAATGAGCGCACAATCAAATTCAGGAGACGTGGAGGGCAGAGGAAGTTCAAACTTTAACTCAGTTTCTGCATCTTTGTGCTACTTGTTTTTCCACAACTAAGTACTTCTGAGTAGCAAGTAATATTTTTTTGACAGAGAGCATTTACATTTGACGGTGAATTGAAATGACTCACAGTTAAAATCCCCCTAAAATATTAGTACACGGAGTGATTCTAGTTTCTCTCTCATCTCTCTCTGTCTCTGTCAGTGATTCATCTTTTACCAGTTAGTGAGAATTTCCCTGTTGCTCTCCACCTGGTTACGACTGGCAGGCGTAGCTAAATCCCACCCACATGTTTCACGCTTAAATAACCGGTAATCAATCTGTTATTAGTGTTCACCTTCATCCTCGTGCTCCGAGCGTCGTCTTCTCTTGCCAGTCAGCACTTAACTGTGATTGACAAACTTCAGAAGTGGACCTGAAATGACGCGCATTACTCACACGTTAACTCTGCAGCCCGCCGAGGTGTGCGTTAGTGTGTAATAGGCGCTATTAATAAAGCCGAGCCATGCGTGACTCGACTTTCTCTCTGCAGCCGCCTCTCTTGGCTGACTCCTTACCGGGGATTCAGTTGTGTGAGTTTGGATCAGTCTAATCACATTTGTTTAATTAAGCACAGCTAATAGACTCTCCAGGAGATAGGGTGTCTCACTGTGACGGCGGGCGCTGCATTGAGATGCATGTCAAACACGGAGGCCCCGGTATCGCTGCAGCTCCCATGGCTGCACCAAGCCCGACGTCCAACCACATTTGCAAGCCTCACACAAACGAGCTAGAAGTTAAAGACTGAAGGTAACACATGGTAGATCAGATGGACGTTGGTGTAATGTGGTTGTGGCGTGCAGATCGACTTAGTGCTATGACAGAAGAGTAATATCTAAGTGTCCAAGTGACTAATCCAACATAGTGCCACCTGATGAAACCCTTCAGCTTTGTAGTTCATCGCTCATTGCTTCTCTGCACACTTGCAATTTTATATTTCAGGCTGCATCAAAAGCAGTTGATTGTTTGATGTTCACTGGAGATTCATATTGGATGCGTGTCTGACGTCAGCAGCAGATGAGCGTAACTGAACTCATAACTCATATCCATTTAATCCACACTGACTCCAGCCCTATCCTCAGAACTGCTGTGGACAAACTAACAATCAGATGAAATTCATTGGGGAAAAAAGCAGTTTTCATTTATGGTTTTTAAGAAATAAGCAGGAAAACAATATTGTTATTAGACTTTCTGAAGCTCTATGTACCAACAAAGACACAAGAGAGCTCATAGTGAAACTGGAGGCTCTGATGAATCATTATAGATATTGTTAATAAGAACGGAAAGGGGACTATCTAGGTTATTTGAATAACTGTCATCAGATGTTGACTCTTTCAGGGTTAGTGTGGATAGTTATATTTAACAAGATGGACATGTATCTGCTCTCTAAGATGGTCGAGGGATGGATGTCGAGAACTGAAATGATGGCTTCCATTTACCTTGTAGGCAACGGCACGAGATGCTGTATCAGGGGCTTTCTGGTTTCTGTTTGTCTGCACAGAGACGAGAGGTCAGTGCATCATAAGAAGGTGTATTGCACTGGCTAAAAAGCAGTCTCGCAACCAATCGTTTATCGTCTGACCACAACCTTAGCTTTTTTAAAATCTGCGCTCGTATGCAGCTCGAATGACTCCCAGTGTTGACTAAAACTGTTGTGTCTCAGGTTGGTAACCAGACTTTAAACAATGACCAGCACACAGATGAAGAAATCGTGGATATACATTCAGCAACATTTGACTGTGGAGGCTGCTGTGCCCAGAGGTCACTGTCACTGTCAGTGAAGTCACTGTCAGGCGATTGAGCGACATTGACCATTTTTGAATATACTGAAACACTGCAACTCTAGAAATGTTTGAAATTTCTCTCCCAAGAACAACGACACCGGATTTTAGCAGGTTCCTCAAACTAACCAATGTTTACCTTAAAGTGACCAAGTCCTCTAGTGGTCATATCAATTACGAAACCAGTGAAAGACGAATTCAGGTGACACTGTGACAAAGTTCGTTGAGGAAGGAAGCTGGGTTGGATGAATGGGTCGACAAAGACACTGCTCATGTTTCCTGGTTTCTGCAAACCGTGACCGCGACTGTTTCCCAAACTAATCCAGGTAGTAATGATGCATTCTGTCGTTTAATCCAACGGGGACTTGATGGGCTACGATCCTGAGTGAAATCACTGTGGTTAAGAGAAATCATAACATTAAGGGAAGAATTGCTGCCCAAGAACTAACCAACCGAGAAAAATCAATTAAAATTAAATTTGAGGGCTACCGCTGTGGCCCGCGAAAGCAGCAGTTGATACATATCATCAACATTAAAATTCACTCTCGCGGTTTTCTTAATTTCCCCTCCTGGGGATCAATAAAGTCTTATTTTACACCATGTGACACAAATTCACAAGCAGGTTTCGGCAAAGTCTGAGCCTGAGTAAACTTTAAGGGGATTCAGGTTGATCCGCCTGATCGCGGGACGTGTTTGTGGTCAGGAGGTGGGAATCTGAAGGTAATCCAGGTTTAAGGCGGTTGGTTTCGCGGGCCGTCTCGCCGCAGTGACATCACAGTTCAGCCCTCGCAGTTTGATTGACGGTTTACCTCTCTGGTGAGTGTGTTTCAGAGGCACCTGAACGAGAATGAAACCGGCAACTTTCCCCTTTCCAGAGTCCTCTAACATCTGGGCAGCTGCCACCCGTGTTCAGCTGACGCTCTCCACATGCAGTAATGTACTAAGTGACATTAAGCTGCCACAGCTGATGGGAGAGTTCACACCCGACAGTAATTACACTTCTGGGCTGTTTTCTTTCACCCAGCTGACTGACATCCCATTAACATCTGGAGGCGTCTGCGCTTTGGAGGCGCCGCACTGGGTCAGCTCTTATTGTTCTGATTGGCTCTCATCTCCACTGTCCTCCTTGGCAGCGCGCAAATGAGGATTAATAGTGTTTCATTTGAGAGGTGAGCTCGCCGAGTACTTCTGTTTCAAACATTCAAAGGGATGCAACGAACAGAAAAGCGCAGAGGGGGAAGAAAAAAAAAAAGGCAGAGAGGAATCCGCACTTCAGTTTTCAATTTCTGCCGAGGTGATCAGAGGAACAGAAATCTGAAAATCCACTGCTTACCTGGGATAAAGCCAGCAGACAAGTGTTAGTCTTCTCAGGAATCCTTGTTAATCTTTAAAGGGTGAGCAATTATAAAAGAGCTACTGAAGAAAGTTGCAAAGGCTAACCACAAAACCAGAGCACGAAAAAAGTGGCTGAGCATTCCAGATTTAGACGAGACGTCTGTCTTTTAGCTCTTGGGCATCTTTCTGAGACAAATTACTTTCAGTAGTCAATAGCCTGTAATTAAAATATACCCACTTGATGGCGAGGCAACAGTGTCTCTGTGTTTAGTTATGGGTTGGAAAGATTAATTCTGGGGTGTATAACCCTTGTAATTTTCCAAGTGCTGTTTATTGTTTTCAGAGGCACAAAAAAAAAAAAAGAAAAAGAAAGTGCAGACGACTGAAACGTCTCGGCTCAAGGTCTTCTTTGATTTGTTTACACTTCACACGCATTTGGTTCCCTTTTTTTTTTCCCTCCTCTCGCGCTCCACACATGCCCTCTTTATGCTTTAGCAAAAGATAGATGCACATTATCAATTTGCATTATCGTTTTGGAAACCTTCCACGCGCTCTCGCACGTCGTCAAATAACCTACTCCGGGTTTGACTGCAGGGGTCAGGGTTCGCTTGCTTTTGAATCGAAGAGAATCATAAATATTGGCACAAGCGGCTTAATGGCGGCATGTTTAAAACCCAAAGTTTAAAAAGCGCCTTGTACAGAAAGGGGTCATCATTAGCTGCCCTTGCTCTCCTCCTCTCCTCTGCCACTCTACCCATCTCGCTCAGATGAGACTCACCGGTCCCCCTTGTGGTCAAAGCGACAACTGCAGCACATGTGGGCTTCGGAGGCAGCAACATGAATTGTTGGATAAAACACAGGCTGCATTGAAATCACCAGCTGTTGTCTGTAATGATGAAAACATCCCCAACTTAGCATGAATTTATAATTATGCAGAAAGCAAATCTGAATCTCTTTACTGGAACTTTTCAATTCCCATTCAGTCTCCCAGGAGAGAGCCGGTGTGAATCATATGCAGAGATTGTGTGTTTGTGAGTGTGTGATTTTTTTTTTCTTCTCCACCCTTTCTTCTTCTTCTTCTCCTCCTTTTTTTAAATGCAGATCTCAGATGCTTCATAATGAAACTTTTGTGGAGTCCCAAAACCACAACAAATGAACTTTTCTGAGAAGTATTTGCATGTATCAGCTTACAATAAGAGCTCCAATCCTGCCGCGTCTTCTCTGATAAATAAACTCAACGCGGACAATCACAAGCATTTTCAGGATTTCACTTCCTTCGGCTCTCACCTTCTGTTGTCTTATGTCGGCTTCTTTTAGCTCTTCTTTCCCTGCTAATTCTATTTTCAATGGGACGTGTAAATTAAGTGTAAATGTAAATGGATCAGTGTGTTATTTATGCTAAACCCGGTAAGAGAAACACATTCATATTGTAAGTAAACAGCTGCATTACCTGTGGGCTCCTGCACACCTGCTAGTGCAGAGCAGTTAGCCTGTGTGCAGATGCAAACTGTCAATCATTGCACAAGCACACACACACACACACACACACACAAACAAAGGCACACACACACACAAGAAATGAGAAGAAATGGGTGCAAGGACACACACACACACACACACACAAGAAATGAGAAGAAATGGGTGCAAGGACACACACACACACACACACACACACATATACAAATGCAAAAAAAAAAAAAAAAAAACCCGAAACACACATGACACAAATAAAATTGTGCATTCAAACCACAATATGTGACACACACACACACACACACACACACACACACACACACACACTGTGCAGGCACACTCACATTTGTAACCACATGTGCCGGAGCTATACACACACACACATTGGACACACACGATAAAATCAAACAATGAGTGCAGGAAAAATGCTCATTCATGCATGAACTATTATATATATATATAGATATTATATATATACATTTTAACTCTGTATTAAAGGAGCATTAATGTTCAACATGTAGAGGTATAATAACAGGTATCACCATGGAGAGACGCTCCTCACTCTCCCTTCTTTGACTGTAATATGTTCTTCATTAAGACTATTTAATTTAATTTACTCTCTGAAACTCGAGATTTTTCCCGTCCAATCTCAGACTTTGGCAGGGGGAATATCTTTTTTTTTTGTTTTTTTTTTTTAAAGGCGACTTATATTCAACACTTTTTCATCCAGCAGTCAACACAGTCACCGCTGAAAATCAATTAAAATAGCACAAATACATTTTAGACACTGTGAGGGCGAAAATAAAAGCTTTTTTTTTTCCCTCCTCCGTTATCTGTCACTGTCCTCTGTGCCTCGGCTGATTCTGCTCCAGGCTGTGTTCTTAAAGATGTCCAAGAAAAGAGGTTTAAAAAAATAATAAAATCAATATGCCCTCCACGTAAAATTTGACAGATTTGCATTCCTGAAGCGCTGATTTTTATTTTGAATTTATTATTTTTTGGGGGGGGATAGGCCCGCGGTGGGATTTTTAAATGTGATGAAGAGCCTGTGTGTGTGTGTGTGTGTGTGTGTGTGTATGTGTGTGTGTGTGATGACCGGACTTAAACTAAAGTTGCGACAGGAATTTAAAAAAAAAAAAAAAAAGCGGCAACATAGATGAAATAAAAAGTGAGTCTGGTTCAATAATGATGCATTAAAAATGTGCACCGCCGAATAGTCGGAATAATAATTATTTCCCACTAAAAGCCTCGTTTAGATTGGAGAAATTAATGGAAAAAATAGCTTTCGGCAAACACAGCAAGAGCACAGACCGCAGCACGAGCCTCTGTTTCAACAAGCATCGTTCAAACTTAATTATTCTTGAAAACTTCTATCTTTTTTTTTGGAATTATCATCATCATCACTATTATTATTATTATTATTATTATTATTATGATTCATGCGCTGTTTTAAACAAAACCGACCCAGGGAAATAAACTGCTCACTGTGTGGGGTAAGAGCATCTGATGTATGGCAGACTATACCGGGCTGTATGGTTTCATATTCCGCTCAGGTGTGCAGGGGGAGGAAAGCTGGCAGGTTGCCCTCCGCTGTTAAAACAACAGGCTTTGACTCTATACGGAGCAAAACGCACGCCGCTGCGCGCAATCGACTATTTACCAGACTTTTCCCCCCTTCTTCTTCTTCTTCTTCTTCTTCTTCTTGACATGCAAACATGTGGCGTGTAAATATGAAAATGAATGAGTGTGAGAGCTCTCCTGGCACTGACTTCTCTCTCTCTCTCTCTCTCTCTTCCCCCCCCTCCTCCCTCCTTTTCTCCCTCTCTCTCTCTCTCTGTCCCCGGAGAGCAGCGCGTCGGAGAGGAGCGGCTGTAAAAACCAAAGTGGGGCAATGAGACAAGCTGCGCCACAGCTGGCAAATCATCGATTTGAGCATCAGAAACGGGGAGGGGCGGTTCGTTTACCTGCCACCCTCTCAAAGCAGCCCTCCTCACATGCCGCTACTCTCCTCTCCTCTACTTCACCCCCGCAGCCCGCAGCGCACGGTTGCTCACATTTCTGCGCTCCTAACCGCCGCGTGCGCTCCCCAACTTCAACCTCCGCCAGCGCGGCTCCTACAAGACGACTCCCCCCCTCTCCTCAGCCATAGGACTTTTGACTTTTGCAAAAGCAGTTTTTTTGTCCTCCCACAGAGCAGTTGCCTATTTTTGGATCTCTCGTCGTGGAGCAGTGACAAGAGGTTGTTCAACTTTTGATGGAAAACAAGAGGTCGGGCGACTGCTGACTTTAAAGGTACGGTCCCACGGTGTGCACTGTTTATCCTCAGCGATCTGTCTCTGCTGTCATTCTGTCACATGCCTCCTTCTTCTATATATACATCTATAAAAATGTTTTAAATCGCGTTTATTTTATTGCGTGACTCATAAAAATAAGGTGCACCGTCTTGGGTTTGGAGGGATGAGCGACTCGGCTCTAAATGAATTAATTTGCAGACCTATCCTCTAAATCACTTAAAACCCACGCGGTGCAAAAAAAAGAAGGGCTGTTGGGATTTAATATTTCATAAAAATTAAAAACATAAAAAATACAGATTATGAATGCCTCGCTTGATGATAAATATACACGCACGCATTCAGAACTTTTCCCCCCCTCTTTCCTCCGTCTAATTTTAAATGTGCAGAAACGGGCCCTGTGTCATTTCTGCACGAATAAGCGAAGCACTCGTGATATTGGCGGGGGTTAAGTGCATCCATCTCCTCTAATTCATTTAACAACTTATTCAGCGCGCGGGCACAGGAGCAAAGAGTGATGCTGCCACCGCTGCTGCTGCTGCTGCTGCTGCTGCTGCTTCTGCTGCTGACCTGATGACTCCAGGAACCAGCTGGAGCTGCTGTGCTGAGCAAAGTTGCATTGAAGTTTGGACTTTTTAGATTCTCACCTCATATTGCGAATCTTAAAGAAATCTATATATTTTGCAGGGCTTGGTGTGTGACTTAAAACGGGCCTTTGCTTTCACTTGGACTCCTTTGTGAAGTGAAGAAGTGTGTGTTGACAAACCGCAGTCGTTATCAAACCGCTGACATGTCTATTAGAAGACGCTGGGAGCTATTGCAGCCCAACTGCCCATCTACTTTTACTACTTTTTATTAGGCCATTAGAGCCACTTCATTTATTCTCTCCATACACTTAATATTTAATTACTTGTCAACTTGCTTCAACACTTTTATCGCTGTGGCATGAAACACTCTGTGCAACTCTCAGAAACACGCTGCAGTGTTTCCCAGAGTCCAACAAGGTACCAAAAATTCTAAATACATTTAAAAAAGGTGTGATAGAGTGACGGGGAAACGAGCGGTGAATTACTTTCTGTTTTCCTCTCAGCCTGACTCGGTGTGAGGCAGTCAGATAGATGTGACAATACAGAAATATTGTAGTAATGCTGTTTGGTCTGCCTTGTGGCTTTTGTCACAGTGCTGATAAAGTAATTTCAGGTACAACCAGACTTGTTCTCGCACGCGCGTGTGTGTGTGTGTGTGTGTGTGTGTGTTTGTGCATGTGTGTGTGCTCTTGTAAGACAGACACACGGAGCAGTTATGAGAAGAAGTGTTGCCATCTTTAAAAACTGCGTGGGCACTGATGCTCTGTGGTTTACAGGTTTTTAAAGGTTTCACTCTCTGCTCCTCGTGAAAATAGCTGACATTTCACACAGCAGCGCGGCCACTGGCTTTCACTCCTTTATTCGCCACTATTTGTGCACAGATATCAGCACAAAGCGCAGACTAAGGTTTGTGCTAGAGGTGTAATAAATCGCAAAAGATTATATTTTGTAATTCAGCCGCGGTGTGAAAAAGATAAAACGCAGAGAAAATCAAAACAAAATCTGGCGAAGAAGTTTTCATTAAATTAGAAACTTGATCAGATAATTAAAGGGAAATTATCCTGATATGATCCTCAGCCTTCAGTGTCACCGGTTGTTTATTATCTCGCTTGTTGTTGTCAGCCTGCATGCTTTGCTCGCTTACATGCGATTACGAGGTCAAGCATGGCACCCCTGCATGGGAAAAAACAACAAAAAAAAACAGGTTATGGCACCGCGCCGGTGAGTTTTTCTCCTTTTATCTTTGCAGATCTGTGGCAGTTCAAGGTGCTGTGGCTTATCTGGTCAGTGCCTTTGACAGCAATGACACACAGCCCTTTTCCTGTCTCAGGCTATCATGTGTCATTTCTTGTAAAAAAAAAAAAAAAAAAAAAAAAGTCCTCAGAGAAGACGAAAGCTTGAGAACGTTGAAACAAAACTTCTCGGTTTTACTCCTCAGCTCTGAGACCTCATTACAACCATTTTTTTTTTCTTCATCGCTTTTGTGGTTGTGTGAGTGGTGGCACCCCCCCCCCCCAAAAAAAAAAATAAGAAAATAAAAAAAATGGCCGCGTGCAGATCCGCAGTGGCGCGTTGATCTCTTTGGCAAAATTTCTCCACATAAACTTGTTTGGCAGGAATGATAAGAATCAGAGTGTGAGGACGGCGGCGGCGGCGGCGCTGCGTATGACTGCCAGGTCACACTGATCCAGCAGTAAAGCCTAAACATCTGTCGCAGCTTATTAGTGTGTAATTAATTCCTTTGAATGTGTTGTGTGGCGCTCACAGTTCTTACAATAACCCTACTGTGAATTACAATTAGGAGGAGATCCGGGAAAACACCTCAGCGCTTCCACCTTTCTACCTTTCTGCCTCTGACTTGCGTTACACTCTGCTTTTATCGCCCTCACAGGTTAGTTTTGTTTTCATTTCATCCCTTCGAAACTAGTGCACGCTGCATTTACTGTATTGTAGTAGCATGATAGCAGGAAATCGGCTTGTAGCGTTCACATTAAAGCGAGGCTTCTCTTGTGTTTTCCCTTTAAAGCCCGGTGACACGTTTTGCATCGGAGCTCCTCTTTTGATTGTCGCTTCAGGTTGTCAGGTCGGAGGTGTGCGAGCTCGGTGCATCACCAGCTAAACCTCGTGCCCCGCCAGATTAGCTGAGTACAATGCGGCGGCTGCGTGTTGGCGTGCCGAGCTCTGTCGCTCAGTGTCAGGTTAACAGACGCTGAAGAGCAGGTTGTCAGACGAGAGCAGGAGCGCACGACAAAGTTTGTCCTGTGACCCTTGGAGACCAATTAGCGTGCACACTGAGAGCGCAGGTTGTGATTTTTTTCACCTTGTTGTTGTCTTTGCTGCACATTCTGCCATGAAACAATATTAATGCCGCTCCAACACTTTGCTTCAAAACCCGTTTCTGCTCTGAGCAGCCAGCAACTTGCAGGGAAAGTGTTTTAAAAGAGCAACCTGTGGACGTTTTGCCGCCGTCGCAGCTTCGCGTTCTGCAGCAAAAGATGCAGACTATTAAAACCCCCCACTGACGAGCGTTCGCTGGGAGTTCGGTGCCGGGCCGTGCCTCACTTTGCTGAGACTGATATCTCGGCTAAAACCATTAATCGTCTTTCTTTACCACCTCGATAATTATCGCTGTAGCAAAATAACAGCTCAGCAAACAGTGAAATTATACCTGTGGTAGGGAGCAGAGTAAATACCTGTTTAGCTGCCAGCAAATGTATTTATTAGACTGTCGCCAGTAAATAAGAGGCCTGTCTCGTTTTTTAATGTGTGGCTCTTTGGGGATTCCACCACCACCACCACCACCCCCCCTTCCACCACCCCTGCTCTGTATGAAATAGCTCTGTTATGATTACTAATAGAGGAGAGAGATAACAATGATTCAGTGATTCCCAGCGTGGCTTTTCTTTTTTTTCTTTTTCTTTTTCTGATGACATGTTGCAACTAGTTCGGAAAAGAGAAAAGGCTGGTGTGCGTTAATAGGGACCGCTGCATTCCTGGGCTCCAGAAATGTAAGAGAGAGCCCCCTCCTCCTCCTCCACCTCCCACCCAACCCACCCTCAGACAGTTACAGACATACCACCCTGGGTGAGTGCTTAGTGTGTGATTCGGGGAGTTACAGCTCATTTTGTCATTATCTGGAAAGTTCTTTATAAAAAAAAAAAAGAAAAAGGAGCGTCAACAGGGAGTGGGGGGGTGAGATGGAGGTGTGTGTGTGTGTGTGTGTGTGTGTGTGTGTGTGTGTGTAGGGGGGGTGGGTTATGTTGTCCCAGCATGCTCAACTGCATTTATTCTGGCATATACTTTGCATACTGTTGATCCAGATTCCTTGGCTTAGCGATAAAAGCGTCACATTGTTTTTTTCTTTGGGTCCTGACAATCAGCCCCGTTCGTCGAATGGGTTGGCGTGTCCTCGCCGGGAGATAAAAAAAACAAAAAAAAAACAACCAACCTAAAGTCCGTCATGTTGGTTTCGTCACGCTTTTACAGAATGACATCCCTCCTGTGTCGGTTTGTTTTTGTTTGTCCCTGTTATTTAGCGCGTTTCATGCTCCACCATGGCGAATGCAATTTAAGAAAGCACATACGTACAAGTTTTCCCCGATTCAAATCACATCACTGCAGGCCTCGACGTATGTTTTTTTTTTTTTTTCTAATTTCTTGAGAGGAAAATAAAAAAACCCAACTCATTGTCTTTTATTCCGATGCTTGTCTTTATCCAATCTGTGTAGGTTTTTCTGAATCCTTTGTTCGGAGGGGAAAAAAAAGCGAGCGATTTAGAGGAAAGCGCATCCTGCTAAGATCAGGTTGTTAATACCCACCCACATACTCCAATGAAACAATTTCAACAGATACTGTATTCTCCTCTCTCAGACACACACACACACACACACATACACACCCTTGCCTTATCAACTGTTTTGTTCGTCAGTGGCTGGATGATGCATCCTTTGACAAGGGATTAAATATGCAAAGAAAAATATGTAGATAAAGGAGCGCATCCTTAAGTCTGCACCTCTCATTCAATACTTCTGCCTAAGCCTTCGATATTAAGAGCCGCTCTCCCCCCACATGCTCGCATTCCCATCTCTCCTTTCATCTCGGCGTAGCGTCACTTCTCGCACACTGGGGGCGAGTAACACCATCCCATCACCTGCCTCCATTTCTTTGACACTCCCAAGAACTCCCCACAAGGCCGGGGTACTGTGCCCTTCACCGCCTCTCCCCCAGCTCAGGAAAACACCCAGCAGGACGTGGCAACCTTTCTCACCCCCGTCCAGCCTGTCCTCTCTCGGTGCCACAAAGCCATCTTCAGTATCTCTCTCTGTCTCCTACACACACACACACACACACCCCTGTCTTTCTAACTCTATTAATTGTTTATTTGTTGCAATGCACGAGGCAGAAATTAGAGTTTAATTATTTGGTCATGTGATGACCGGAGTCCAGTGAGCGGTGACAGAAAAGTCATTTCTTTAAAAACAGCCCCTGCCTTCCGATGCCCGTTGATTGTTCTATGACTAATTGGTTTTATAATTCGATAAAGGCGAAGCGAGCTGCAGAGGGAGAGGTGATAAACAAGGGGCGCAGTTTGCAGGCTTTAATTCAGATCCCTGCGAGGACTGTGCAGCCCCGAGCTGACCCGGCTTGGCGGTGATTACACCCAGCGTCGACCCGATGACACCAAAGCTGACAGCTGTGTCAGGGTTCAAGGCCGAGGCCTTGCTCGACACTGCAGCGGTGCACACTTGCCGCAACTGAGCGGATTCGCATGTGTCTCTGTGTGTGTGTGTGTGTGTGTGTGTGTGGTGTGCATCTGCGTGGGCGTTGCATTGTGTACAGTGAGCACCGCAGAACGTACGGGTGGGTGACGAGAGTGGAGACGCGTTGAGCAGGAGGGCGGCTGTTGTCTTTCGTGCATCACAGAGGGGAAAGAGAAAAAAATAGTCGTGGTGTTTGATGTTTGTCTTAGAGACCCGTTGAGGCCAATTGGCGTTGGGCCTTCCTGTCAGCAGACCTGAGGTGGAGACCACTCGCCCCGCTTCTATTTCTGTCGACTTCATGTGATTATAAAACAATTAAGCACTTAGGAGTCGACTCTCAGTTCATTACATCCCCCTTGTTCTTTCTTCCTCTCTTTTCTCCCTCCTCCCACACCGGCGCGCGGACATATGAAAACGTAGAAATCACCTTATTTCGCAAGTAATTGGAAGCTGCGCTCGCCGTACGAGGGGCTAATGGAAAACATGAAACTAATCTGATTCGTCGGATATGTTCATTACGGAATATTTAGTCTATCTGCGCGCACCTTCCGACGACAGATGAAGCGATTGTTCATGGTTCTCAGATGTCCTACGAGGGAACATTAAATAAACCCTGAACTCTGTATCGCAGTGAGCCACGGCTGCATTTTTTTGTGCAACAGTTAGTTGTGCACAGACATCAGTCATTTAAAAAAAAAAAAAAAAAAAAAAAAAAAAGCGTCACTCAAACGCACAAATACATTTCTGGGAAGACGAAGAACAAAGTTAGGCGTGCGCCGACATATCAATGACGCATTGGGCTCATAGCGACATTGACTGTGTTGGATTCTGCAGACTTTCCATATGATTTCGTTGCAGAACGGCTAATGTTTTTGTTTTAGCGGTACACATGTTGCTTCAGTTTGGAGCCCGTGACACATTTTGAAACTCACACTGACCTACAAATGCCAACGGCATCGAACAGGTTCTTTGTCCCCATCAGTCAACATCCTCCCTTTTGTGTGAATTAATCCATTATAATAAAAAAAAATAAAGAAGTGGCTGTTTACACATAAAATACCATCTCCTTCTGCATCTATTCAACGCTTTTGTTTAGACGGGAGATTGATTTCAGTTTTACCGCTTGTTTGTTTGTGGCATGGCGTCTACTGTACGCCACCCTCGTTTTCGTTTTTTTCACTGCACATGACATCTTGTCTCGCCGAGTTTCATCTGTGCACCCACACTGATGCCGGCGTGTTTTGACACGTTCCCCCCCTGACAGATTATTAAATCCTCTGCAGCCTCTAATAACACTATTATGTTTATGTGTGCGTGTGTTTTATTGTGGCAGACACTTGCAGAAAGGGCTCAAAGTCAAACCGGTGACAGCGCTTATACCCCCGTGCTGTTTGTGTTCGCTCAGACTGGATGCGCAGACTAATTTGTATTAGTAATCCAAATAATCGTATTAATGCCCATTAGAAGCATCACAAGTGGCGAGCATGAAGACATCACAACACCTACGTACAGTAAGTGATGGCGCCGGCTTCGCCTGACACTGTAAATAAAGACGCTCGCCGATGTGGAGCCAACACTGATATTCACGTTTCCCCCTTTGTGTGTTGATTATTAGTATAGACATAATATTTAATTCCTCCTGAGACGTCAACACGTGGCTTCAAAAGCAGGAGGCCAGATGTGTTCGATTTGATAAGTGTGTTATGGTGAAAACACACAGTACCTGTGGTGGATGCAGACCGCGCAGGCGAAATCTATCTGCGGCGTAATGCTCTGACTCCTGACATTTAAACACGAGGTGTCTTTGTTGCGATTTAGCAGCCAGTCTGTCATGTTTCTCGTGTCGTTTTTCATGTTTCCTTTACAAGCGCAGCCAACAGGGCACAAAATCTTGCCTGAACAATTGCACTTGTGTGCACGCAGAGCGCGCCGCGTAGTGTATCTGCCCAACACAAAGCCGCACAGGCTTGTAAAAACCCACCTTGAACAGAGCTAAATCTGCATTCAGCGCGTGATTATAACAGCACACAGCTAGTATTTTTAAACAGGCTTTCTGTATTTCAAAACCCATTTTTCCCCCTCTATTCTGTGTGATACAAAACGGTATATGTTAATTGATAATCAGCAGTGTTGATTCAGTGGTGCATTCAGTGCAAATCTGTGCCCTTCTGGATGTCAGAGGGTTTTCACAGCCATGTCGGTGCCAACCTAGCTGGCAGTGCCGGCACCTGTTGGCGGTGCCAAGGCCTGGCAGGGGTTATCGATGCTCTCTGATGGTGCCCGACAATCACAGTGGAAATGACTGCGGCTGCTTGCGTCATGCCAGATAGAAAAGAGCATTTGCCGACAATGGCTCGCTTTCACCGTCGCTCCTGTTTTCCGAACGCTGCTAACGGCGGCCAAGGAGGAAGAAAAAACAGAGAGAAAGAGAGAGAGAGGGAGAGACGAGAGCTGCAGCGAACATCGTGTAAAACATGTCAACGTGGAAAACATGTCAACGCGCAGGCTGTTGTGCGGCGATGCCGTGCAGGTCTAAGTGATGCAAAGTGATCTGCTGAGGAGAAGGTTTTGGGTGCGGGGGGGCTGCAGCCTGTCTGCACGAGTCATGTTTCCACATATCACAGTGACACCAATGATCCCGAGCAGTGGGCACGTTCTGTGGAAACAGGTAGTCAGTATTTTAAAATGATTGTTAACTAAAAACCGCAGTTGCAGGACGATTTCATCGTCTCGTTTGTGCTGATCATGTAGCAAAGAGCTCAAGATAGACTGCAACTTACAACAACACAATATGATTCATTCGTGGATTTTACTTTCATGTCTTCAGTGACTTCGTTCAGATCTCTGTCACATTTCTTTTCCCACAAGCTGAATAATATCTCACGTAGGAATGAATCGCCCAAAATATAGTAATTACCCCACAGTTTGGGTCCTTTATTCAAACACATAGTAGAGCCATTTAACCGCACTGCACACCGCAGCTGTGTTTAGTACACAGTGTTGGCAGCTCACTGAAACCCAGAGAATGGTTAAGATAAGAATTGATCACTGAATCTGTGCTGAAGCCTCTGCTCATGAACTCACACATGTCGGGGTCTTAAACTAGCAGCCTCAACAACTCTTCTATTTCCTGTTGAAAAACCACAGACGTGGGACCCTTTCAAAGCGCAGCCGCCCCCTCAAAACTTTACACCTCGCTCTAACTAGGTGTCAATATTGCAAGACATTGTTCCATCTGGGGTTGGAAAGGTGAGTTTCACATTGTATTTTTCCGTTAAAAGGCTCTGCACTGGGCCTTGCATGGTGAATTCTTAATGCAGCCTTTTTTGGACACTTCAAAATGAGAAAACTTTTGACCTCACATGGGTGGGTGGAACAATGATTTAATTTCACAACCGGGTGTTGAATGGAAGGTGTAGCTGTACACTTTCTACTACACACCGTCACTTCTTCCGTGATTGGTTCTTTGATCTGTTTCTGCTTCAGCTTTCTTTTTGGTTTTTTGGTTTTTTTAACATGACTCTAAACACCTTCATTAAATGCAAAATGATTTTCTTTATAGTTGTTCCGTGATGTCGCCGTCACCTGACCGCTGTTCCTGTCGAGCTGAGCTGAGGCGCTCACGTCTGCGGTGTTGCACTGTTTATGAAACAGCGGCTTTGTGCGAGAGGATGTACCATTACTGTATTTATGGTCTTGCACGGAGGGAGTTTATGAGCCCTGCAAAGGCTGTAAGCACGTCGTGTTATGTAGCGTCTTCACATGCACCTGACCTCCACGGTCGCCTCACTACCTCTGGCTTTGTCGTCGTGATAGGTGACACACGCTTCCTGTTTTCTGTTGGTTTCCTGTTTTTGTTCTTACACAACCTGGACAGACATGTTGTTCATTTTTGTTTGATGTGGATATTGGCCTGATGAGACTGATCATATTGTCTGGTTGTGCATGCTTTGCACACACACACACACACACACACACACACACACACACAAAGCTTAATGTTTAATGTTAATGTTTAGGTGGCCCGGTGGTGACGTTTAATGAACACTTGTTTTGATATTACTGCTTTCACCATACACACTGTTTACATGGTATCAGTATTACTATATTTAACACCTTTAAAACCCCCAGAGTGAACTTTGCCTCACAGACCCACCTCTCTGGCTCTTCAAAGGACCTAAATATGGTCGCACAGGAGCTAAATACATCTACACCTCACACCAGCAGGAAGCACGGGTGCATTTATTGTTGCCTGTGTGTCTCCACCACACATTAGTCTTGCCTTTGCTCATGAACATTCATTATTGGGCCACCTTAAGGTGAGGGGCAAACACCATATCAGGCCTTTTATTGACAATATCAACAGAGATTAGCTTGTCTGATATTTTTGCAGTTTGCTCCAGAGCAACAAAGCCCGCCAGCAGGGAAAGGTTCATGAAATAATTGCAAAATAATAACAATAGCTCTCACATCAACTTGAGAAAACCTTCCAGCTTGGCATTGTTTGCAGAGATTGTGTCGCTCTCCAGCCTCTAAACAGTCCTCCTCTCCCCTCCTTTCAGTTCTTCCACCACTTTGACAGTTCAGGGTTTTGTTGACAGTATCAACAGGGATTAGCTTGTCTAATATTTTGGTTTAATCCACTTTGACATAACCTGCTACAGAGGTGAAGTTTGTGAGATAATTGCAGAATAATACCAGGGAAAAAGCTAAAAGTTGTAGGTGGGAAATGTGTGACAGCTCTACATTTTTGGTTAATACAGATATACGTAGGGGCCAATGCACTAAATTCTTTTTTTAAAATTGTAATTTACAGAGGTTAAGCTACTTTTTTGGCATGCATCAACACAAACTGACCTTAATTATGTGCCAATAAACAGGAAAAAACACCCCTTGAGAATATGTAATTGTTTTTCTTTGTTCTGTGATGATATTATACATGTATCTATTTTATTTACAGTACAATAACTCAATATTAGGTTGAGAAATCCCCTCAACTAGACTTTAAGGGCAGCCGTGCATTGACAAACCACCGTCCAGAGATGTGGCTCTCCTCCTTTATTGTGCAGATGACTGGATCATTCCCACTTTTTAAAGCTGCCATGAATTAATTCAAGTAAATTCAGAGTTTGCAAGTTCAAGTTCAAATGAAGTAAAGATTTATTTTTATGGCATTAAACTGAGGTAGTAGTTTACCTTTTAAATAAGCGTCTTCCTTACATTATTCCTCAATGCAAATTATAAGAAATTACAAGAAGTAAGTTTATGACAAACTCTGATTATTTAAAAGAAGAAAGAGCTTTAAGAGGTGGTCTGGTTGTACCTGCAGGAATCTTAATTTTCTAAACAAACTGATGCAAATTATAGGATGATTTGATTTTAGGGGGAACACGAAAGCATCTTCTTTAAATGTGGAAAGAGCTTTTGGGGGGGTTCCCTTTAGTTTTTTGTGATGTTTGTTCATCTCAGTAATGGCTACGACTGTGTGGAGGTCAACATTTTTGACCAAATCACTTAATGTTGAATATTTTGTTAAAAAATAAATATATTTATTTGGTTGAAGGTAATAAAATAATAATAATAAATCAGGTTTCTAGTGTGTGTGCGTGTGTGTGTGTGTGTGAGCATCTGTGTGTACCCAGTAATAAATGCAGGACCGCCTCACTCTAATCAAGCTGATTAAAAATTCCTGCGCGCACAGCCGGAAATCGCACCACCGTTCTTCTCTGTTGTGTGTGTGTGTGTATGTGTATGTATAAGTGTGTGTATCTCTCTGTGTGTGTGTGTGTGCATGCGTGCGTGTTGATGTGTGTCCACTTTCTCCACTTTATTTCTCTCCGCCAGGACTTTTTCGGCCTGAGATGCGGAAGGATCATCTCTTTTACTGTTGTTGCTGTTCTTATGAGGGGATTATTTGTCAACACACACTCACGCACACACACTCACACATACGCACACACACGCGCGCGCCTCCTATCTTCTATTTTTTTTCTATTTTTTTTTTTTTTTACCCCCTCTACCACGCCATTTGAAATGAGGAGGAGAAAGGGGAAGCACAAGCAGCGGCAGCACCAGCAGCGAGGAGAGGAGAGAGGAGAGAGGAGAGGAGAGAGAGTGAGAGAGAGAGAGAGAGAGAGAGAGAGAGAGAAGGGGGGGGAGTGATGAGTCAATACAACTAATAATTTAATGGGGACAGAGAGGGAGAGACGGAGTGAGAGGGGGGAGAGACAGAGAGGGAGATAGAAAGAAAGAGGAGCTCCGTCCGGACGCCAATCCCCAACCAACAGGACACCTCCTACTATTACTACCGCCGGCAGCTCTCCTCTGCGTCCACAGCGAGCCGTATTTATCCTCGACATCGGAAAGTAAACCGCACTTTTTGACCCCCCTCTCTCCTTGTTTTATCTCGCGAACCTGTCTCGACTGTCCGCATATCGCCTCCACATCGCCTCGGTTAATATTATTTCTCTCTCTCTCTCTGTGCCTCTATCCTTATCTGTTTATCTCAGTCAGTCAGTCAGTCAGTCTCTGCCGGTAGTCACCAATTTAGCTAAACCGACCGTTTTTTTTTTCTCTCCCCTGCTTCTTTCCTCGTGCACGTTAATGTTAGTCCCCCCCCTCCTCGTGCGCAGAACAGAACGCCGCGAGCGGTTCGTTAGGTCTCGGCGGCGGTTATTATCATTACAACTGTGTCCGAGGTGCTGTGTTGGATCCTCGCGACGGCTGACTGTTACTGTGCGGCTGCCTGCCTGCCTTGCCTGCCCGCCTGAAGCCAGCCTGCCTGCCTGCCTGCCTTGCCTGCCCGCCTGCCGATGTAGCGAGCTGGATGTTGTGGTGCGAACTTCACTTGTAACCGATGGACGCGGCTAACCGCTCACCCCCGTGCTAAATGTCGCTCGCTCTAACGGTTACCGTTGCCGTTTTTTCCTCCTCCAGTTGGACGGAATTAGCTAACGTTAGGGGCTGAACACACACACACACAGACAGACACACACACACACACACACACACATAACCGCTTACCAATGTTCGCCTATCACGGTCCATCTCGACCTCGTCGTCTCTCTCACAGACCCGGGTTGTTGTTGTTTTTTCGCACCGCCTGCCAGTCCTCCGCGAAGAAGAGCAGGAGAAAGCGTCTTTTTAAACACTGATTTTTTTTTTTTTTAATTATGAAATAAAAGCTAACTGTCATGCACACGTAAAGAAAAGAAAGAGAGAGAGAGAGGTGACAACCGGGAGTTGTTTTGGGTTTTTTTTTTCTTTTCTACCCTGGCCAAACTTGAAGAAGACGCGTTTTCCAGGCGGTGTTATATGCTCCCCAGTGCTGAAGTGCTGCGTTTAAGGTTGGTCTGGACAAAAAAAATACTCTCAACTTGTCCCCCTCTTAAACTCACCCCACCTCCTTTTTTTAAGCCTAATGTGTCAAATTGAACTATTGCTCCTGCTTCTGTGTGTGTGTGTGTGTATATGTGTGTGTTTCTAAGGTCATTTAAAAATCCTGACCTGGATCCGGGTCCGGATTCCTTTTGGCCCCTTATTTGTGGGGAATTAGTTGCCTCGTTGCATGTTGTGAATGGTGGAGTTGATGATCTTTTGCGTGGGGGTGGCTGATTTTGCCCTTTTTACTCTTTTGACAACGGCATTCCAGTTCATGTTCATGTGCACAGTGCACAAACCTGCATGCAGACTCACCCATAATTGCTTTTTCCGCGGTTTTATCAATGAAAATGTCTGATATCACGATTGAGCAAACCTTTAGGTTCAAATTAAGTATGAATCATCAGCTCCGGCCTCAGTCAGTGGCTTTGTATTTGTGCACTGAGGCACCTGTGGTTAAAGCTGCCATAGAGTCTCCATCTTTCCATCCTGTCTATGTCTTCCTTGTCTTTTCTTTTATAACTTTTATCACGAGTCGGTCTAATTGAAAGTTTTCATACACTCAAAGTTGTGAACTCGCTCTGCACTTGCAGCATCTAATGATAAAGTTCACACCTGTAAATCCATGTAACTGATGGCGTGTGTGTGTGTGTGTGTGTGTGTGTGTGTGTGTGTGTGTGTGTGTGTATCTGTCACAGCAAAGTGACGTTGCGGCCTTTTCGCCTCCCTTCCCCTCTGAGCTGCGTCATGAATGTGAAGCCACACCAAGTGACTCAGAAACCGAATTACGTTAGTTTCCCCTCTCTGCGTGCGCCGCAGCAGAACCTTGTTCCTTGAACTGCACTGTATTCATTCAAGTGGAATCTCCCAGCAAATTAATGTGTTTGCACTGAAACCGGGGCTTGTTTGCCCCCTCTCGCATGGGAATCTCTAGCGGGACACCCATACATAATACATGCGTTGAAAAATGGGAACATTACAGCAGCACGAAAACGTCACCATGGCCCGAGTCGACATAACTGAAGCGAATTGACAGTTATTGCTGTAATGGGTCTGTTCTCAGAGGTTTCAATTACTTAAAGCACATTTTTGTGCTCTATAAAAATGTCCCTTCACGTCTTCACATGTCAGTGATATCAACACAAAAGATTTTGCGTTCATCGCTCCCCTCGTATCACCTTTCAGCCACTCATTCTTGTGCTTCTTTCGTGCCGCACACATATCTCCTGCGCTGACAGCTGAATCATCCCGTGTCTCTCTCCCCAGGTGATAGTGAGCAGAGGTGCTGAGAATGATGGAACATCTCAGCGAGGCGTGTTTGGGCAAGGAGAACTCTGAGCTGGTCAACAGCATGGCAGAGGCCAAGGCCCCGCCGGCCAAGCTGCCCCGGCTGGAGCAGAACGGCAGCCCCCTGGGCAGGGCCAGGCTGGGCAGCACCGGGGCCAAACTAGCCGGGGTCCCATATAAACCCACCGGCCACCTGCTGAAGACCTGCCACAAGAGAGGTAAGAGTGTGCGTGTGTTAATCAACAACAATCTGATTTAATGTTTGTAATCCAGTAAGCAGAAATGTCATGAATGTGTTGCTTTCAGCGTATCAGATTTAAAGATTGTAACATGATATTTTGTTGTTCTTTTTGAATTCTGGGAAATGGGTGTGGGGCACCTCTCGCCACCTCCAATAGTGATTAGAGGACGGATCGATCAGTTGATTGACTTTTAAAATTAATCACCAGCCATTTTTTTTCAAGCTGCACTTGCTTGTCGGGTGTGAGGATTTGTTGGTTTTCTTTGTCTCGTGTGTCAGCAAACTGAATATTTTTGATTTTTGACGAAACAAGCGATTTTGAATTTGGTTAATTGTCACGAACATTTTCACACTTTTCTGACATTTTATAGATTATTAATCAAGAACATAATCAATAAAAAATAATTGCTACTTTCAGGTCTAATTTCAGACATTACTGAGACTAAACGATAAAGTAATTCATTGAATAATTGACAAAATAATCAAGTCTGTTGCAGTGCTGGTGTGTACAACCTGGTTTTGAAACAAATATAGCCGAACTTACTTTGTGCATGAGGAAGAGAAGAATAAACGATGTAAACAGAGGAAAGCTATTTAAATGCGGTTTAAATAGCCCCCCCTCCCACACACACACACACACACACACACCACCTTCCACCCACCACTGCCACCCCCTGCATGCTCTCCAAAACTCTTAAACCTTTTTACAATGCATCTTTAGTCATCTCAGCGCACACACACACACACGCACACACACACACACACACACACACACACACACCCTGCACACACTCCCACTTATTTGCCCAGACAATAGCTAATAGAAGAGCACTGTGAGAATTATTCCTGTGTCGTGCTGCATAGCGCTGTGTCACGGCTCCTCTCTCCAACCGCAGCCCTCCTGCTCCGACATTTGTTTATTAAGGGAAACTTTCAGTCCTTTAAGAGCCATTCCTGTTTAAAGGGAGCCTTTACTTTGAGATTATGACATATCTTTTTAATATAACTGGTGTAGCGTCGTGAAAAACGCGGCGGGCAAAGCTATCCAAAACATGAACCTTTTTATGATTATGTTTTTTTTTTATTTTTTTTAGAGGGTTGGAAATGAGTTTGAAAACCTGCAGGTTTGGAGTTGTAATAGCACTTGGCAGCTCAGGCTCGTCTGTTTGTTTGTTTGGCTGGCTTGGTTTTCTTTGGGCAAGAGGGACTCAGGAACTCTTGGAATGTGGCTGTGTGAGTGTCCTCGGATGGGCCGTTTCTCTTATTTGCTCCTTTAATCTACGTGTCGCACTCCAGCAGAGAGAGCCTAATTTTTCACCTTCATCATCTCTGCTTCTCTTGGCCTCCTACGACGTTTGTTCCTCCAAACCTCCGAGTTGCCCTCCCTTCCTCTCCCCTACCCTCTCACTGTTCTTTCTGGTGTTTTTGGTTTCTTCCTGGGTAAAAGGGTAAAGCGGCCGAGGGAGGCGGGCGGTCCGCGGCGGAGGCTTCGCAGAGGGCCCACAGTGGGCATTGTGTCCGAGCCCGAAACAATATTTACCGCAGCCCTCTCTGGGCTCCCTGGAAACAAAGCCAGTATTGATCCCCCAAATGAACCTACACAGCAGTCTTTATTGTTAGATCTTTATCTATTAAAATCAGGGGAGGAGAAAAGCAGCTCTTTCAGCACATTCCCTGGCATCTGTCGGCTTATTGATTGTTTTGCCAGAGCTGTGTGCATCTTCTGGAATGCCTGGGATTGGAAAATATTAGAATGTGAATCATTTTAATCGGCAAGGACAATAAATGCACAGAAATTTGTTCAGGTGACCGTAGAGAGGAGACGTACGACATAAAAAGTACGCTAAATACCCTGAGCTGTAGGTCCTCTCCTCATCAACACTTTTACAAAATGACAATTTTCCGTTTCCGTTTTCACTCTTATCGAGTTCTCTGAAGGCCAAGTTGGCCCCCTGCCCCTTAAACTTTCTCAAATTTCAGGGATGTTATTTTAGAAAAAATGGCATATTGGTTGATATTTGCACAGTGAGTCCCTTGAACATTCAGCAGTCTTTGGACAAGGATTGCTCATTCCACCTAAAAGCAGAGCCACTGTTGACACAGACTAGTAAACCTCAGGGTGCAGAGGTGGCTCGGGATTTGAAGCGCTGCATCATGGGAAGATGATTTTGGGTTGGCAGGCAAAGGGAAAAGGCTAATGCGAGTCCAGCTCCTCGATCGAGAATTAAAAAAAGTTAAATGTTCCAAACAGAGAAGATGTTGAAGGGTTTTCGTGTTTGTTCACGCTGAGCTAAAGGTGATGATTCTCTGTATAACTTATATATTTGCTCATTAAACTTACAGAAAGCATAATGCACGCGAATATTATATCATCCTACAACCTGGAACGTGAACTTAAAAACGTGGGAAGAAATCCTCCAACAAATGAATTTTAAAAAAGCTTCTTAAACTGGGATCACGGTAGGATAAACCACCTCTGACAAACTCAGGAGAAAGATCCTGGAAATTCTATGACAAAAGAGAGAATTTGTTTTACCAAAAGAGGTAAAACAAATTCAGCTCCAGCGCCTCAGGAGTGTTTGATTACTCACGCTGATGTGAGAGTTTGGCACTGGGACAAAGAGGTGAGGGTCTAGCTGGAAATTGCCCTATAAAAGATGAAAATGCCTCTGTGCTCCAAACTTATCCTTTCGTTGATTCCCCTGCAGAACCTCTGCTCAGCAGCGATCCATTCACCAATAATCCCTTGACTCTCACCCTCAGTGTAACTTAATCATGGGCGCTAAATATTAATCTCATCCCTCTTCAAACACACATAATGCTGAAGGTCAAAGTTTGCATGTGAAGAAATGTGAACCCCCCCCCCCCACCACCACCACCACCACCCCGCGTCCATTCTTACTCGCGCCTCTGTGTCCTCAGGCAACATGCTGCCAGTGTTCTGTGTGGTCGAGCACTACGAGAATCCCATGGATTTTGACAGCAAGGAGGAGCACGCCGAGTTCGTCCTGGTGCGCAAGGACATGCTCTTCAACCAGCTCATCGAGATGGCCCTGCTGTCACTGGGCTACTCCCACAGCTCAGCGGCCCAGGCCAAAGGTAATCGCTGGTGTTTCTAATTCACTCTCGTCGTCCTCTCGTCATGTTCCTCTCTGTTCCACCGTATTTTCCCTTTTTTTTTCTTGCTTTATCTCCCTAATGCTCATTAACGTCTTCTCTACAGCGTTTTTCTGACATGCTGTTACTTCAGCATAGACACTTTATGCCTCACACACACACATGCTGCACACACTCTGGGACCATAATAGCCTACCGACAGCAGATCTGAAGCCACAGTAACACATCCTGACACTGATCCCAGACAGGAGATGCTCAAGTCTCTCAGGGGTCACACACACACACACACACTCTCATTCCCACACAGATGTGTGTCCGTACACACAAAAATGTTAACATGCGTATCCACATGCTGGGCATATAAGCAACACACACACATGCAGACTCATACTGTATATATTTATACACACATACACTCAGTGACTCAGTGGGTGGGAGGGGCAGGTGGAGAAAAGGGTCCGCTAATTGCACTTGAGCACACGCAGGCCGAGGGTGGCTGTTTCAAGGTGCCTCTTAGCATGCTCTTTTATTATAGCCTGTCCATCACACTCGCACATCCGCGCACACACACACACAAACACACACACACACTGCAGTGTGGGCACACGCTTATTTTTAAAGTAAGTCTCTGGAGAAATTCTTACATGATTATTGTGATTTCAATTACAAATAAAGTATATGAAGAGTGTTTATGGCTCCAAATGCTCCTGCAGTGGCTACACGTGCCTTTATTCATGCTGTGTGCACATGTTCCTTCTAAAAGAATATTCTCTGAGATGTAAAAATGAAATTTGTGCTGATGGCTCTTTTATGTTTTCTCTCGCCTGCCTTGTTGTGTCATTATCCCCACGTTGTATCCCCGTTGGCCCATGTTTTCATGTGTGTGTGCGTGCATGTGCGTGTTGCATCGTCCAGGTATGATTCAGGTGGGGAAGTGGAACCCCGTCCCGCTGTCATACGTGACAGACGCACCGGACGCTACGGTGGCCGACATGCTGCAGGACGTCTACCACGTTGTCACGCTCAAGATCCAGCTGCACAGGTAAGACGCACAAACGCAGACACATCCACGCACACGTGCGAGACGATTCAAAATATGTGGCGATTGCGCAACTTTTTTTTTTTTTTTCCTTTAACCTGCCTACCACCCACACAAGGGCAGCGTCATAACCTAAGACACACACAGACACGCACACTCCGGTATTGCTTTGATGCCTATTGAGGAGCAGCTTTACCTGGTAGGCTCTGATTCCAGCACTCTCACACATAACACGCATTGAATGCCCAGAGGCAGGTGCCAATCTGTCAAAGGCCTCTGCATGTTTGATACTGAGAATAGCATTATTACTCACACACAGCAGACTGACCTTTCCCGGGAAGTGGGAAAAAACCCATTTAAATATCGAAAACTTCCTTGGGTCGTGGTGCCAAATAACCAGAGACCGGTTTATTTAGTCAATTTAGTCATTAGGCGACGGGAGCACAGATACCGAAATCATCCTCGAGTCTGCGCTAACAGTTTAGCTTCTACTGTGATGAGTGATCAAGTCGATTTATCTCTTGCAGCATTTAACTGGTAAGTGATGCGCAGATAAGACTGGCATTATCGCTCTGGAGGTTGGTAAAGTGATGCGTGATAATAACGTGACAGTTTTTGAACCGAGCACTACTTTAGCTCGTTTCATGGGTAAAAAAAAAAAAAAAAAAAAAAAAAGACTGCGGTGGGCAACTGGAGACTGCTCACGGCTAAAAATGACTCTGCTGCAGATGAATACAAGGTTGTTCACCTGAAATAGTTCCATAAATAAAGCTGGCTGCACCGGCTATTTAAAGTGAAATGTATTTCTTCTGAGTCTACATCACATATTATAAAGAAGATAACGAGCTACAACCTTCTTACAGAGTCCTGCTAGCTGTCTTGTGCCATCACTCGCCATATTGTATGCTAAATGCTACTCTGTAGGTGTGAGGCTTCGCTGTATTTATACACGCAGCGAGAGCATACAAGCATTTTTAGACATGGATGCAAACCGGCTCATATGTGCTCACAGACACACACACACAAAGACGCGCGCGCACACACACAGGAGCAGCCGAGTGGCGCTGGCGTGGAGGCTGGTGCCAGCTGCTGTTCCTACTCTCTTTCTACCTCGCTCTGCCTCTTCCTTCTCTCTCCCCTCTCCTTCTGTGCCCCCCCCCCCCCCACCACCACCACCATCACCACCACCCACCTTCACCAGTGAAGCACTGTAAGTGTGTATCACTTACACACACACACACACACACACTCACTGATGTGAACACGTCCACCAGCCAGAATACAGAAGGTTGTGTTTATTTCCGGCATGCTAGCCCTGAATGCATGGATAGCTGTCTTTCTCCTCTACCCCTTTCTGTCTCTCCCTCCTTCCCTCCTCTTGTTCACTTCCTTCTCCCCAGAGGCTTTCTAGCTGCTGGAGCAGTTTAAGGTGTTCTGGAAAATCCATTGTTTGTGTGTGTGTGTGTGTTAGGCTGTGTGTTTTCTTACAAGCAGATGTTAGCCTCGACCGTTGCACGCACCCTTTTCTCTTCTACTCTCCTGTTATCTCTTTGCTCGTAACGTTTCCAGCACACCGACTGGCAGATTTATGAACAGACACACTCACACACACACACACACACACGGTGTCTCTTGCACTTGCACACTCATCACCCCTTGCTCAATCTCTCGTCTCTCTCACTGTCGACTGAGTGTCAAGGCAGGTTTAACGAAAAGTAATTCAGCGATTCGTGCAACGCGAGACACATCGAACATATGTCTTGCACACGTTTAAGCGTTTCTCCAGAGCGAACTGGGCACCCTGACTGGCGCTCAGTTCAGTTACTCCACACTCCCACCCACCACATAAATATATTTCTCATTTTCAAAACCCAGAAATCAGAGTGTTCCTCAGGTAGAGCTGAATCCCAGCAGATAACGTCAAAGCCAATCTATTTGATATATAAATCTATTTTGATTTTGCTGCATATTGTTGTCAGTATTGTTATTGTTTTGTATTTGTTTTTCCCCTTTTCTCTCTCCGCCCCACCATCCCTTCACCTCCCCCTCCCAACCGCCCCGACTGCCGCAGATATCTAGCCAGTAACACCTTAAATTGTTTCGCCGAGCACAACGAGCCAGGAAGGTAGAAGTAACACGAAATAATAGTCGCCACATGCAGCTGATGTATAATTCATGCATCAATCCAGCAGATGTGTTGTATAAAGTAATTAACTAATCAGAACAATCAGGAGAGAGAGAGAGAGAGAGAGTGAGAGGGAGAATATGAAAGAGAGAGAGAGGGAGTGAGGCAGGCAGAGAGAGAGACAGAGCAATCTCCAGATGCATCTGCTTGATGCGCCAAATGAAATCTGTCTGTCTTGGAGGGGCGCTTGCAGCAGGAAAAAAAGAGCGGGAGCCCGTGTGTGTTCAGCTCTCTTTCTCTCTGGTTTCCTCGCTCTGTCTCTACCGCTCTGTCTGCCTGATTGTTCCAGAGATTTGGCCAATTCACAAATACATATATGCGCGAATACTGTAACCTTGTTTCAAAGCTCCTCTCTGGGTGAGGTGATGTCCACCCAAAGTGTCGATTCTAAACAGAGCTCTTGACACGCGGTCATTGGTTAGTCTGCTGATAGAACCTGCGTTGACAGTTTTGATCACTAGTTTCAGCTTCTTGTTTTAGGGGATTTTGCAGATCTTTATGTGATTTATATCCTTAACCGCTGAACGTCTTTCAGGGTTTTGACTGTTGGTCGGATAAAATCAATTCTAAAGAGTCATTTTGGGCTCTGGTAAATGATCCTTTCCTGTTTCCTGACTTGAACTGAACAGGTTATTGACGTAACAAGAAAAAAAACAAACCCAAAATTAATTGATAATTAAAATCTGCACTTGATGTTTTTATACATTGATTAATAATGTAATATATTTTCACTTACCATTTTAAATCAATTGGCAGATTGAGCGAAAAGCGTTTGAATTAAATGCTGTGGGCTGAGGAGAGGTTGCGGGCCGGATGCGGCGGGAGAACGTCCCCAAGTTGCCTCAATTTGTTGTCTGGGTCAAATTTCAGATCCGCGTGATTACCCCCCCTGTTTTACAAATCAGGGGCATGTCTCACTCTTACAGTAAGATTAGATAATTTTGATATTGTGTTGCTGAATTTGCAGCTTATGTTTTATCATTCACACAAGATACAATCAGGGCTGCTGGCTTTCCTCTCTATCTCAGTCTCTTCTCCATCTGAATTGTTTCTCATGCTCTCCCCTCACCCCTCTCTCCCCCTCTCTCCATCCCTATCTACCCCTCCGTCCCCTCCTTCCCCATTTCCTCTCCCTTTCTTATTTTCCCTGTCCCGCTCCACCCTCCGCCCCCCTGTATGTCTCCTCTCTCTCTCCACAGTTGTCCTAAGCTGGAGGACCTGCCGCCCGAGCAATGGAGCCACTCTACAGTAAGAAACGCCCTCAAGGAGTTACTCAAAGACATGAATCAGAGCTCTCTGGCTAAAGAATGTCCCTTATCACAGGTGCTGAAGCCCAGTCTGCTTATTCAAAAACAATAATTAATTGAAAAATAAGAATAAAAAAGAAATAAATAAATGCCCAACCCCACCCCCCCCGATACCATACTGCACAACAAAACAAACACCCCCTGTCTCCATCACCTCCGTCTTTTATCCTTTTACTTATCAAATGCCCTGAGTTTGATCGAGTGGGAAAGAGAATCGGCATTGAAAATCCAAATCAATGCCTATTGTCGCTTGTTTGCTTTTTTTTTTTGTTTTTTTTTTTGTTGTTGTTTTGGGTTAGTTTATTTTCTACCGCCCCCGACACACGAACAAACACGCACGCACACGCAGACTTGTGTGCGACGGCAGCCAAAAGGCAGAGGTGTTGCTGAACGTATGGTTATTGTTGGGTAAACATTGGCCCGAACCCAGAACGATCTGGATTGTTTCTCCTTCTTTCTCCCGTCTAGTTAATTCTCAGCGTTTTGTGGCATCAGGCCGGAGACGTGTACGTTCGCAGGTTAGGTGTTATATTCTGTGTGTTTTTTGTTGGCTGGGACGTTGTGCAGAGAGCCCCGGTGCAGATATTGTATTAACAGGCAGTGTAGTCGGTATATCATGCAGGCAGCTCGGGAGTGAATGGAATGAAACGGCAGTATATCTCTCACAGGGGCCAATAATGTGTGTGTGTGTGTCTGAGTGTGTGTGTGTGTGTGTGTGCTCCTGTGCATGTTTGCTTGTTTGCGAAGTGTACATCAATGTACACAATGTGTATGCGTTATTTGTGTTGTGCGTATGTGTTTAGCTCCGAGCCTGTGCGTAGGTGCCTCCGGTATGAAGCCAGCTCTCCTCCCAGGCCACCGTATGGTCACCTGGAGACCCTCATTTGTGCTGCGTGTGTGTGTGTGTGCGTATGTACGTGTGTGTCAGTGTGAGCGTCTGCTCTCAGTGTGTGTGTTTGTGTGTTTAGCCGGGCATGAGCAGTGCGCTGATGATGTAAAGAGTCCCTGGGTGGCGTTCAGGCGGAGCCCAGCCCGGTCTGGTAATCACCCTGTTTACGGTCCATATGTGAAGACGGCTCAGAAGAGAGCACACGCGAGCTCGGAGGATCTAACACACAGCCACGCACGCACGCACACACTCCTCCTCAGACACACATTCGCTATTTTCACATACACACTAGTCTCAAATTAAACCGAAGATTGTTTTAGCTTTCCAGCGAGGATGAAAGAAGGTCTTGAACTGATTCTGTTTCCATCGTTCTCACACGTGTTTTAATGGACGATTTTGTCCTAAATTCAGATCTGAGCGTCGTTAAACGGCCACACGTTCAGTGACATGCAGAAAATCTCCCCAGGCGTTGTAGATTGTTGGTCGCCGCCTTCACTTCAAACACTCAACATGTTGATTCTCTGAAATTTCAGTGTAGCTTGATCCCCCTGTTTTTATTGCCTTGCATCCCTGCGAGTAGATAGATTTAAATCAGTCTTAAAACAATGCTAAGCTGCGCAAGTGAAACCGGTTTTAGCACTGGCAGAATTTTCAAGTAAGAGCATAAACATTTAGAGATTTCACATAGAAATGATATGCTTTTTATTGCTTTTGAGTCTAATCTAATCCTTGATTTTTAAAACTTCATTTGTTTTTATTAAATCTGGCCAAGGCATTGTTTTATTTATTTTGCTTTTGAAACAGACTTTAAAATACTAATCCAGCTTTATGCCACTTAAAGAGGAACTGGCAGCTTTGCTGAGATGTTAACTCATACACCGATGATCTACGTGTATCTGTACCTTCCTCGTTTAAACATGGCTGCCGTGATGGTGTTTGACATCTGTTACTCTGTGGGGTTTAATGTGGCCTGCTACACCCGCAGTGCGGTGGGTTGTTGCTCCTAAGCCCAGTCGGTTCAGTAGACTGGTTACGTTCGAAGGCTGTCCCCACGTCGCTTCGATGCACGCCCTCCCTGCCCTGTGATCAGTGATGTCGCCGCCTGCACGTAGTCTGATCAGAGAAGGTGAGAAGCCGGGAAGCTTTGGGCCCACCCACTGATGTTTCCAAGTTGACTGAAAAAAGTGAAATGAGTGGGAGGGGAAAGGGGCGTTGCAGGAGGGGACAGAAGATTGGCACCTTTTTAGGATTAGTGTTTCCTTGATATTCTGCTGCGTAATCCCAGGCCGAAAGGAGAGGTTAACACATAAGAGAATCACAGCAAGTGAGTGAAAGAGAATTAGCTCACCTCTGAACAGAGCTCTGAAGAGAGCGAGGGAGGAGGGGGCAGTGGAGCAGAGAGGGGAGGGCTGTGGGGGGTTATTTGGTGAAATGCTGCTTTTGTCCGGGGCCTTGTCAAACATTTAGTTTCATTCTTTTGTAGCGGGGAGTCATGCTTTGTGTGTTTGGCCTACAAATGGCTCGAGGAAACTGAGAGAGAGAGAGAGAGAGAGAGAGAGAGAGAGAGAATGTATTCACTCAAGCCCATTGTCACTCTGCGAGAGGAGCTGATTCTGACCTGCGCATAGGAAGCAAGTTTAAAGATTCACAGTTAACAGCTTGGAGAAGAAGCGACGCTAAAATAAAACTTCTCCTGATTCTGCCTCAATCAGCTAATCAGCCTTAGTTTTTTTTCCTGAGGTTTCTACCAAGCTTAGCAACCCCCTTGCCCATGTTCGCAGAAACTATGGCAACAAACGAGATCCCCCACCCCACCCCACTTTTCCATTGCCACCACCTCTTCTTGCCCACCCCCTGCTCACTCTCGCTGGGCGGCCCCTGATGCACCAGCTGCTGCGTTGCGTAGCAGCAAATAGTCATCAAAATGCCATCTTTGCAGGTCTTCGCCACCTCGGCTGCCATAGGCGCAACCTGGTTGCCAGTGTATGTGTGTGTGCATGCATATGTGTGTTTGCTACAATGGGGGGGAGGGAGGGGTCACCCCAGTTGAGGTGGGTACGTGCCATAATTGAGCTGTGTTAGGTGTTGGCGAGAGACGAGGCACAGTGTTGCAAATGGGATGCGCCTTCTCCCCAGCTGATTCAAGACATCAGGCTAAGTTGGAGTGTGCGCGTGTTTAATTGTGTACGTGTGTTAATCTGCACGCGTGCGTCTGTGCAACTGCGCCATGTGTGTTTGTTTGCAGGGGTTGTACTTTGTGTGTGTTTGCGTTTGCCAGTGTGTGCACCACAATCTTACGCTGGCAGCTGGGTGCCTACAGTACCTGCCTGCTGCACCGCTATTCTCCCACACACACGCAGACACACACACACACACACACACACTCTCCCCTTCTCTCTCTCTTCCTGTCTCCCATGATGGGGAGTGGAGTAGATGTTGGGGACCGATAGTAGCCCAGTGCCACTTCCTGGTCTTGCTGATAAGCTCTCTGTGCTGCAGATGGCTATCACTTAAAGGGTCCACACACATGCTCATGCGCACATACACACTGGCGTGCATACACACACACAAACACACAGTCAGCCTACCTGTTGACAAGCCCTAGCACAGCCCTCCCGCTGGCACCGCAGTGGCAGCAGAGGCTCTGGTTATCTGCTTGATTTCACTTAGTGCGTATGCGTGTGTGTGTGACAGAACAGTCGGGAGAGAGAGCGAGAATAGGTGTGTGTGTGTGTGTGTGTGTGTGTGCGTGTGCGTATTGTTTCGTTCACACATACACGCAGGGCCCCCTGTGAGAGGTAGAGTGATGTATTGAGGGAGAGGGCTGATTAATGAGGAGCGTTTATTAGAACATCTGTGTCAAAGATGGCGGAGAAAGAGGGAGCGAGAGAGATAGGGAGAAAGATGGGAAGAGAGAGAGAGAGAAAGGCACACCATCTTCTGCAGGCCTCTTGTTTGTTGCCTGGAGCAGCCTTAGCCCAGATATACTGTAAATAAAACATGTCAGGCTGGAGGAGAGGAGTTCATTATCCTGCTGACTTAAAGGAGAATTCCTCCTTTAAATTTATGGTTTTCAGAGAGATCTTTGGCTTGGGAGTTGGCTACCAGAACCAGGTTAAACTGGAATGTGGGGTTTGCTGCTCCACTAATTGTCAAAACATTGTCACGACACCAGGCATTGTAGCGTTTGCACATGATAAGGAGTAAACAGGGATTCTAATTTGAGACCACAGAAGGTTGAACTTGCGAGCTTCTTAATCCCAATGTTGTATAAATCCAAAAGACGGAGCTGCTTCATGCATAAATGTATGACCCATTAAAAGGGTAACTCCAACTTCCTAACCCTAACCTGAACTCTATCAGGGGTTTTACTGAATGATGGCTTTTCAGCGCATCTATAAAAGACTGCTTTGTTATACCATGCAAGTCCAAATGCAGACCTCTTCACCCTGCTGTTTTTCATCATGACGGCACGATGCGCCACAGTGCGCTTGGCACGAATTCACACCCATCCGCAGTCCGCAACGTGACTCTCACCTCGCCGCGTTCGACTCCCAAAAGGTAGACGGCCGAATGGGCGTGACGAAGCACGGTGACTGTACCTTGCACAAGCAGGTGTGGCGAGCATCCGCGGTGATTAGGGGTTATTAGCTGGCGTCTTTTGTGACTTCTGTTCAGATGCAACAGTAACACGTATTAGTGACCTCTTCCTCAACGTTTAATTACTGTTGTTTCCTCTTAGTTGCACCACAAGACTTGGCGTCTAGCTCAGTCATTGTCTTTAGGAACTCTAGCCCTTACAGACTTTTGTGTGATGTGATTGGGCCCCAAACGCCCAGTAGGAACGTTGTATCACATGAAGCTAAAGCAGACTAGCTTCTGCTTCAGTTCCTCCTGAGACAGATCCCTCCATGCTACAGTTTGACGACAAAACCCGCGTCTCCTCCCGCGCTTGTTTTTTTTTTTTGGTGTGTGACGGTCGTGCCGTGGTGTGTTCAGACTCTGGAGCGGAGCCATCGCACAAGGTGCACGCAGCTTTAACGGAGAGGTCAGAAGTTCAGCGTTAGAGCGACACAGCTGCCATCCTTTTACCCTCCTTTTGTGCAGAAAAGCCGGAGCCAGAGCACCAGAATCATCCTGTAGCAGTTCATTGTGCTCGCACGGCCATGCTGCTCTGCCAGAAGGTTCCCCCGCCATCCTCCAAGCGCATATATTATAAAGAAATGATAAAGATGGCATACCTGTAATTTGAAAACAGATGGTTTGGTTCTTTTGAATATTTATAACAATCAAAAACAATTTCTCCTGCACCAACCTCGCTATTCGCCCGGAGGCCGGCAAGGTGTTAAAACATTCATTTTAATGAAACTAGAAGGGAAAAAAAATATCGCCTCTTTGTTTTTCTGAGGCGAAGGAGGGCGGTTGAAGTAGACGCAGCGAGGGCAAAGAGTCGACTGTAAAGGGGGAGACGGGAGCACACGTGCGTCGGAGAACGACATGCTCAGTGCGGCCCTGGATCCGCTTGAAGTTGTTGTCTTTAACAGATTGTATAAATAAAGAGGCGCGAAATAAAAGAGGTTTATCTGTTTACATCGCCCAGCTCCCCAGATGCTGATACTCAATAAGCCGCTATCTTCTTTCTTTTCGATGGTATACATCTTTGCCGCCGCCTGCTCTTGATGTCCACAGACTCAGAACACGGCCGACCTTCTGATTTACCCACTCTGAAATGAAAACCAGACCAGTCAAACTCAACGGCATTTGATAAAAAAGATAAAGAAGATAAAAACCTGTTTGTTTTTAATTTGTTTTACCTTTTTGGAAGAGGAGATCCCAAATTTCTGCATGTCTGACACTTTTTTTTTCTTTAGTGCTGGGTTTTACCGTGTCCCTATCTTTTATTTGTTTTGACAAGCTACAGTGTTACTGCATGTTTCACAAGCTTTAATATTATGTCTGCATTTTCCACAATGAGAATCTAAAGTCTCTCTCTCGTTCTCTCTCCCTCTCAATCAATCTCTCTCTTTCAGAGTATGATTTCCTCCATTGTGAACAGCACTTACTATGCAAATGTGTCGGCGGCGAAGTGTCAGGAATTTGGGCGCTGGTATAAACATTTCAAGAAGACAAAAGATATGATGGGTAAGCAAAACGGAGGGGCGCAAAGTATGGCGCTCACACTTTTGTCTCTTTGCACACACACACACACACACACACACACACACACACACACATTAACACACATACACACCAGTCACCATCACAATATGTTCCCTAACCAGCCGTCTCTTTGTCTTCCCGCCGTTGCATGAAGCAGAAATACGTTTTTATCTTGTTATCTAATAATTCAAGATTACTCCACGCTGTTTTGCATTTGAACACAGTGTCATCTCTGATTTATCCATTATTGCTTTAACTAACACTAACGCAGGAGCCAAATTGAGGCCTCTGACTGTTTTATTTTTTGTTTGTGATGCGAGTACAACGCTCCAGTTTTCCTCGAACAAAAGGCAGCCATGATTTCAACCGGCCACCGCCTAGTCTGAAATTCAATTAGATTTTCTTATCAACCCTCTAACAACGCAGGCTTTATATTATCTCAAAAAAATCCCCTTTGACCCAGCAGGAAATGAGGTTATATGATACCAGTAGCACCCTAACAGCAGATAGAATTCCTGTGTATTTTTATGTCTTTTGATTAAGCAGAACACCGCTCTGTTGCGAGGCTCATAAGGCAGTATAATGTTAAGATATTAGCTTTAACAATCTGTTGAACAATCTTTTCTTCTTTGCCAGTGTGCTACTGCTCGCAGTGATGACAGATGAGATATTATATCAAAATGTTTTCACAGCCTCCATGCAAATAGCGTGTTGTGATCATATCTTATCTGATGTTTTTTTTTTTTTTTCTTCTGTTAAAGTGGCAACATACGCTAGGAACATTATTTACTTCAGACCTGCTGTACTTGTGTATTCTCTTGCATACTCCTACACATTTTCTGTCATAATTGTTTTCTATCTGCCTTTATTTTCCTCAAAAAACGGGGCTGCTGCAGCTGCCGGTGTGGCCTCAGCGACGCTGCCGTTCTAAATGTCATATTTCTGCTTAGCTGGAGTGGGAGAGAAATACCGTAGAAAGCTTTAACCCTGTGTTTCTTTCCTCGCAACTCTACATCGTATGCTGTGTGTGTGTGTGTGTGTGTGTGTGTGTGTGTGTGTGACTGTGTTTGCGCGTGCCCCTGCCCTGCCATCCGACTGTGTAGGCATGCGCCAACCCTCCCAGCTGGAGGGCTACCTGGGGACATGTGTCCTCCGTGAGAGCCCGCGTGCCAATGCACTAGGTATGTCGCAACATGGGCACACACACACACACACACACACAAACACACCCCTGGTTTGAACACGTTATTGACATCAGTCAGTTCCTTGGAGGCTAACCGTAACCCGTAACCATGACCACAACACGCTTTACCCAATGGGCGCTGTAACCTTTATCTAAACTTAGTGGAAAACAATCAAGATTTAACTTAAAATATAGTGCTTTACTTTGTGCGGACGCTGGATGAGTTTATGGCCCTGATGTGTCTGTGTGAACTTGGACAAAAGTCCCTAAACGTACACACACACACACACACACACACACACACACACTGATTTGTCCATCTTGTGACGAGCTACATTCCTTCCCTAATACTCAACCTTACATGCTTAATGTTAAATGACTGTGTTGCCTGAACTGCATCTCAATTAAAATCTTATTGTTGATCTTAAAACCAAATAGCAGCAAAGTCACATTATAATGAAACAGGACTTATTTATTTAATGAGCTCATACTTTGGAATTTGGAACCAGTTCTTCCTTCGCTCTCTTCATTTCAACCTGTAACAAAACTTTTAACGTGGTCCCACCTTGACACCGCGTCCCTTTTCAACTGGAATACATTAAAACACTTCTTCATTTTGACTTTAAAGCGACATAAACTGCTGAAATATTCATTTTGAAGATTTTTTTTTAAGTATCGCTCTCTCTGTGTGAGCACCAAGTCCTGATAAGAAAAAAAAACCGCCCATGTATACTGAAGCAGCGATAACATCTCGCGATGTGCTTACACACATTCATACGAGCGCCCACGTGTCATGTTAGCCAAACCTCAGACACAAAACCTTGGCACTCAAGCTTTCAGGTGCCCACCGCACGCCCGCGGCATCTCCCCCGACCTCAATATTCATGACGGTCTGCTGTACGTGGCCACAAATGCTGAAAGAAGCCAAGTTGGAGGCTGGAAGTCCGAAAGAGAGCGACGGTGGCAGTGACAGTGGGTCATCCCTTAGTGCTTTTGGCAGTGGCGTCAAATGTGACTCGGCATTTACTTCGCCGCACTGCATCCGGCGAGCAGTTTGAGCCTGAAGTCAAGGGGAATAAGTACCTGGTCGGCAGGTACTGGCAAGCTACGGTGCTGCTCCTCTGCCAGCTGAAGTGGTGTTACCGGCCTCCAGCGAATGTTGGGTCTCTTCTTTTGACGTGGCAACGCCGGGGCAGGGAAGCCAAACACGGGAGACAGAGAGAGAGTTGGGTCACTTTGTATGTCTCTCTTTCTCTCTCACACTCTCTCGCAGTCAGACACACACACACACACACACACACACATACTCCCTCCCTCCCTCAGCCCACATCCCATTCCCATTGTGTGTTTAATCCGGGGCTCTTTTGTGGCAGGATTCCACACGAGGACTCCCGCTTCTGTGGCAGCCTTTTTCTCCCAGGGCCTGCCATGCTCTTCTGTCACCCCTTCTCTTTTCAATTTGCATGGAAATGCCTCCGTGTGCCTGTGTGTTTGTGTGTCGTGAGCATGCCCCCCAGCAGTCTGTGCGAGCAGAGCATATGCACACGCACACACACATTCACATACGAGTGAATAGACACGCCATACCATCAGAGCCAGGGAATGCCAGGGATTATAGGAAGAGATGTGATTATTACCAAGATTTTTTTTTTTTTTGTTTTGTTTTTTTCCCCCCCCCCACATCATTTGTTTTCGACAAACGCTCAATAGACCCGTCTTGGCCGGGTGTTTTGTGCTTGCTGACAGTTAAGAAACAGGCAGCTCAAACACACGATTATTGTGGGTATTTTTGGAAAACATCCATGCACTTAATCTTTCATCTGCTGAAAAATTCAGCTTGTTGAAGCCCCCCCCCCCCCCTTCCCCATAACAGCAATTTACTCTTTTCACAATCTCGTTCGACGCCTTTCTGTGGGATGTGGAGGCCGCAGCACACTTCTGAGGTGCTAATGTTGCCATCCGTATGAATTCTTAAACGCTGCCCCCTCACTCACTCACTCGGCACGCAAAAAAAGCCCCAGCATATGCGAGTTCCTTAAAGAGAGGCGGAAACCTGGAAACGTTCAGCTGCTCCAAATGCTCATTCACTTCGCTGTGGGTAGCACTTTGAATGTTAAATCATTGTTTTCATCCTCTAAGCACATAATTTAAACCTGTCTTAAAATATTCCCTAGCAGCCATTATGGACTTAAAGATTCCCAAAGCAAGAGATGCCGCAAAAATCTCTAAAACGCCATTAAATGACGGCACATAGATATATATTTTTTGTCTTACAGTGTTACTGGGTTTTTTTTAATACACTCAAACAAGGCCGGTGCTCAGGTTGCTCTCCGGATCCTCCGGTGTACTCCTTCTGTCTCCGTTTGCTGCTCCCTATATTTAAATTTAGCCCGTCCTCCCCTAAAAATGTCACATTGGCCAGCTTGTGTTCCTTATTTTAGAAATTAAGGATGCAAAGAGAGAATCAGATTTATCAGCATTGCTTCTGCCTTTGTGGAGACACACACACACACACACATTAATCCTGTACCTACACACACACACTCCACTGTCCCTCCACTCCAAGATTTATTTTTTTTTCACATGATGAGGCCACGGACGTTCTGAACTTAATTTCGAAGGCATGGGTTGTGGAAGACACAGGTCAAACACAATGAAGCTCTTTTATCCGCGTTTGCATCTTTTTCTTTTTTTAACCAGTCGCCGGTTGATCAGCTGTTTCATATCCAATCAGGGAGGAAGAGGCCCGTGGAGGGTACTGGTTAGGAAAAAGACACTGAAGGCCTGTATCTTAAGCAGTCAGTGGTTTGGGTGTCTAGATATGAATATGTGCTGCCTGCAAAGATATCTTCTGTGCCCACTTTGGTCACAAACCTAAACGGAAATGTTAGCTGATAGGCTAAGAGGCTAATGTTTAATCTGACGCAGAGATGATCATTTATTTCTTCCGATCGGAGGCTGTGGCTGCGGGGACATTAAACTGATGTTCGCGACTTTGAGATCGAGTTTTGTTCAGATTCTCCAGCGTTGGTAATTCGGGTTTCTCTCGTCTACATTCCCCTCTGCTGTGTGGTGTTTGAGGCCACTTTGAATCCAGAGTTGACCCTGCGTTGTCTTTCCATCTCTGTCTTTCTCCCCTCTGCCCCCTCTTTGCTGGTCTTTCTCCATCCTCCACCAGAGATGGATGGCCTGTCCGATCTCTCACCACCCGGCTCTAACCACAACCACAACCACAACCACCTTGGCTTCTCCCAGCAGCAGCAGCCTATCCCCGGGAGCACAGCAGAGCAGACTCCTTCCTCTCCGGTGCCCCCACTGTCTCACGCGCCACCGCCACATGGAGGCCAGACTGGCGGACGGCAGCCCCAGCTTCCAGGTCTGCACCACCCGGGCCTGGTGTCCACGCCCATCAGCCCCCAGCTGGTCAACCAGCAGCTTGTGATGGCACAGATCCTCAACCAGCAGTATGCAGTGAACCGGCTGCTGGCACAGCAGTCACTCTCGCAGCAGTACCTCAACCACCCACCTGTCAGCCGCAACTCCCACAACAAGCCCCTGGAGCCACAGGTGGCCTCAAACACAGAGGTGTCCTCCGAGATTTACCAGTGGGTGAGGGACGAGCTGAAGCGGGCCGGCATCTCACAGGCTGTCTTCGCCCGCGTGGCCTTCAACAGAACCCAGGTGAGGAGGGAAAACAGATGGGGAACAATAACAGGCTCAACTTTAAAACAACAAAAACCTGCAACCGTTGTAAAGACTGAAATATTTGGCAAATCCCTTTCTCGCTACTTCTGATAGCGAGGTTGTGATGTGGCTGCAGAATATTCTCAGATTTAAACAAAACATTTCCTGATCCAGATCCAGACTGTTGCCACGGACGTCCAGTCACATTTACAGACACGTAGAAGAAACAGTCCCATGTGTGAATTAGCTTGAATTCAATTAAGCAGACTTAATTGTGACATCATGGACTCCTAGTCTGTTGCCATGGTTGCTCCTCCTCTTCAGCTCTGGTGAACGAATCGTTGCCATTTGACGTAAAGCACCGCCTCCCCTGCGCGGGAACGTCCCACCAGACACCAGATTTCAAAACCCCATATTTTGCACAGTGGCATTTATCTGGCAGTGATGGGTTCAATCAACCCTGCGTGAACTCGTTTGGCTGCAATACGACTGACTTTCATTTATTTGTAAAAGTTTGGCACTGTAGCTTTGATTCAATGCCCTGCTGTGACTCACACTGACAAAGTATTAAAATGTTTAGAGTTCAAACAGTACCCATAAAAGGGACACTTTAAATCCCTGCGAAACAGTGAATCTTTGGTAACATCACGCAGCGCCACCGAAGTCACAGGGTGTGACTAAAGTGTCCATCCAAAAATATCTTAAAGTTTCAGTTCAAAATCAAATTGCACAAAACTCTTAGTGTTTCCCCTCGCTGTCTGAGACTCCACACCGACATCTAGTTCGAGCAGGAAATATGCCGCGTTAAGGAAAACAGTTACTGAGAAGGGGCCTGGTGTTTGAATTGGTTTATTTCCACCGGTTGTGTCTCATTCACAATTCTCACTCCAGTCATCTCGCACCTCCACTGTACTTCAAGACAGCTGGCAGCCTGCCATGTGAAAGACCCAGGCTCGGTCATGGCGTGCGTTCTCTCCCTGCCAAAATATGTGGTTTCCCTTCATAGTCAGAGGCCTTATACACACACACACACACGCACACACGCTCATAAGGCAGTGATAATGTCTCAAGATGTACCGTCTGTATTAGAAGGGGGGGGGGGTGGTTTGGAAGGAGGTGACAGCAAACCTCATTACGACTCCATTTGCTTTGAAGTTGCTGCGTATGAAAATGGAAAAAAACAGAAAGTGATAAGGATCTATTAGGCTCAGAACGTACACCCCTCCCACCGCCACCCAAAAAATAAAAGTGTGCGCGTGTGTGTGTGTGTGTGTGTGTGTGTGTGTGTGTGTGTGTGTGTGGAGTCAGACACTGGTGTTTTTGTGCAGATTGGCAAGCTCCCACACAAACAGAGTCTTATCTGTGGCTGATATGAGGAATTAGCCCAATGTGCCGTTGGAGAGTTTGCCTTTGGAGGATTATTTATTAGGCGTGTGTGTGTGTGTGTGTGTGTGTGTGTGTGTGTGTGTTTCCACGTGTCTGTGTTAATAAGAGGGGGGAGGGGTGTCGAGTAGTGACATGAAGAGGGCCGCTGGTGGATCAGAGGAGGGTCTGAGGCTTTTTATTTATTTTATTTTATTTCTTTTTTTTTAAAGAGGAAACCGATCGACCAGAAAGATACACAGACCAGAGTTGATGTCAAAGAACATAAATGAGACATGCCACTAATCTGTCTTGCCTGTCTAGATGCCTCAGACGTGCATTTCAGACATCGCTGTATACATTTTAATAGCAAGATAAACGACACAGAGCACATATTTGCAGCTCTAGTCATTTCATAAGAGGACTTGCATGCTCCAAAAACATTAAATCAAAATAAAAGCATGAACATGTTTTCCCCATCACCTTGTTTTATTACCAAAATCACACCTATTGATGGTGAGAGAAGCGACGCGATGGTTTGCACAGTGTGTGGCCAAGAGCTGATGAAAAGGCCCAATCACACGTCTCTGATAATGGAGTCATCGCCGTCTCATAATGATGGAATTGAGCGCTATTGAAAAGTAAACAGAGGATACACTGATTGCCCGCCGCACAAGACTTTCATATTTCAGGCGAGTGGCTGCGGCTCTCATCCAAAGCGACATACGGCTCGTAAGAATATGTCCAAGATGTGCAGAATTACACACAACAGAGCTGCTCCGGGTTCAAAGGCCGCACGAGTTTCAGTGTAAAATCAGCCTTGTCATCCAAGAATGAACATCGATGAAGTGCTGCGAACAAAAGGAGCAGAGCTATATATTTAACTTAAAACTCAAGCTCCGCAGAGAGTCGCGAGGATGTGGGGGAGGACAGGAGAGCTTGATTACGATAATGTGATTTTACAACAACAATAATGCAAAGAAGAGAGTGACTGTGGGGAAGGCTGAGTGTGAGGGGACATAATCAGGGGACAGGGCAGAAGCCTGTGGCCCCACCTGCCTCTACAGAAACAGTGTGCCGTCTAAATGTAGTCGCTTAGAGGTGAAATTAGTTTACAGTTTAAGTGGGTATAACAGTGTCACATCTCCATTGTCATTAGAGTCTCCATTTACTGTCTTATTTAAGAATCCTCTAATGTGATCATTCCTTCTTGCTTGCCATCCCGACCCCCACCACCCAACTCTTTCCCTCCCTGTCCTCCCTGCGCTGCTCTCCTTCATTTCTCTGTCTTTCCTACCAACCGATCTAGGGCCTGCTGTCTGAGATACTGCGCAAGGAGGAGGACCCCAAAACGGCGTCCCAGTCGTTGCTGGTCAACCTGCGCGCCATGCAGAACTTCCTGCAGCTGCCGGAGGCTGAGCGCGATCGCATCTATCAGGAAGAGAGGGAGCGCAGCCTGACGGCGGCCTCGGCGATGGGCGCCGCTCCACTCATCAGCACTCCATCCAGCCGCCCTGTCCAGGTACCAGGCTTTACTCCTTCCTGTGCACGTTTTCCTGCAATATCCATGTGTCCATGTTGCCGATTAACTCACTGTTACCTTTAATGGTACTCAGACGGGCCTGGTTTAGTTGTACAAACGTTTCTCAGAGGCGGAGCCGCTCTATAGACAGAGAGTATTTCACAAACTAAGACAAATAAATCTTCATCAGGAAAAGCTTTGTTCACAGTTGTGTTAGATTTTAAGGCAGATTTATACTTCTCCATCACGCCGGTGCTGCTGTAGATGCCCACAGCACTGAGTATGATTTATGGTCTGACCAATCGATTGTTGTAGCACCACTGCAGCACTAGATGAATGTCTCATGCATTGTAACCCAGTGTTAAGCATCTATTATGCACCCTAAGTAATCATATTTACGTTCTTTCATTCAGTCTCTAAGAGAGAGCGACAGTCATGCAGAGAAAAACTGGAAACGCTTTTTTAGGTCACTCAATACAAATTTGTCTGGCGTTACTGAAAAGGAAAAGATTAGCATTTGTTAAGTGTTCTCCATTATCAGCAAACGCTGTCGGTGGCAGAAAAGACACCGACTGTTCCCCACCAGCGACTTTCCTCGTTAGATAAACTAGTTGTTGTACGCCTGTGATGCTAATTTGATTGAGTGAATATCCGTTTTTTTTGGGACATCGGGAAACGGTTTTAGTTCCAGGGCTGAGGAGGAATGTGAGAAGTAACGTTAACACTGTTCCACATTGCAGAGAAACACGAAACCTTAAGGCTTGTTGTTCATAACAGGGGAACACATAAATTAAGTCAGCAGGACCGCTAGCTGCATAGCTAACTGAGCTATCTAGCTGCAGTTAGCAGTTAAGTGCTCCTTTTTGCTTTTTTCCCACTGTGACTCTCAAGCTTTTGCAGAACTTACATGAAAGCAGTTTCCGTGCGAGCGCAGCTGTCAAGGTTTTTGTCACAGGGCCCTGGACGTATAATTAACCTTTGGTCTGTTAGTGATGATGAAAACTAGTTCCGTTTCCTCTCATAAGCTGTTTGGCCTCCCTAGAAATCATAAAGCAGTACTGCGCAGCTCAGATGTGTGGTTATATTTCTGAGGGATGCCCGTCAGCTGTGGGTGAACCTTTTTCATGTGGCTCCAAGCCAGGGCAGTAGGAATCCAGTCAGGTTACTGGCTAACTAATCAAACCACTTCTGAAAAAGATCCGCTAATGCACAAACTTATCCACGTGAGCCATTGCATAATATTTACATTTGCCAGCTCGCTCACTTGCGCTGTAACAAGTTTCATTGTTGGCTGCGCCAGCTGAGGGTCAATAAAATGACTTCTCCCCACGGAGCACTGGGACTTTCAGCACCAGCTCAGAACACTGTGCAAACGGCAGCTTGAGTCCAGGAAGCTTGCAACAAAAAAAAAAAGGGAGGCGACAAATGCTGCGTTCATTCATCGCGTAAAAACACGCGTGCGAACACATCCAGCCATGTGAACTGTTAGCTGGCTCCGTGCAAGGCATTGCTGGCATTCTGCGAATGTGTTCAGCTGTCAGGGCTGAGAGTTGCAGGTGTGAGAGCAGGTTTAAGAAGCTGAAATTTACTGTTTGTCTTTGTGGTTTTGTCATGGACTGAATCCAGACACACGTAACATGCCTCGTGACGTTAGCCAGGTTTCACAGAGGCTGCACAAAATATTACTTTTTGTCCCTTATTGGCTCTGCTGGAGTGGAAAAACTCTAAATGTTTTGTTCGGGGTTACAGAGCTGTCAGACGCGCTGCATGTACTTCCACCGCACGCTTTGTTTACGTGACGACAGCGAGCATGCATTGCAAGCACCACCCTGGCGAGCTGTTCTGTTGCACGCCTCACATTCCCGTCCATTGCATCAGGCTACAACCTGTCTGGAAACACGTGGAACAAATAGAAACCTGTTTGTTCTGTCAACGTGCGCTCTGGAGAACATACGTTACATTCGCCCTGCATGTAGATGAGTTCTGCACCGCCCTCGCCACGCAGGTGAGAATGGTTCACAAATGACGGATAATTTTTTGTGCTAATTTTGACCTTTTACCATGCATTAGGTGGCATTAACAGCCCCCCCGTTTTCAAAATAAAAGCTCACTGAGTGATGACGAGCTCCGTTAAAGATCAGACACCGTACACTCAGTCCCCGTCTCGAAATCGCTGCGTACCGCTGCACGACTTCGTACCCTCGCCGGCAAAATCAGCGTCCCTCATTTGAAAAGCATGTGGCAACTTTCTACCACTTAAGCCCATTTGAAGTGCGGTCAGCTGCGTCTGGGAGGTGAGAGCGGCAGACAAAGGCCTCCTCTGTCCCGTCCCCGGTGAAGATTTGGCGCTCATTTAGGTGAGGGGGGGGGGGGGAAAGACGAGGACAAGGCCCACGCATCTCCAAAATGGAGCTTCCTCCTGAAGCGGCCCAGCGTGAGGGCAGTTTCTGTCTTTTCAAAGCTAAAGAGAAAGAGCGGCATTCTGAGGCAGCGGTGCTGAACTTTAGCAGTTCACAGCTCATCTTTACAGTCACAGGACAGAGATTCAGAGAATGGACCTTTACACAGGAACGGGGGGGGGGGTGTTTTGCTTGGCTTAACATTGCTCTGTTAATGTTTTTATTAACATCCCAGAAGTAGAGGTAGGGATTTTGATTTTTTTTTTTTTTCAATAATCACATCAGGTGAATTAGAATGAATGTACTGAGGGCCTTTTTTAGCACATCTGAGACCAGCTTACAGAGCGGTAGAGATGCATAACAGCACAGCATAAACACAATGACTGCTACGCGGCATGCAGTCGGTAACTATTCAGACGTGACCCAAACCTCAAAGTCTCTGGTTTGTGTTTTTTTTTTTTTATTTTCACATCACTCACAACACTGTTGGCACATCAATAGAATATCTTAAGGCATAATATACTTCACCTGTATGACTTAAACCCATTGACATTTATCATGTAGACCTGTTCCTACACAAGGCAATTCTCACACACACACACACGCGCGTTTGCACACTCATACACCTGGCCATCTGCCAGCCTCTCCTATGGAGCAATGCGGTGTGAATTCAAGCACATAAATCAGCCGGGGTGGCAATTGAGCCAGAGACAGAGGAGGGTTTTTATTGGGCTCATAAAAACAGATGCAGAGGTATGTTTCTCTCACGTGTGCCGATGGGTCGGCTCGACTCCCCCCCCAAAGCCAGTTAGCGCACGTCCCGGCCTTAACAATTAGCTTGACATGGTAACCTACCGCTCAGACTGACAAGCCCACGTCGAGCCGCCGTTTAAAAAAAAAAAAAAAAAAAAAAAAAAAAAAAAAAGACAACTAGATGAAAGGCCCAGAAATGCTCCGACATTCCAGTTTCACCACAAATGTGAGGATTATATGATTGTTTTTAAGACATAAAGGAGCTCGTATGAGGCGTCTAGACTAATACTTTAGTATATATGGTTCTCTTTTTTTTAATTTAACCCAGACTGTATCATGAGTTAGTAGCTGTTGGCGTCATTATGGTTTATTTGAATGCCATGTGCTTGTACTCATACCCAACCCTGTGGATGGCTGCTTTCAAAAGGGCTCGTATGGAATGATTCATATGCTAATGGTCCTTGGGTAATGCTTTTATTAGGATACTTGTTACCTTGTCAAAGGATTTTTGTCAAGATGCAACAAGCCGCTGAATGAAGATGATTTGATTTCACTTGACTTGCATTTATTTTTTAATCACCAGCTTGACATAAGAATAATAACATTTCATACAACACATTTAAGTGTTTTTGCGCAAAGTATCGCTGGAGCCGTGTGTGGGTGTAATCTACACTCCAGTGTGTGTGTGTGTGTGTGTGCGTGTGTTTAGCCAGATTACCCTTTTCTATTTTTCCTCATGTGAGCCTGAACAAGTGCTGTTGTGTTGTGTTCCCGACACTGCAGCCCCGGAGGGAAGACTGCAACAGCGTAAGGCCAGAGGACTGGAATCCCCGAATCCCTGTGGGCATTTCCCCTGTGAGCAAATAACTCCACCCACCTCACCTCTCCACCTCCACCAGCAAGCAATCCAAATAGACACATTCTCATAGACAATGCAGACGTTGGAGCCTATTATCACATCCAGTTCATTGTTGTTTTGGTCTGTTTGTGAAGCAGGAGGAGCAACATGTGAATCTAGCTTCACTATGAAGATCAGTGGGACATTTTAAAAATTGTTTTACACCATTATAAAGCTTAATAACTCAGTTAGGGTCAAATAGAGCCTTTGTTGTTCATGTTTTAGGCTTAGCTGGTATGAAAGGAATAGGAAAATAAAATCTTTATTAGTTACAAAACTTGAAGAGTTTCAAAGTATTTAGTTTTAGTTTTAAATGACAAATGTGGATGACTTTGAGTAGGATTTAACTCCCCGCGTCTCCATCCTTTCGAATCAGGTGAAACCGTCGCCTCTGCCCAGCGAGTGGAACGGCAAAACAGAGAGCTCCATCCTCAACATCAACTCCACCATCTACGATGAGATCCAGCAGGAGATGAAGAGGGCCAAAGTTTCCCAGGCGCTGTTCGCGAAGGTGGCCGCGTCCAAGAGCCAGGTACTGGCACACACACACACACACACACACACACACACTACACTGCACTGAACCAGAGAACGGTTTGCTGCAAGACAAAGCTCTGAAGACAACACATCAACCTTATGTGGAGTCGTCTTTTGGCATTCTCTTCCTTTCTTTATTTACTTTTATTTACTACTATTTAAGGAAAGAAAACATCTTTTTTTATTTATGTGAAAAGCTTAGCATATTGTCAAACAGGGATTTCCCTCACTGTCAGAGAAGCAGAATAATGTAGAAATGCTGTTAATCAAGGTGCTGGCCATAAATCCAAACCTGAATTTCTACACGTGCAGATATACTCAGTCAAACTGCCCGCACACACACACACACACACACACACACACACACACATGCTCAAGCACACACACATTAAGCATGCACATGCATAAGTGTAGACGCATGGCCGATGGGTGCCTTGCAGAAAAATAAAAAGCAAGAGAAGATTTATCCTTCAGCTTTGAGACGGTCCTGTCGATGTCCGAGTAAGACCCTGAGCTGAGGAGCGTCTAGTGCACCTGCACTCTTAATATACAACATTAGCACACACACACACACACACACACACACGTGTATCAGTCTAATCAGAAACATTACAAATATTTAAAGCTTGATGCTCATGCCATCATACAGCTAAAGGCAAAGAAAGAGAAATCCCTGCAACCCCAATGAAACTTGCCCCAGTGCCTCGCTGCGATGATTTATCGACGTAATGACACATGTCTTCTTTATTGTGGGTTTGGAGTTTAGCAGTCGACACTGTTTCAACACCAAACAAACCTGTTTATATTAGCTCCCCTCGCTAAGACGATGGGGCCCCAGTTATCTTCTCCCAGAGAGCAGCGCGCTCACACAATGCAAGCTTGTGTGTGTTGGAAACACAGCACCAGTTTAACTCTTTATTAAAAGTAATTTTAAAAATGTAGCACTAAGGACTTATTATTAAAGGTTTTCACGTGTCTGTCGGAGGCAGAGTTGGAAAGATTTCCACAATTGTGCTTGATGAAGAAGATGGGGGGGGAATAGATCACCAAGGGCGGAATAATCTGGAAATATCTGCAAAGGCTTTATTTTTTTCTTGCTGATTAGGATGATTATACCCCCAGATAGCTTTGTTTTACCAAATTGCAGTTTGATGCACAAACCACTGTTTTTGTTAAGGAGTTCAAAGACTCCTTGGAAGGATGGAGAAAGAGAAAGGGGGAGAGCGAGGCGGTCGCGGTATTAACTCGCACATGTCTCTCTCTTCTCAAATGAAGGTTTGTCTGGGAACAGGTTTCCACCCTGCCTTCTCCACCTCACTCGCGTCTCTCTGTCTTGCCCCTCTACCTCTTTCGTTCCCCCGATTTCTGCCTCTCTTTCACGTTCCATTCATGGCAGGCGGTTGTGAATGTGAATTGAGCAGCAGATAAGAAGTGTGCTAATTATGCCTGTGAAAGGGGGCCTGGGAGAGCACTTATCTCTGGCTCCATCTCGTAATGGGCGCTCCCCGGGCAGCTGGTCTCCCCCCTTACTACCCAGCCTGCATTGCCACAGCTACCGGCACCGCCAGGCCAGGCCTGCTCCGCCCCATCAGGACCCCTGAACCCAGAAAATCAGCGACCAGCAGCCAGTTTTCTGTCCAAAAAAAATCATTTTTATTTATTTTTTTCATTAAAGTGGAAATAAATTGGAGTATAACTTATTTAGTTCAGTCAGTCACATTTCCCATGATTCAACTCAGTCCAGCAATATGGGTGGAAATGTTTTTCCAAACCTACAATAAAGAGCCTTAGCACTGCTGTGTTACAGTTTGTGGACAGCAGTAGAGCTGCAACAATTAGCAGTCAATTAATTCATTTGCGGATAAACAAAAAGCTAAGAGGAGGTTTGGGTTGATCGGCCGATAATCGATGGGATTATTGGTAGATCGGTGAATGATGAGTGTTTGTTGCGGCCTCAGACAGCAGCAGTTTGTTCTGCTTCACACTGAAATATCACACGCGATATAACGGTCTCATGTAGGTGAGGTGATGCCGCTTTTATGGTGCAGATGGTGTACGGTAAAGATGTCACCCCCACTTCCAGTTTATTTAATCTCTTCCAGGAAGTGACGGAGAATTTTTTGCTGCGAGGGAAATTTTCAGGAGCATTAGCGGGTGTCGAGTACACCGGTGTCAGTTGTTCACGAGCTCGTGTAAGCCTGGGAACAACAGCAAAATGTTTATTTAAATGACAACAGCTTAAGTCCAGCGAGGTTTGCAGCCTTGCAGGAACAAAATAACCACTACCCAAGCCTTGGGTAGAGCGCCATGCCAGCAGAGACTGCCTGCACCGAGGCTGGGAGGCGCATTCGGGATATGGTTGGTGATGAGGATGGAGGATGGGCTGGACTGGCACGATGCCCATATGGGGTCCAGGGAAATAATCGTGGGGGGAGGGTGGAGAAGAGGCCTCATCACGGAGCCTGGCACTGTCCTGTCAGCTCGGTGTGCGGTTCAACCTCTTCGGCTCGGCTTAGGATTTCCCAGCATGCTTACGCAAGCGCGTGATCAGGTGACCAGCAGCTGTTGGTATCAGTCCCTCATATGTGGATTTTTTTTTTTTTTTTTTTTTTTAGCATATTTGCCTCAATCACAAAGAGACAGATGATACAATGAGAAGAAGAGCGACAGATCTGAAAAGAGAAGCGATGCGGAGCTGAAGGAGGTCGTAGTCGGCAGTTGCATTGTGGGTAGAAAAGCAGTAAACAGGACTGAACTGATTACTGGGCTGTATATACTGCACATAGCTGAGTGTATCTGTGCTTTTCTGCGCATCAGATCCTGGTTCCTGTGCAGGCACATTTAAATGTTTGCGTCTGTTGGTGTGTGTGTGTGTGTGTTTGTGTGTGTGTGTTTGCGGGGGGTTTCTGGAAAGCAGCCATCCTGTCCTCTCTTAGGGCTCGTAACCACAGCAGGCCTCAGCCACCCTTTAGCTGCCCCTCCTCTCTCACATATTCAATGTTGCATTTCAATCACTCTTTTACTGCCACATATTCAGCGTAGTAACTATAGAGCAGTGAATCTAACCCAAGCCATATTACTTTATCAGATTAATGGCTGCCATTCACTTCCAGTCTGGGCATAAGTATTTTTTTAAGTAATCCAATGCAGCACTTCTGATTTACTAGGACAGATATTACATATACTCTTTGACAAAAACCAGGATCATTATTCACGATCCATTCTTCAGTGATTCAAACCAGCTCCAAGAGCGCTGCGTTTCGATTTAGCTCGAGGAGATGTCAGACTTCGAGAAAACATCTGCACGCTATTGGTCCAAATCCAGCAACTGCCCTGCCAGAAGTGGCGATGTTCGCCAAACGGCCCATTTCATTTTCGCCTGCAGAAGCACAAGCTACGATCTGGGTAGCCTGGAGTTGATGTCAACATTATTAACTGGCTCAGTCGGGCTAGAGCGCTATCTTCAAGCTACCACGCTTTGTTTTCATTCAGGCTAACACGGGAGGCTTGCTGTGTTGGCTAGCCTGGCAGAGGGGGCGGCTAATGTTCAGCTGAGCGATGGGAGGTTAGCTCTGGGTTGGGTGGAGCGGGCTGGGGGCATTCCTTTGACACGACTTTTATGTCTAAACATCCCCGACACTTCCTGAGAGGAATTGCGCAACGGATGGAATCAGAGTCCCTGCTGTCATGAAACAAGCACCCTGGGAGCCCTGCTTACCGTGGGGCTCAAAGCCCTCCGACTCCTCAATGACCAGAAGAGTACAGAACGCAGTCACTGCCACCAACACCGCCCTCTCTCCCCATCGCTCTTTCTCTCTCTGCCTCTCTCTCACTCGCTCATTCTCCCCTGGAAGAGGCTACGCTAATTAGCCAGGCTCTAATGAGACAGAATGGCACTGATCTGGTCCGCCGCTGTGCCACCGGGGGGGCCGGGCAGGGGGGCTGGGAGAGGGAAGAGCGAGGGGGGGAGGTTGGTGTATGCCATCTGTCACCCTGCACCCGCCTGGCACGGCAGTCCCTGGAGTGGAGGGGTGGGTGATGGGGGGGGTGATGGTGGTGGTGGTGGTGGGAGGGTGAGTGCCTTGTTGGTCTGGAGAGGTGGGGGCGTGGGTGGAGGTAGGTTGGGGGGGGGGGGCAGTGATATGAGTAGGAAGGGAGGGTGACAGAATAACTGGAACTGCTTCCTTCATGTTTAGAAAATGACTAATTTCCTGTCAGGGGTGGAATCTGCTTAGTGGTCGTACATGTTTCATGGAGGCTCCAACGCTTTTCTGAGCTTTAATCTCCCATATTTGGCACATGACCCACCCAACCAGACCAGACCCACAGCACACACACACACACGCACGCGCGCACCACTTCTATCACTCGGCTTCATCCAATGGCTGCTTTACAAGAGGGGCAGATGGCTGACCTTTTGGGTGTCTGTTTCTAGATTGTGGCCGTTCAGAGGTTTGTCTGTTACTGAGAAGCCACTCGGGGTCAGTGTGTTAGAAGTCATGTTTTGCATGAGAACTTGTGCACAAATGGCTTCAAATGACATCCCGGGACGGTGGACCGGACACAGTGACAATGTTATCAGATGCTTTTTAATATCAGGAGTTGCTGTGAGCTCCGCTTTTCACGAGTTGCAGTTTAACAGGGCAGGCATGGAGACGTCTTCATTTTGTGTTTGTGGATTCACAGTCCTCCACACCTCTCTCTCCCTCAAATTAGGCAGATCAGAGCAAGCATATCACAACCCCTAGGGATCTAAAAGGGCCGTGACTGTTTATTAATTGATTTATTTATTTATCTCCTGTGCCTGCTTGGTTATTAGGTTGCCATGGGAAACAGGCTAGGCCAGATCCTCTCTATTATTAAAGACACAATTTCTTGAACTGGAGACCCAGCTGTCTGAATAATTAATTTAGCGAATGAATTATCTTACAAACGGTAAGTCTTCCCCTCCCTCTGAAATGAGCCTTTCTCTTATTGTTTAATGGACAGTGGAATTCCCACCAGCCTGTTTTCTCTCCACTGCCTGTTTCATCGAACCCTCCTCCCCTTAGCAGGAGCCCGGGGTCTCACTGAGCATGCCCAGAGCACTTTGTGTCTCTCCTGCCATCTCTCTCACTTACGCCTTACATGCCACCTCTCACCCCATCTGTCTCCAATTGCACAACCCACTCCCTCCGCCTCGCCTGCCTCCTACCCTGCAGTCCAAACTAGGAATCTGCCCCAACTCCAAATGATCTCTTCGTCATCACCTCTGATACGTTATTACATGACGAATGTTTACGACAGCGGGGCCGGTGTTAACCTGTTAGTCAGTAAACTGAACTAGCTCCTCTCTGTTAGTTCACTCACGCTCTGTAGGTCAAGACCTAACCAGTGCCTGTCCTACTAGCCTCATACTCAGCCATACTCATCCTTCCCCGTTGCTAGCTTGTTAGCAAACGCTACCCTTGTCCCAGTGACAGGCACAGCATTTTGTTAGCTTTCTTTGCTACAAATATTCGCGAGCTAACCCTCTCCCACTGTCTCCACTTCTCCTGACAGACCACACAGGGCTTGTTCTGAGGCCCATTCTCGCTAATCTGATCAGGCAGGCAAATACGCCGGGAAAAGCGCTTTAATGATCCCCCTAATTACCTCAAGTCAATACCAACTGTATTATTAGACTCGGGGAAAATATTCCATTAGGGTGCCCCCCGTGGGAGTCCCCCCTGTGCGCGCTGATGTCACGCGCTGCGCGCCCCCTACGCTTGTAATTAATTTTATTTACACACTCAGGAATGCACAAGGTCGCACCTGCAGCCCGGAGCCGCCCGACTCGGCCCGCCTAATCAGATCTGTCATAATTATCATTCTGCATGCTTCTGACACACGCCGGGAAATATTTCAATTTAACTACAGCCACTAGCTCCGGCAGATGCAGTCTGAGAGAGAGAGAGAGAGGGAGAGAGGGAGAGGCGGAAAGTGAGGGAGAGTGTCTGTGAGTGTGAGTGTGTGTGTGTGTGGACACAGGAGTGTGTGTGACTGAGTGAGGGGGAATTGCATGGGGAGATATTAGGACCTATCCAAGTACTCATGCTGGTGCTTGTGTGCACTTGGTTTTGCTAGCATTATTTGCTTTCTCTGTCTTTCACACTCTCCTCTCCGTGTCCTTCCCCTCTCTCTCTCTCTCTTTAAGGGAGCTTTCCATCCTCATCTCTCTGTCTGCACCATATTCTCCAGTCTCTATTTTTACAGTATACTGCATAAATATAGCCTGAAGGAGGGCATATAAGTTGCCACAGACAGAGAGACGTTTGAGATTTTGCGTTTACTTTGTTGCCACTTGTGTCAATATTCTATTTTTAAGTCGAAGACGAAGTTGAACGCAGCCATAGCACCAAGCAAACAACTGCACAGGCAGACTTCTGTTTCCGAGCGTTTTTGGGGAGGAAAATTTGTTCACTTTCATTAGTATCTGAAGCAAACTTGTTGGCCAATTAAGAACACTTATTCAGCTGACATAGACAATTTGCAGGTTCTCCGCTATTTCAATCCCTAATTCAATAAGATCAGTCATGATTTATCAGCTTAATTATGCTTTGATATTAGCAATTAAACCCAAGCTTTGAATTAAATCTCAATCAAGCTCTTTTAATTGATGGAATCAGACTCCATGTAGGTGCTTTCTGTGTTTGTAATGTTGCTGCCGTCGTTGTTTATCTCCAGTTCATCTTCGCTGTGTTTGTTGTCTTCTGTGCATTCATCCTCCATCTGCCTCGGCAGTATTGAACAGAAAAGATTATAAACAAGAGGTAAATTTGTGGTGGGAGAACAGTGTTTGAACATTCAGTGTGCTGTGCAGACAGTGCTGGTACCCAAATATCAGCCCACCACCAGGCTAAACTAGATTATGGTGCAATTTCAACAATACTAATATTTGATACAAAGAGGCACATGTACTGTAGCATCATCAGTGACTAGATTTTCAGCCATTTTGTACACATAAACAATCTGAAGTGCTTTCACGGACAAAGGCAACACAATTTTACTAGCACGGGATATCGACTGATATTTAAAGTGAATTTTTAAGCGCTTATGAGATAAAACCTGCTACCTGCAAATGTTTTGTTAGCACTGTGGGCAAATAGAGGACATTTTAAAACATATTTTTTTGCAGACAGTCACATTAGATTCGCTCTCGTCTCTTTTGAGCAAGGCGCTCAGGCTGCTGAGAGTCCAGCACGTGTAGGCTGGGGTCTGCACCGGGGAACTCCCAGGTTATATTAATTGTTGCTGTTATGTGCAGCTGTGTGTTCAAGAACAACTTTGCAGGGAGAAAAAAAAAAAAAAAAAGAACAAAACGTGCAGTAAAACAAAAAAAAGAAAAACACTGTAACCACACAGATGTTTAATGTGCTCCATTTTAGATGGACTGGTCATTTGCCTTTGGCTATTCTTTATGCTCCATCTGCCTCTATTTGGTTGCTCGAAAATTCCCTGCGCACTTTATTGGTTCGGCGGCCATGACGTAAACTGCCACACAGAACTGGTCGGTATTGTTTCTGGGAGCAAGTGCTGACACAGAGAGGGCCATTTCCTGCATAGTCATGCCTCGCCTCCACAATGTGTGTCGTGTTAGCTGTCAGTCTGTTATTGTTGTCAACTCGCTTATTGTATCTGGAGAGGTCGCGACCCCTCTTCAGAAAACGTTCACTGTTTGGCTAAGACTTCTCCATGTCGCAGCTCAAATAGAGATTAATTGTTTGGCATGTATGATTCAGACTGGCAAATTTCGCTCCTAAAGCCCAGCCACTGACATCCTCACAAAAGAGGATAGTGACACAATCTGGCAACCGCAATCTGGAAAGCATCCACTCTGACAAGACATCAGAGTCACATCAACGTGACTTAATAACAAAAAAAAGATTTTTTTTGAAGTTTCAAATGATTTAGATGACTCTGTTTTTAATCCTCAGTAGGTTTCCTTAAGAGAGAAGCGGCTTATGCACACGAGAACTAGAAATTTCATCATCTATTACCGCGGTCGCAGATCCAACCATCCTTAGGGCCTATGTGTCATTTCGGAAAGATGTCCGTTTGATCCATCTGTTTTGTAGCATGCCTCCTTATGAATGCTCAAGACCAGCGTGTGAATTGGAGTCAGATGGCGAGGTTATGAAAAATGATGCCGGGGTAAATAAAGATGTGGGTTAACAATAAATTCAATTCTTTGATCACCATATGGCGAGCAGACTTGGATGTGGTGTAAACAAAGTGGTATATTTTTAGAAATACATTTCCTTCATGTATAACTGTTTTCCTTTCCTCTACGACCGCTTGTGTGGTTGACCAGTATGAGCGAGCGATGGTGGACGGTGGATGTTTCTGCACTGAGCTCAGCGCAGACATAGTCCTGCTCAGAAGCGTAACTACGCACCAAGACACGGAGACCACATTATAAACATGCTTCAGCTTGGAGCGTTTCGATAAAAGGCTCCCTAATCTTCTTTTCACAAACAAGTATTTTGTAATTTTGCAAAGCCACTAACGTTGCAAACCTTCCCCTCACCGCGCTCTCAGTGAATGAAAGAATGCAAACACGATTACTTTGGGTATATAATAAATGCGCAGTTCGGTAATCTTCGAGACAAATTTGTACGTTGGGATCTCGCTAGCAGTCATTTTTGGTGCAAACCTTGCCCTCGCAAAGATCATCTCCCTATCGCGGAGTCGATAAAAGAATATAAACGTGATTACCTAGGGTATATAATGAATGCACGACATAACCATGATTATTCATCTAGTGTTGCAGCGGTGCGATGATAATCAATGCTTTAAATCCTACGTTGAACCATAAACGAATTCCTACGCCTTAAGCGTTGATGGTGGGACCACCAGAACACCTCAGCAGAGGAGCAGGCATTTAGATTAACACTTGTCCCTCCATCAAAGGACTAAATAGACTTGTGTGTAGGGGAAGTTGGGGCCTATGTTAACCTGACCCATTATCTGATGACACAAATGGCACCAAACCAAAGTTATTAGTTCACTCCAGTGCTCACGTTACCCCTGCAACATACAGCGTGTAAAGAAAAGCTAAAGAAGAAATCGAATAAAGGCGCTAATAGACAAGTAAATAGGACTTTGTGGTTTTGTGGTTACCCTGTGAGCAGTGTACAATGAGGTTTTATTTCTTTTTTGGCACATCACCGCTGTCCTTCCAGTTGCTGTTGTAGTTCAAATAAGGCCACTGACCCCATTTCCATTGCCCCGTCTTCCTCGCGGTATGCCAAAGATTATTTGTACAGTCACTCAGAGCTGTTCTATTTGCATATAAAGACTTATTCACCCCCGTTCAAGAAAAAAAAAAAAAAAAAATCTGGCCCCGGATTGTGCAGTCAATTATTGCTTATTGTTGCGGGAGATTCACATATGCCCGAGCATCAGGAACGTTTCAGCACTCCACTGTCTTCGGCAGATGGGCGTGCACCAATGGCGTCATGTTTTTACAACACAGCACACGTTACCTTGCGCGGCGAACGCGCACATGCAGCCGCCGGTTCGGCTTGCCCAGGGAGGAGAAACATGTTATCGGCTGCATTTATCTGCGTAGTGTTGTCTGCCAGCGCTGGGCCTGTGCCAGGTTCAAGGAGGAGGAAAGACAATAATGCATTGTCTTCCCCCTACTTTTAGCTCTCTCTCTTGTTCAGACACAGAAGAGGTTTGTCTGGCTGCCTCCCGAAACAGTCCTGTCCTCCAACCAGCCAGCCACAACAATGGCCGCAATCATTTCTTCATCTGTGATTTTTTTTTTTTTTTTTTTTTTTTTTTTGATGTGTCATCTCGGCCTCTTTTAGTCCAAATGGTCTCAGTCCAAATGGTACTAGATACACTCATATTGTCTGTTTCTGTGGCTGAAACTGAGGCAGTGTTTCTGGTCACGCAGCCGATCTGAGGAAGGAGGGGCGGAAAAAAGAAAACTCAAATGGTAAATTGATGGACATCTGCTGGCTTATTTTATTTATTTATTTCTGCAGTGGCCGAGGTCAGCATGATGGGGCTGATAACAAGCAAATGAGATTAGAGGGAAGGTGTTGGCCAGGCCGTGTGACAGACCTTTCTGTCTGTCTGCCTGCCTGTCCCTGTCTCACAGCAAAGCCAGTAGTTCATTCCTGTCTGCCCGAGCGTCCGTGTTGGGGGCGTTTGCAGTGGTACTTGGGTGGCGGTGGTGGTGAATGGGTGGGTAGGTTGGGGCGGTGAATACCACGCTGTTCTCTGACAGAGCAGGCCTATGCTCTTATTGGCAGCTTGTGACTGCAGCACTCACATACACGGTGTGCCGCGTTGCATAGCTGGGTGAATCTCACGCATGAATTCAACTATTGTGTTGCAAGGAAAATATTTTTATCAGAACACCCGGTTGCTATTTATACCGGGACTCCACAATAGCCTGCTGAAGAGTTTATTACCCTTTTAATTTGGCACCTTATGACCCCAGAGCCCCATGAGCCTCTGGTCAGATCCATGTCTGCTGTAAAACAAGAAAAGGCTGGTGGTTCTTGATTGCCAGTCCCGTTGTTTGAAACTAATTAATAATTAAGCAACGATGACCTAGAGGCAGCGGATTATTGTGCAATATTGTCGCAGGTGTGTGCCAACATAGCAAGATAATCCTATGCCTGTCAGTGCTTATTGCTTCGATGAACCTGTTTGCAGCATCTGCGAGTTCTGCTGAGAGACGTATTTAGCATCAAAATAAACTGGCTTTCTAGTTCACTACGCGCTGGTGTCCAATCTTGGGAAAATGCGATGGTTTACTTTAGTTTTCTGAGGACGTCACACTGCGATCGGCCAACGTAAACAACCCTTTGTCGGAAACAAGCTCCAAATGATTTATGATCGTCACCATTGTGCTTGCAGGTCTGTTAAGAGCTGTAGGATGGTTTTCTACTAAGTGTACAGTCACTGAATGTCATGCACGGCAGATAGTCCTTTATGATTTGCAAAATAATTATTTTCTGATTATTGTGCCACCCCCACGTTAGAAGTATCTGAATCCCATCCGATAATTTTAATAAACCTTTTCTAAATTATGGCTTTAATTATTTTTAGCAGCATTTAATCTGCTGGTCATTTTTCGATGTATCCATTAATTATTTTATATTATTTGTACGTCAGAAAGTTGGGAAAAATCAGCAGTCAGTCATTTTCATCATGATTTAATTTGCTGATTATTTGACGCGACTGATTGCTCAATGTTTTTATATAAATCCGACCGTAACGTCCTAAATCTCGAGCTGACATTTTGAAATTTGCTCATTTTGTTTGCACCAGCAGTCGGAAATTTTAAAAAAAACCCCATTTACACTGACTTAAAATCTGAAAAAACAACTGATGTCTCATTAATGAGAATCTTTAACCAACGGATTCCAATTTTAGACCAAACAGGACAAATTTAGAGGGAAAAATAAGTAAATATTCAAGTAAAATGGACTCACAACAGCTTCTGAAGATTTTACAGCTGACGTGTTAGCAAACCGAAACACGAATCTCCTGACCAGCATAAATCTGTTGCTCTCTTCTCAGCCACACAAACAGCCGTCTGCCGGGCTAGCCGCTTCGTCTGACGTGATTTTCTGGAAATGTCTGGCTGTGGTTTTGTTGCGTAGCGAGGGTGGGTGAGAGGTGTGAGACTGAACCACCAACCGTTTTTATGGAGGAACAAGAAAAAGAAAGCGTCTGCAGTATAGGTGATCTCATGAGTGACAGCCTACGTCTCGCAGGTGTCACCGGTCTGGCTCGTGTCTCTGCAGCACTTTGAGGCCGTGATGGTTGAACTGTGACTTTGGAGAACACGAGTTGCCGCGAGGCAGCGCGTTCGTGTGTGTTTGCCTGCGTGAACCGTGTTGGCCGACAGCTAGGCCCGTTCTGAACTACCTGTTCTATTTATTTATAGAGAGCCCTTAATGATCTTCAACAAAACACGGAGTACACTGGATTGAAGAGCCCTAGATTTTTGTTTTCTGGACCGTGTTGGAACACTTTAGCAGCAGGGGCAGCAAGTTCCATGATCCAATCAAGAGCGGTTGGTGCTTGTCAGCTGCGGTGGAGAGGCTCGACAAATTACATTAAACAATAACGGGGAAAACAGATTTGCAAGAGAATGATAATGCTGAACGGGAACGCTGAATGTAAAATCTTGCTGGTTTAGTCCTTTTTAGGAAAGAATACAGATATAGGTTTTATATTTTAGACCAAATACAGGTTTTTTCATTTATTATCCACCTTTTTTTTTTTTTTAATTTTCAAAGTTTACTGACAGCAAAGCAGTCAAACCGCCAACTTCTCTCACTTCTCCCTCTTTCCGTTTCTCACATCTCTGTCTTTCCTCCCTTCATCCCCGCTGCCTCTGCCTGGCCTGTGGAAGCAATGCAATTAGACAAACACAAACAAAGCTCTTGAAAGTGCCATGGAAAATGCTGACTGTCCACTGTCCACAGTGCTGGCCGGGAGCAGCGCTAACTGCCGTTTGACGTGCATCACATTAAAAAAAAAAAAACCCAGAGACGTTAAGCAAATGTTCGTTTCCTTTGTGGCGTGCGATTCCTCCTTTAGCTCCTGTGAAAAACTGAATACATGCAGGCAGCAAAGTGAAAAAACAAAACAACATTCATACTTGTGAACTAATAAACTCTGTACTTTATTTCATCAAATGGACTTCCTGGCATTGAAATGGAGTTCACGTCGTGCTTTTGTTTGATTGGCTCTGCTACTTTGGGTTTAATCCTGCTGGTTTGGGGAGTGTTTGAGTTGGATTACTCCATCGTTGGGCCGGGGTACTGTTTCTCTGGCTTTGACAAGATGGTGTGTGGTGGTTTGTGTGCGTCTGTTTGTGTTTTGTTGCGTGTGTGTGTGTGTGTGTGTGTGTGTGTGTTCTCCCTCACTACCGAATCAGCTGAAACCACAGACAGCCCAACTGGAGCGCCGTCCAAATCCCTCTGCATGCAAATTAAAAACGCAACAATAAACGTGGCAAAGGAACAAGGTGGGCACGCAGGCTTTATGGCCCCCTCTACCCGCTCTCCTCTCTCTCTTTCTCCCTCTTTATGTGTCTCTCTCTCTCTCTCTCTCTCTCTCTCTCCCTCTCTTTCTCCCCCTCTCGGCTTCCTCCAAAACCCCTCCTGGGTTTGATGTGGCTTATGGGAGGAGTTGGAACAGGGGACAACCAAACTGCTGAGTTATCTCTTGCATGCAGTGTGGCGGCGTGGCTCTGCCCTCTGTGTGTACGCGTGTGTGTGTGTCTGTGTGCGGACCAGCAGCGCGGTGTAATCCTGTGGAAATGAAAGGTGCTGCCGCGCACTGGCCGGGAGATTACAGCGCCGCTCTGTCACGCTGCCAGGACAGACTACCCGGCTGAGCGAGTAGCCCCCTGTAACACACACACACACACACTCTCACACACCTCGCTGCTTCTCTTTGACGTTGCGTTTCCTCCTCGCTGGTCTCACTCGCCGACCGTTCCTCCTTTTACATCCTCTCTTGTCCCTTTACAGCTCTCTTGTAGAGTCACTACAGCTTCATCCCCCCACACTCGTCTTCACTCTCCCACAGAGCACTACAGTGTGTTATTTCCCTTCTCACACACACACACACACACACACACTCAGGCCTGCTGAGGTTTAGGTCGTCACGTCTGAGCCTGGGAGAGCGCGTCACTCAACCCCTGCAGAGCCCTTCTGTCTGCGAGTCCGCAGTTTGTCACTCAGCTCGATGAACAAACACAAACACGCATTTGATTCGGAGACGTTTCTGTCCGTCGCGTTTATTCCGCAACATTTTAAAACCGCTCACGAGTGAATGAGGACCGGGGTTTTCCACGTTTAGGATCACAGCTAACAGTTGTTTTCAGTATCAGCTCACCAGTGTGTTCCTCTCTCGGCTGATCTGAGACATTCTGTTCTGAAAATGTCCGTGAGCCCAAAGTGACGATTTTAAACTGCCTGTTTTGTCCAACCAGCGCTTTAAAAACATTAGTGTCAACTGTTAATTAACGATACTGTATGAGACAAAGAACAGCAGCAAACCTTCAGGTATGCACACCTGGAACCAGACAGACGTTTGGAATTAATAAGTGATCGATTGACGACTGGTTCCTGCTCCTTTCAACTCAGCATGATATTATTATTGTTGATGTTTCTCACTCTGACGTGTGATTTTGTTGCAAACATATACAAAATGACACATGAATGAATGTAGGACTGATCTGAGTGAAATTATGTATTAAATTAAAAACAGCAGCAGCTGATTTTAGAGTTTTTAATTACAATTTGCGTTGATTCGTTAATTGAACCAACGTTTATGAAACATCAACATCTTAACATGATCTTAATTTAGCTTTGCTTGTGTACATGTGCAGTGGAGTGCAGCCCTGCATCTCGTGCTAAAGCAGAAGTTGTGAAACTCCGAGTGTCACGCTGCTTTTTCCCGCCGCACGTCCGGTAACGCGTCAGTCTCCCACTGAACCGCTCCGTCATCAAGGTCAGACCCGTTGGCCAGCCGCTGCATTGACGAAGTAAAGGCGTTTCTGATTGTACTGTACTCCTCAGCTCTGTCTTTCATGGCCCTCTGCTGGAGTGTTTCAAACATGGGAGTCACCCGCTTCCTCCCAAGGGTGCTGCTCAATATGCGAGTGTGTGTTTCTCGTCACGTTAAATTGTTCCTTCCTGCTGTGTTGCCTGACCTTGGCTAATTCACATCTTCATCTTCAGCTGTGGCGGAAAAATACACTAACTGCAGGTGCAGCTATTATGAACCAGTGGGCTGTGTGTGTGTGTGTGTGTGTGTGTGTGTAATTTTACTTTTATTTTGATTTATTTTAGTGCTGGAAAGTGTTTTTTGCAAACAGCTTTTTTTCATTTATTTTAATTAAATCATTTGCAGCGGTGTGATCCTTCTCATCTCACTCCTTTGATGCTTTCTGAAGAACATTGGGGTGTGCGAGTCGTTCTGTTACTCAAATCTATTTTAAAACCCAAAGCAGCATATTTAATAATCTGGTTCTCCTCTCAGGTAAAGCTTTATAAACCTGGATGACTGTGCTCTTCATTCGTGGGCTTAAAATTAGTGTTAACTCTTGAATCTTCTCTGCACTTCCTTTTTAACCTGTGCTCACGTTTCAGTGCAGACTCCCTGATCGCTGACCTGCTCTTTCTCTCCCTCTCTCTAATCCCTGCCTCAGGGCTGGCTCTGCGAGCTGCTGCGCTGGAAGGAGGATCCCTCCCCGGAGAACCGGACGCTGTGGGAGAACCTCTCCATGATCCGCCGCTTCCTGAGCCTCTCCCAGGGCGAGCGCGACGCCATCTACGAGCAGGAGAGCAGCGCCGGGCAGCAGCACCACAACGAGCGGCCGTCGCACTTGATGCACATCTCCACTGACCAGCTACAGGTGAGCGCCACCGCGACCGCCCGCGTCCTGGCTGTCGGCCGGGAGCTGAGCAGCAACTGGCTCAGGCACCGCGCTTCAACTTTAAACCCTGAACGAAACAGGACGCGGGCGCGTGTCTGTGTGCGTTTCAGCTTTTCACACGAACAAAGTGACCGACTGAAAACGTGACCTCGTGTAAAAACACTCACACTAACATAAAAACAAACAAAATGTGAATAAATGAGCTTTAAGCAAACAAATGTACATGTTTGTTAAACAGATTGTGGTTTTTTTCCTGTAGGAGGCATGAATACACACACACACGCACACACACACAGCACCTACAAGCCTTCACTTGTGCTTATATATTGTAACCACAAACACCCCCCCCCCCCGCTCTGTAATTCGTGTCGGAGCTGAAACCATTAGTCAATTAATCATTTAGCCGATGAACAGGAAGTAAACCTGCAGCTGTTTTGACAACCAGCTGATGACTGAAGTCAGTTTGTCCAAACGAAGCGCGAGCTCGTTCCAGAGCCTGTCTCACGTGTGAAGGTCCGCCGCTCCCTCTCTTACTCGACAGTGAACCGAACACGTTTGGGCTTCGGGGGCCGGACAAGACAAGCAAGTTGAGGACGTCAGCTTGGTATTTGGGAAACTGTAATCAGCTGTTTTCTCTCTATTTTCTGACATTTCATAGACCTAATTATTTATCAATCAGTCGAGAAAACAACAAGTGCTTAACTTGATAATGGAAATAATTGTAAATTGTGACCTGATTTCCCGTAAACAGGCAGCGTGTGAGACGCGGAGACAAACACCCTCCTGATGAATCTCTGCTCGCTGTATTTGTGAATATTTCCCTACTTGTTCTGAAGTTCGGAATCAAAACAAACAAGTAAAAAAACACAAGTTTCCCCATTTGTTTGTTTAATCGTAACTAATTTTCCAAGAATTTGTAATAAACAACACTTTGGAGTTTTTATGAACTCTCGGTAATTAAAAACAAAGCAACACTTAGAAGTTCCTATTTTCCAGCAAAAGCATTTTTTGTTTTTCTTTTTCCAAAGATATCATTAGGCTGCACTTATTTAAAGGAGACATCTGACAGAAGAACGGAAACGCTCCGGCTCGGTTAACGGTCGAAACATCTTAATGGAGTACAATAATACTTCTATTAAAAGTCGGGGCGGCAGCTGAGTGGTTGATTAGTTATTTGGTTACTGAGAGACGTGGCCAGCGTTTCACAAAGGCTGCCATTGACTGGATATAAATAAGGTAATGGGATTTCTTTTTACAAATCGTTTCCAGCGGCAGATATAGAACGAGGGAATTCGGTGCACACTTTGCATGCAAACAGAAACGCCTGTAGATTGATAAAATAGGATTATTACTGATTTAATGGTGCAGTTTCACGCCGTCCATAAGAGACCGGTGTTTAAACATTTTGTGCCGGTCCGTCACTAACGCGATGCATTAGCCAAATTAGCTCACATTTGCTCGACAAGAACTATCATAGCTCAGCACGCCGGTACAGTAAAACCACATCTTTGGGTGCGTCTGTGCAGCTGGCAAGCCGAGTCCCTGCAAAGTGCTGTTCTGCAAACTTCATTATGAAACACCTATTCTGCAGTCCGTCTGACTCAGAAACGAAAATAAAAGAGCACCCATTCTGCGGGGTCAATAGGGACCACGAGTTGCCCACTCACTCCCTCTCCAACCACACAATGAGACATTTTACGAGTAATGTGTCATGTGTTTACACTAACGGGACTCTGACGGCGGAGTGAAAGCCATCGATAGCATTCTCACACTGCAGCAAATCAGCCAGACCATCGCAACGAGAATTGTGCACAGGGAGCTTGTTTATCACTGCCTGGCAATAGAGCCCGATAAGCAGCAGAGGCTATAATGGAGAGGCCAGTTTCCCACTGTGTGCGGGGCTGATTGTGTCTTTCGTGTGCGTGTGTGTGTGTGAGTCTCTACTGGTGTGGTGCCGTTGCCTCTTCCCCCACAATGTGAGACACAATCTCCCACTACCAAAAAAGGAAAAAAATCATATCTGCAGAACTGATTACATTCAATGAGATATTACATGGAAAATTCCTTCAACCAAGTGCCTGTTCTATACACAGCGGGCCCATTTTTCCTCACAACTCAATTGATTTTAATGAAAGGCCTTATTAAGGCGCCGATAAGTGTTCACTGATAACATCCCCGTTTCCTCTCTCTCCCTCTCCCTCCCTCTCTCTCTCTCTCTCTCTCTCTCTCTCTTCACCCCCTCCTCCTTTTTTTCCCACTGCAGTCTCAGCCACCCCAGTCACAGCAGCAGCACCAGCCCTCCCCGTCCCTCCAGCACCCCTCCCAACCCCTTTTGTCCCAGCAGCCCTTGCAGCAACAGCAGCCCACCACCGGCCCACGGTTGCCGCCTCGCCAGCCCTCCACCGCCTCTCCAGCTGAGATGGAGGATGAAGGCAGCCGCGGAGGGAGCATCAAGTCCCGCACCTGCGGAGGGAAGATCTCCCTGGAGGCTCTGGGGATCCTGCAGAGCTTCATCCAGGACGTGGGCCTGTACCCGGACGAGGAGGCCATCCACACCCTGTCGGCCCAGCTGGACCTGCCCAAGCTCACCATCATCAAGTTCTTCCAGAACCAGCGCTTCTACGTCAATCACCCAGCCAAGGCGCTCAAGGAGCCCAATAACAATAACAACAACAACAACGGCACCGCAGCCACCACCAACACCAGCAGCAGCAGCAGCAGCAGCAGCTCGGCCTTCGAGGAGGAGCTGACGGACTTCAGGGAGAGCGGCGAGCTGCTGAAGGAGCTGGACGAGAGCACGCAGACCAACAGCACCATCTTCTCCATCAAGATCGAAGAGCAGCTGGCCCGAGGCGCCGAGGCCCAGTCCGAGTTGGAGCACGAGGCCAAGGAGTAGGACTCTCCCCGCCTGAACACTGAGAGTTTCCTTGTGCGCACACACACAGACTGATGACTGTGCTAAATGTAACGCTCCGGCCGACACAGAACCACCACACCGCAAATAAAGAAAAGTAGTGTTTTTAATCAGCGCTGCGCCCGGACTGTATGAGGAGCGTTTCTATATATCAGCTGCAGACTGACAGGCTATGTGAAGCGAGCGTTCACACACTGGAGAGCCCATTTCAGACTCAAGTACTACTTTTTGGATTTTGTAAAACTTGTATAATTCACTGTAAAGACTGATGCATCATTTAAATAATCTGCACAAAAAATTATTCTAAGTATGTTGCCGTGGATATTTGCTGACTGCACTCTATGTTTGTTGTTTTACACTGACTTACTTTATCTTTTTGAGCTACTGATTATATTTAAAAAGAAAAAAAAAGTCCCCCGCCCCCCCCCCCGGAGTTTGCTAGGACTTTGATAGGTGTTTACGTACGTGATGTTTAACTGGATTTTTTAAAAAATAGCAAATGAAATCAAGGACCAAGTGGTTGACAAGGCCTTAATTATGAGGTATCGAGTCTGGAGCCTGCTGGCAGATTAGTTATTCTTTTTAAAAAGGCGCATAATGTGATTCTGGATCACTCCAAACTCTGGAACGCGATCACCCAGCCCAGGTGAATCTCCGAGAATAGCTCAGTCTTTACATTTTATTTGTTAGGGAGGAAATATAAATATATATATATAGACATTATATTGTAACTGTAAAAAAAAAAATACAGTCTTAAAGAAACTATGCCAACAAATGCCTTGTACTATACGGCACTGCCGATGTTAGATTATTTTGCAAAACCTTTGTCACTGTAACTTTCTGAATTGCCACACAGTTAGAAATGTGAATTACACCATGTTTATGTTGTCCGACATTATTTATTTGCAGTTCATGCAGTGTTCCTGATGTAATTACTTCCTTTTTTTTTAAAAAAAAAAAGAAAGAAAAAAGTTTATGTTACGTAGAGCTTTTTTTTTTTAAAAACTCCACCGATCTTTTTTCTATTTATAAATGTAATTTCGATGGGCAGTAAAAACAAAAAGTGTCTTAAACGTTTTAAATGGAGAAATGTGCTTTAAAGGTTGCCTATAAAAAGTGCTGTATGTCAACCAACTCATGCTACAAGCTTCACAATTAATGTTGTATGCAATTTTTACTATCATGCAAATAAGCTTAGGTAAAATGACTAACCTATAGAACACCTTAGAAAGAAAAACATATGCAATCTGTGTGAAAATCGATGTCTGCGATGTGTCTTCCTTTGGTTAACAATCCAATTCAAAAAGCTATTCCTGTATAAATCTTCTGTATAAAAGTGTTTCTTTTCTATGAGTTTATTTCGATGAGAACACCAGTTATTTTGTTACAACTGACTGTTTTATAAGTGTTTCTCGGTTCCTTTCTGCAGAAATGTTCTAACTAGAAGTGGTTATTGATTGTTAATTACACAATTAAACTGTTTGTATTGTACCACAGATTTCTTGGCATTAACTTGACCAGACTCGTTCGACACCGGAGCGGGACTTCTCCCGCTCTTGCAAACGAAAGACGAGAAACGATGTGAATTGTTTTTAAATCCACTGCTAAGAGATATCGGCTCCGGTTACTGACTCATTCAGCTGCAGTCACTGAACACGGTATTTGTAATAACTGTAAATATCACATCTTATGAATCATTGATTGTTTATTATTGTAAATATATTTGAAGTTTGTGCAAGAGCTCGCCGTACAAAATTGAAAATCAACGTTCTGTCGTGCCTCTTCCTCTCCAACCGACTGTACCTGAGCTCTTCTACTGCTGAGTGTATCTGAAGCCACCTGTGAAATCTGAAATAAATAAATGTGAGGTGTGAACACCTGTAATAGCGAAGCCCTCTGCAGGGAGTTAAGATATAAAACGGCACAGGTGTCCTGACCTCGCTGTGAACCCCAGGTGAGGCCAGGTGTCTGCACCTTTAGGAAATTACCCTCACCTGTTAACACCCTGCGACATGTGCCAGCCAGTCTTGGCCGGCGTTCCCTTGATGTTCTGCTCTTTTCTTTTTTTCTTTGTTTTTCTTTCATGAATAAAAAAGCCAGAGTGTAACAGTGTGTGTGTTCAGAGGAAAAGACGCGTTAAAAACAGATCATACGGGGGTGTCAGACGCTCTCCGGTGGGGGGGCGTGGGGTGGGGGCTCGGATCAGAAGGTGCACCCACACGTGTCAAAAACACACGGTAAAGTAGAGAGGCGCCATTAAGCGTCATTATTTCCTGATTTTTGACATTACAAGCGACTTACTCGCTGACAAACAGAGGTGAAGGCACCAACAAACAACAGGAACTCCAGCTAATACTCCTCCTCATTATCACTGTTTTCTTAAGGATCAGCCATATTTGCCTCAGCCTTAGGAAAGGTTTTTCCGCACAGATGGCTAATACTCTTCCACGGCGGTGGTTGTCGATCTTGGAGGTGGTCACGAGACGATGTGAGAGACGCTTTTTGAGGTGGGAAAAAAAGGGACATTTTCAAAAGTTTTTAATTAAAAGGTTAAAAACGCTTGTCCGCGTGCAGCTGTGGAGGAGCCTGCGGCGCGCACGGCTTCAGTTTTAGTGGATCAGGAGCTGAAAAGGATCGCAGCCGCCGCCTTCCCCAACCAGAAAGCTCCAGTTTTGTGCTAAACGCTGGGAGTTTCGCCACGGGTGGGTACCACGGGTGATTGGCAAGCACAGAACAGTCCTTAAACTCCTTCTCCATTAGGCTGTTCGCCGGCTCTCCACGGCATCAAACACACTTCAAAGACTTTCCCCCAGATGTCAAAATAGAAATCATAATTATGACAAGAATGGTGACTGATGAATCACCGGCTCTGTTACCCCGGCCCGCTCGCGCTGTCGCTTGTTTTAAAAACGAGCTCATGCTTCCCAGAAAGAGTCCCGGAGACGATGCCACATCACGCTGCGGTGCGCCACCGGCGGGAAAAAAGAAGCGGGCCGAGCCGATACAGTATCTTCTTGTGATATTTGTGGAAATTCTTAATATCACAGCAAATAAACAGCTCCCACATGAAGGGCCCCAGCTGACGCGCGCGGCCCGCTGTGGTTTCGGGTGGAGTCGCTGAGGTCAAATCGACAAATAAAGCTTCGTTTTAACCCCTGTGAGATTTGCAGATGTGTATTTTGGGCGTATTTACCTGTCAGAGCAGGCGCCCAGATGTAAGCAAAGGCAGATTTTATATAAAACGCACAGTGATATAATCCATTAATAGGTTTCATCTAATGTAAAATAATAACTTAGATCACCCTGATTTAAAAAACTAATTACGTCTGGGCTGAAACATTGAGTGCTTTGCTTCGTATTGGCGGGGAATTATTGATGCAGGCAACACTGCAATATAAAAATATTCCATCACAAGGACAGCCCTCCAGTAAAGACACCACTTAAGTGAAAGAACATATGTTTCATTAGCAGAACATACACAAATATGTGCTCAATAATGCAAAAAAATAGTGTTATACGATTATATGTGATATTATTGCATTACTAATACTGATGCATTCATGTGTAGGTAGCATTTTAATGTTGTAGTGGAGCTAATTTTTAGTATTTTTATGTAATTTGGGCTAATTTAATCTCAGATAAATTCCATTTTATAAACTCAGCATGTGTGTTTGTTCTAACATTTTGACCTGTAGAGCAACTGAAGGTGTAAAATGAATGTCAGAGAGTAAAAAGTAGAATATTCAATATCGAAATGAAGTGTAAAGTAGCACGAAATGGTAATAAGCAAGTACCAGAAAGGCAAAGTGTGTCTGTAAATGTATTTACAGGTAAAGCTGCTCCACAGACACAGAAACTACAGTGACCATGTGAAAGAGAAAACAGCGCTGATGAGACACTTCAAGTCAAACTTTTAGCGCTTGTAACAGGCGTAAGTTATTCCGATAATGTGCATGCTTTATTGCGAGGATGCACATCTGCAGGACGGACACATTTAAAGAAACGCATACATGCTCCACCGAGCGCAAACCCCCAGAGTGCCGATGAAGACGTCAATCAACAGTGCACATTAACACTTCACAGGCAACTGGAGAAGCAGGAGCTCGGGCTCCACGAATGCAGATTTCGAGTTGAGCATCAGATTCTGTTGTTTTTGCAGCCTGTTTTGTTGCCCGCGCTTAACGACTCTGGAAAAGGTGGCCTGAAACACGTCGCTCTGCCAGGCTGTCAAGTGTCTCACTGTTGGCTAAACCAGGAGAGGAACTTGGCTCGCCCCCCTCGCAGTTTTCTGTTATATAATCCAGCACATGTGATACTTAAGCCGGCGTTAGCACTCATCAGCCTGATACACAACATTCAACAATTAGTTTAAAAAAAAAAAATCATGAGGACGTATAATTTCTGTTAGCTGAGGAGGAGCTGATTATCTAACTCTTTCTGATGGACTCAGGAGAAGGTCTGTGAACTGTTTACAGACGAACTGTGGGCCTCATGGTGTGTGATTTTGGCTTTTTATCTTGAAATATATCACTGCTTATTCTGATTATTGACAGTACTGTTAAAGTAAACGACTTAAATATGAGTTATTTGTGATCTGTGTCACCCAAGAGGCCCCTTCTGAGCTTAAAGTGTAAGAACTGAACTAAAATCTGCACGAAAATTGGTTGAAACTGACTCTTGTTAGAGAATTAGGTTAGTTTTCAGTGAAATCTGGAGACAGTAAAAATAAAAATTAAACTAAAAGTGCAGCGCAGTTGATAAAGTGCAGATCACAGCCAGAAGAACGAGTGCAGAGCAGGCTGTGAGAGCTGTGGTACGAAGAAACAATATGCCCGTTACAAATGGAGACAAACTTCAGAAACAATGCCGATGCAACAAAAAAAACACAACTCACCAACACAAACGTGGCCACACTCAACACATGATCTGCTCTAAGCTTTTGCCCCGCCTCCATAAAAACCCTGCAGTTGTTGCTATCAGCAACTCACTGAAACGAGGTGCAACGGTTGATTCTTCATGGGACCCAACTGATTCTCATCCATACACTGAAAAGAACGGACCGAGCCGCCGTGACGTCGCCTAGAGTTTTCTGCAGAGCGATTGTTTAGCCCGGTGTGTGGTGGATCTGGACGTCGCCATGTTAGCGGGGAGTGATGCCACTTAACTCCCGGCTAATCCAAAATTGGGCATTGGCGCAGGGTTGCTGAAACACATCGGGTAGCTAGTAAAACGCCATCACTGAAGGAAGCTACGCCTTCAATTATGCACAAGTTTGTGCCTTAATATAGAGTTATATAACATATACCCCCCCGTGTATGAACAGAAGACTAGCTACAGAGACCAAAACTTGCTTGTACCAGGCTGCAAACATGTTTGTTTCTGCTGTAAAGATGGGCATTTTAACATGGTGGTCTATGGGGACTGACTCACTTATGGCCTCTAGTGGGCATTCAGGGAACTGCAGCCGCTGACACTTCGCCGTCAGCCCTCGAGGATGTTCTCGTCTTTAAGAATTGCAGAAATTTGCTGTTTTGCACAAATTCACGTAAACTGTTTCCAGCTGTAGGTCGCTTATTTGTACAATGTTTGCCGACAAGCAAGCTAGCAAGCGTGTTAGCAAAACACAGCGCCACGTGAGAAGTGGTGGATGTGTCTTCACCGTCATGTTTGTGACATCTACACATATTAACATCATGTTTTATGCTTCAAAACACCATTAATCGTCACTTGTAACATAATTTGATTAAACCTCTGAGCTACATTTGTCATTTTTAGCGTGTTTCAGTCACACGTCAGCCGTTAGCACCAAAACAAACACATCATAGTGAGGCACCAAACTGCATTTTGAGCAGGAGTAGGACACGGCAGTGCAAGAGCCTTACCCAGAATCCTCTGCGGGACCACAAATGGCTGTAATCTCTCTGTCAACACAAACACTGACACACTGGGAGCGCACGCTGCATCTGAAGGCCTGAAAGAGATTTATTGGGCGGCGTCTTGGTTACGTTTCTGCTACGTTTAGCTCCAGATTAATAGGGACGTTACACTCAGGTTGCTGCGGCACAACATCGGCAGGTCTGGCTCGTGCAGGGGAGTCCTCAGCGCCTACCCATGAGCCCTTGGGACTGCGCAGTAAATCAAACAGGAAATGCAGCAGAAAGCCTAATAAAGTTATTCTAATGATAGCAATCTCTGCGGATTCACCCCGGCGTAAATCGGAAAACTTCTCTCTCCCTCTCTCTATCTCCTGCTGAACTGCTGGGTAAAAAAACCAAACATTTTATAAAAAAACCACACAGTTTCTCAACCTACAAACGTGGAGAAGCGGAAACAGAAGGTTAGAGGTGTGGAAATTAATAACATTAATCGCTGAGTTGCTTTCCACCCTCCTCTCGTGCTCTTTGCCTTCTGGTTTTTGAGGAGACGAGATTAAACATGAACCAACTCGGGGGGATTGAAACCGTCCTTCTGATCACATTAATTCAGCAACATCATGCTCACATGAATATGGATGCTGATTTCTGGGAAAAAAAATAAAAAAGTGGCACATGCCCTTGTCTTATCCTGATTATTAACACGTTCTGATTTTCAGTGTGACGGCCAGCATTTGCGGTCAGGTGAGTCAGACGACGACGACGGGCCTCATCTCGCCAACACACATATCGCCGCAGAATCAGGGCCTTTCTTCAGTTTTAAGACGTCTCAGCTGTTCGGTTTTACATTCCAGGTCTTGTGTTCATGTTCTGGGTGGTGGGGGTGGCGACACCTCCGGCTGCCCCGCTCCTCCGCCTCAGTCATAACAGCTTTTGTTTGAATACCGCAGCCAGACACAACAACACAGCCTCCGCGGCTCCACCGGCGCTCAGACCTTCCACCTCTGTTTACAGTTCAAGCATCTCAAGCATAATGTTGTGAAACGGACAGATGGACCCACTCCGCTTCCAAAGAACTCCGTTATCTCCAAAGTTTGTGCCAAAGCCTCCAGTTCTTTCGCTCGGCTCTGCGTCCAAAACCACAGAAATGCTTCCCTATCAGTATTAGCCGTTTTTTATGAAATGTATTTGAGAGCGCCGAGGAAGAATTTAAAAAGCAATGTTAGTTTGAGGATTGCAAAAGTAGAGAGGGAGCTAAAATATTAATAAACGTTGTTTTATGGTTTCATGGTAAGGAATTATGCACAAACTGACTGTGCAGCCTGCAGTGAGAGGGAGAGAGAGCGAGAGAATTAGAGTGAAAAATCAACTCATCTCTATTTATCGAGTCTGCGGCCTGTTGTTCCTGTTCTAGGAATTTAGCTGAAGTGGCCTCTTGTTATTTGAAGTACTAATTGAACCCATTTTCCTTTTCCAAACCTGTCTTACCACTTTCATTTTAAAGCAATAACTCATCGATGAACAACACCACTCAGCAGACGCCACTTGTCACAATGGTTCCACTTATGCATTGACCAAAACAGACTCAACAGTGAAAGTTGCATCACGGATTTTTTCAGGCCGCCGGCGCGTCAAAGTGCCTCGCCACTTATCAGTTCTGAATTGCGCGTAATATATTCAGTTTTTAGTCTGTATGTTTAAACCTGCAGAGCTGGGAGCGACGCAGCAGAGACGCCGGCGGATTTAAGGTATGTGCGTGTTTTTTGGCGGGGGGGAGTTTTGCACAAACGAGTCCTCGGAGGTTTAGACAGCGAGGCCTCTCCAGTGAAACTCCCAAACAAGAAGGCGACGAATCCTATTCAGTCTTAGTCTTTGATATTCCTAAATGTCCTTAAACCGCGTAGAACCTTTGCAATATTTGAACCTTATTGAACTTAATTCAGTGGATTTAAGTAAAGCGCGCTCGCATCTGTGTCACTGTTTGTAGATGTGAGTTGTGATCTTCCAATCATGGGGATGCTGATCCAGGAGAAGTTGACACGTCCTGGTCGGCAATCTGCATGGGAGCTGAGGTGCGGATATTTCACTCAGGCACTTTCTTTCCTCTGATCATAATTGCACAGCGACAGATGGGCAATGGTGGAGCACGCAAGTATACAGCGTGCATAGAAATGTGCTCGTGGCTCTGAACAGAAACAGCTTTAAAGCAGTCAGGTGTGGGTTTATGCTTTTCTCGCTTGCCTACGTAGCACCTACTTCTCCACGGCCAGGACGGGAGTTGCATGGAGATTTAAGAAAAAAAAAAAAAAAAAAAAGTTCCCGGAAAGATGCAAGTTTTGACACAAGCATGAATAGTTGTAAATCTCTCCCGTTTACAGGTGAATGATGGAAATTGTGGCCGTTTTTGAATCAGAGAGCTTCTCTGGCGAGATAATGGAGCGGTTGCGAGGCCTCTTGCCACCTTTCCCTCCTCGACAAGTAAGCATCAAGAGGAGGAGGGGGGGGTAGAACGGAGAAGAAGCAGTTAAATTGCCTTAACAGCTGTGCAGGGTATGAATAACTCGTTAGCTGTGTGCATTTTAAGTCATCAAATCCCGAAACCCTCCCTCCTCGCCCCTCCTCCCCCCCCTTTACCTACCCCTCATTTGCAAAGGGGACAGGAGGGAGGTGCTAATTAAAGTGATAAAGAGAACAAATCTTATCAAATCTGATGCTGGATTTTTTTAGAGGGTGGGGCGGAGGTGTTGGTGTATGTGGTGAAAAAAAAAAAACAACCCAGGGTTACATCTGTATTCTCAAACACTCGGGGAAGGTGCTATTTCATGTTTAATTAATTAAGCAGTCTCTTTAACTGTATCTTGACAAATGTGATGCCAATTAGATAGTGAGGAGAAATTGTTTATTGCTAATTAATGGTTGATTTCAGGGGAAAAGAAGTTAAATCCTCTGGTACCATACCTGTTCCTAACTGTTAGAATGTATAAATGAGCATCTACCTCCGCCTATGCGCTGCAGCCCAAGGTACTGTTGCGTGAATGGGTGTGAACCTGATGTAACCGAGGACAGAGGCGTCAGGTTTTTGTCTTTTGTTGCACACACAGTCCACTTTAAAGGCGAATTTCAGTATTTTTCAACCTGGAGCCTATCTGTCCACAGTTCGGTGTCTGCATGACGACCGGCAGCAACAATCCACTCAGATGTTAGCTAGGAAGCTGCACCTCTTTGATGCAAAAGTGCTTGTTTTTGACACTGACAGACTCAGATTGATGAAACCTGCTTTTCTCTTTAGCTAATAGCATTAGCTGCAGCCTGTCTGCAACAGCTCTCTGCAGTCTTGAGCAGTCTTGTGCTTTGGTTCAGGGTTTCTTCTCTTCTCTGGCTGCCAGTAGTCATCCCGGTTACACTGCTCCCTGCAGAGCCGATGGGCAGCAGCGACAGCGCGTGGACGGGAGCGTTAGCATCTGTTTGTAGCAACAACTAGCCACGACTTCAGTGCAGACTGCAGAGATGTGCAGCTATGAACCGTTTGGTTTCTGAGCCTTCAGAGACGCTGAGCTATGATTTCTGTCCTCCACAGCAACAAACTCTGCACAGCTCTTCTCTCCAACGCTCACTCACGTCTCCACAGACGTCTTCCTGCAACAGAGCGACTCTCACAACTGTCACCAGGTTTCAGAGACACACCTCTACTCTGTTTCATCCTGTTGATGCACAGTTTAACAGTAATATGAGTCTTTCTGTGTCAAAACCAAGCATGTTTAGTGGACGCACATTCACATGGTGCAGTTGTTCTACAATGTAAATTGTAACCTGTTTCCTGGTTAACAGTTGATCAAAACAGGACTAATTTCAAGTCATTCAGACACCAAAACACAGAAAAAAGAGTGAAAATCAGCCACATTCCACTTTAATTCATCTTGTTTACCAATTATTAGTGAAACTACCAGATGTTTATTTGGAATTCTTGAAACACGGAGGGACACGTGACATACGGGATGGACGTCTGCAGCCTGAGCACTGTCCTCAGTTCAATACAGCGGCAAGAAAGCAAATGTAGATACTTATGTGGTATTGAAATAAAATGAGGAATGTAGAGAATTAAAGTGAATATTAAGAGGAATTAGGAGTTGGATAATGTTGAATGATCAACAGCTCCAGTGTGCTACAGATGCATTTGCAGCAGAGCCCCCTGTGGCCAGCGAGGACGCTGCAACGGGAAGAAAAGGTGCAGAGTGAGTCGGATTGAATCACTTCACGACTCAGCTTTTAACTCCACCGGTGACGTAAACACACTCGTTGATTGCAGGTCATCATGTGACAGTGAGTGTGTCACTTGTGCAATAAAAACCAAGTAAATACAGGAGACCTCTCGTCTTTGTGAGTTGGACCTTTGCACTTTATGCCTGCAGAGATGAAAACCATGATCTGCTTTGAGGTGATTTGCTGTGACCGGACGCAGGAGGACAGCTCAGCTTTTCTCTTCTTTTCATTTTTAAAAAACATTCTTAAAACAAACAGACGAACTTGAAATACTGAAACACCTTTTTAGATTTGTTTTATTTACTGTTTTCAGAAAGTAAGATTTTTCGACTCGATGTTGTGCAGAGAGTTAAGCTGCATGTGTGACGGCTCAGCTCTGATGTCTCCACATGCACGCTTGTGCGTCTCCATTTGGGTTCATGCAACATCAGAGTTTACGTCAAGTGAAGAAGCAGATTGTTGTTGTCACTTCTGTATTTGTGGTAACTTAGATTCCACTGATCTTTTCTGGTGTCTGATTGAATCACCTAATGACTGAGGGCCTGCAGCTGTGAGATGCTAGGCGGAGCCTGCCATATAAATACTGCAACACGGCAGCCTCAAGAGGGTCTGAGGCTGCAGCCATTGTGCTGAAATGTTTGTTATGCTCACTTTGCAAAAATGAAAATGTCAGTTTTCTCCTGCTTTACTGCTACAAACAGATGCATGTGTTTGAACGGGAAGAAGCCGCTTGCAGACGGAGGAACTGAGCAGTGTTACAGAAAACGTGTCTTTGTTTGGATTTTCAATGTTTAGCTGCGTCTTTAAATCAAAATAGTTTCATATAATCTCAGATATTAGTTGGAAAACTGTCTCCGCTGTAGACCAAATGGATATAAAGTCACAGTTTACCTCTACCCCACTACCCAGACACCAGCCTCTACAACGCGACGCTCAAACTCTTTACTCCTTCTTGACGACAGATTCACTTCACCTCCTCAGCGAACATGTTTCTTTCTCCTCTCTTATTTCCAAAGTGAAAAACCTGCTTCTTCATGGAAACCTGAAGACAAACGCAGCCTGTGTCCTCTGCTTTAGCCGGTTTCTGCTCCGGCAAAGGAGCAAAAATAGCAAAAATAACAGTTTCCAGTTTTAAAGGCGTAACATTTGACATTTAGTCAATGTTAAATATGGCAGCAGAGCGCCGGCATCTCAGACCCAAACAACTACATGTGTCTAGGAATAAAGAACGCGGCTTAAACTGTGCTGTTTATTAAACGCGGATCAAGCTTCTGTCAGTGCGTCGCTCTGTTTCTCTGATCAGATGTTTGCAGAAACGTATTTCAATGCATCGCGTTTAGCTGTGATGCGAGAGCCGCCATGTTGAAAACAAATGCCGGGAGAGATTCGCGCGCATCCAGACCGGTTATGGAAACATCTGTCACGGCCGAATGTTGTTGTACGTTGCACCTTTTTTTGTATGAGACGCGTTTGATTCAAAAGTGAGTTGATTGAATTGGCGCAAGTGGGTCGGCGCAGTTCAATCGACCTGCAGGCAGGACTTTAATCTCTGCATCTTCTCAGCTTCTTCGCGCGGAAAAGGAACAAAATCTATTTGAGTCGTGCGCCATGAGTCACTGGTGAGACTGAACCAGGGCTAAAAACAGGCCTGACCCCTGCGTGCACGCCAATTTTCACACGATTCAGATCCCACGGCTGAAATCATAAAAAATGCCTTTTGTTCCTCGACACTTCCTCCCATTGAAACCACTTGTGAATTATCATTTTCTCAGGGAATACAGCCCGCCGTCGTCTTTCAATTACTGCGCGCCAAAGTGAATCAGTTAAAATAGCAGCATGACACGCCGAGAGAGTGTCGCCGTCTCTTCGGCGCCCGCAACTTTTCTGCGTCGGAACATTTCCTAATGCGTCATGTCGCTGGTTGATTTAAGTTGAGCAGGAGAGTTCTGCTTGAACGCGGCGTGCGACTACACTCGCGATGAAAGTGCGAGCTGAGCGGGGCTGTCGTGGTCAACAGGAATATCATTCAGATACCAAGTCCTATATGTGTTTAATTTATGGGCGGTGGGTGCTTAATTGTGTCGAGACGAGGCCTCCCAGACTAAATCTATTCTGCATATAATCAGAAATTTACAACTTTTCCATCTCCGGCGCCGTCCGCCGAAGAAGCGTCTGAGCATGCCGGAGAATGGGGACGAGGAAAGTGTGCGTGAATTTTAATTGTGCTCGCAGAAACACAGCCGGCGACTGCAGTGACACACACCAGCGTTCCCCAAGGTATAAAAATTTAAAATCAACTGAGTAAAAAAGAAAGTTGCCTTAAATGGGGTGGAGGAGGAGCGGAGAAGGGGGGGGAGGGTTGCAATGGCATATCCAAATGAAGAGAGAGGGACTCAATTCCCCAAAGATGGTTTATTATTCCATGCTAAAATGAAGCGGGAGCAAGGAGTGGTAGTCAGCGATGCGTCAGAGTTGCTCTTTGAAGACATTAAAAAGCTGAACGCACAACAAAGACCAGATGTTCCAACATGCCTTATTTATGCACCCATCAGCCTGCTTCCCATGTCCACAAAACACCAGCATATTTCTACCTTTTAAACTCGCACACACACACACAGAGAGAGAGAGGGAGAGAGAGAGAGGGAGAGGGAGGCTTTTCAGCGCTTTCGCTGTGTCTGTCATCTGGAATTGTGGGACAATCAGCGAACATTCCCGGTTCGTCTGCAATCATCTCCAGTTGAAGTTTAACGAGATGGAAACGGATACAGAGTTCTTCTCTTTGCACAAGACGATAGATGCTCAAACACACTCTCGTGCACTAGCGATAGACTTTCTACAGTGTGTGTGTGTGTGT